>CANUEZ040000069.1:577500-1177500 GCA_948099385.1 Fasciola hepatica
TGAATACAATACGATACAAACCACAAGGTTGTCCGGGTTGGCTCTCAGCGGTTCACTGAATATATCCACTATATGCTATAGCACCCTTCCGTCATTTGCTCTCAATGCTACCACAATATTTCTCCCACAATAGATGATCTCTCTTTGCGGGCCTAATAATAATGGGGGCATTCCGGTAGACTTTTTATGGTGTGTTTTGTTTGCGGTAATGGGCTTCCTCTGCGATTTTCTTATACTCGTTTATACAGTGTACGGAAAGCTCATAACACGTCCTTGTCGATTCATGATTTCTTGCAAACGCTTGCACTGGGAATCACGAAATATAGTGTGCATATGTTTTGTTCAATCACTGTATTGACATCTTATAGGGATTTGAATTTTGACTAGGAAAAATCGATTTTACCCCATTATTTTGCAGGACTGTGTGGAGTACCTTAAGAACTTACCATGATCACTGCCCCAAATAGTGCATGCTACAGCTTATTCATCGGAGTAACGAGTTACATATACAGCCGCTGACATGAAATATATATGTATGTTGCTAAGCAAAGCTTACAGCATGAGTGTTTTGTTCGCAGTTTCATTAACCATATATCTGATTTTGATATTTCACTCACGAAAACGAAAAGACGCAGCACAAACGTCGACTATCTGAGACGGAACAGGAAAACATATCTGCCAACAAAAGCGCAGAATTTAGCATAAGCAAGATTGATGACATAACTCACCCATCAAAGAAAGCTTCGTGAAATTTTTGAAGGACTCAAGCAATTATAGATAGATGAAAGAAAGATGAATCTGATGAAAAATCCCTGAAGTTACCAAGATGCAGCTTTCTCGTGTTTTAACCAACCAAATAACAAGTGCAATACATTTGCAGCGGTCTATGTAATCGGATAATAATGGTTTGCACGTATTGCAAGAGCTTAAAGCAACAACAGAATTACCATTTGGAAAAATGGAACAGTATCTTGGATCACCGAAAGCCATTTCAAATCACTTCAAAATGGGCAGACATCACATAAGATGGCATGCTTAATACAACAACGTGATATTCACTGACGAAAAATGCTCGCCTTGGATGGCCATGAAGGACTACTGTGCTACAGGTATGTCATGTGGAAGAATGAGTTAAGCTTCTCACTTCAATTCTTTGGTAGGGTACTGTGATAGTCTGGGATACCATTTGTTGAAGGCGGTAAATCACTCCTGGTGGTTCTCGAAGGAAAGCAGACAGCTAACTCGAAACCAGCTAACTCGAAAACCAGAGATTTGAATGACTCCTCAGTCTCAGGAATTCCCTGAGATCGAAGAGGTTCTATGAAGAGAAAACGCCCAAGTCAGCAAAATAAAGCTTTGCATCGAAAAATTAAATCATCTATTGGCCCAGTCACAGTTCCAAACTGAGCCCCGCTTACTAACCGAGGGCCGGTATCCTCGCCGAAAGGCATGGCTTCGAATTTGAGACAATCAGACATCGTATTATATTTCTGACCAAGGTTTTCTGTTTCGAGCAATAAGATTCGGTGCATTTGATTATTATATGTTTATCTTCATCAATGGGTCGGGGATGCACTAACACCATTTTCTTTAGTCAAAATTAGGAAGTGATTAGGATATTAATTCAGCGATGGAACAGGACTTATGCACAGTAAATTTCACGATTCCACATGTATGTGTTCGCGATATATCGTGGACAACCGGGATTTTGATTAAATTATTTGCACACAACATATACGGTGGCATACGCTGGACGAAGATCGGTTCCGGGGAACAAAGCTTTCTCAAGGAACACACTTTGAATAAACCGATAACCCAATTGAAGATTAGGGGCATTCCTGAAGAAGTTTCCCCGGAATAATGAACAATACAGTGCCAAATGTCAGTGAACTTCTAGTTGGATTATCCTCATTCATTTTCCTTGAGATAATATATACATAGTGTCCAATCGTTTCTTTTGTTGGAGAACGAAGGGATTCTTTCTTTTGAAGCAGGGCCGAATATTGAAGAAATTAAACCAATTAATTTTTTGACCACATAATGCGGCGATAAATAAATAAAACACACCGAAAGTGTCGTCAAAAGTAAGTTGACTTCATCGCGTTTTCTGCTTTTCTTATTGGTCTTGTCCACTGGGCCTTTACTACCCCACTCACAAAACAGGCGAAGTCAATTACTCGTGGTACATCAGTTTGTGGGTAGCATGGGTTATTTTTTAAGCACCAAAGTTACCTCACGATAACATGGGGTATGACGAATTCATGGAAGCATGCGGAACTGACTGCGCAAACATTAGGAGCTGTCGTTTGATTATCTTTAATAAAAAAATTTAATAACGAAGTGATTTTTCGTTGTAAAAGTAATTTATTTTTTCATGCAGTCCTCAAAACCCATAGAGAAAGGTACCGAAATCTTAACACGAATAATCTTGAGGACGACTGCTGCACCTCAAACCCAAATCTCTTCTGCCTACTGTGCAAAAGGTCACCAAAGCGTTAGCGAGGAAACACGAAATAAGTAGTAATTTTTTATTGGCATTGAACATTCTGGCGCACACTTACGAAAGTTGAAGCACCTGCGAACGGTATAATCGAACGCAGTGTGCTTGTTTAGGGTGTGCGAGAGTCTGCAGATCCTTCGAGATGGTGTTCAACCTTAAAACTATACCTTATCATGCAAGCAGTGTTAGGCAAGGTTTGGTGAGCTATGAGGACAAAAATGGTGTATAAGTTTTATGTGACATCAACCAGGATCGTTTCACCTAGGTTCATAAAAAAGTGACCGTCACGTTTCTCATACATCAACAAACTCCAAATAATCAAAATTATTTGTCTTTATAAGCTGGCACAAGCTACTATTTCGTTTCAGTACTCTTATGGATAAGATAAAGGAAATTGCGAATTTGACGTTGAATTGGCCTTCACAAAGTTCTAGTTGGGGCAGTTGTTCTATTTGACGCTGCTCCTCATCATCTTTCATGCTTGTCATCAGTTGTCATTCTGATTCGAGCGCGAAATTCATACTTGCGAAAAAGACTTTGTGACCAGTACAGAGTGGGATTCCCTGGTCATCATTACTGATTTGATCGGTTTTAATGTCAAACGGACTTCCCCCTACTTTACGCGTCCAACTTGAATGTTGGCGTTGCCAATCACAAGCATTTTGTTCTCAGAAGACGTCTTTTTACACACGTTTGACAAATCAAGTCTGAATTTCTACTTTGCTACAGAAACCTGAGCAACAAACAAGCACCAGTGAGCAGAAAATCAAGGTGACTGGCAAATAATGCATGTCATGTCTGCAGGGCGAAGTGTCATTACTCAAAATGGATCCTGTTTTGTGTGTCAAAAGTACAGTTGGATACAGAGATCCTTGCTTGCATTTTACCGATGTCACCTCGACTGGTGAACGAACCTTTGCGAACAGGACCCCAAGGTGGATGATCATATGCTTTTGAACTCCACAAACCTAAGATATGATCAACAATAACTAACAACAGCACCAACAGCATTCGTTTTTTTATTTCATGGAGAAAGCTCTCAACTAAAAAGTAAAATTAGATTACCGCGGTATATATGTAAGTAGTGAGTCGCAGGTTAATTGGTAGGCAAATGAGTGCCTGACATAGTTTGATCGGAATAATTGCGCATATTACTCCAAAATAATTTTTCCACTCTCGTAAACTCTATTTTGTGTCAAAAGTAATGAGCACAGACCAACAAATTTCATCTTGACAGCGAATCAGTTCATGAAACAAAAGTGAATGAATATGCTGGGAACATTTTTCAGCAAATTCTTGTATATCATTGATGAGTACGACAAACTAAACGAAACAGCTTCAGCCCACATTCGATCCCATAATGTCACCTCCATAAGAAAACTTGTGATGTATCGCAAATTATTTGGGTTATCGAATGCATCTGTGTGATTTATCGTGTGTCCCATACTGTTCAAAAGGTTTTCCACTCCTAATGGATGCTTCCAAAGAGGAGCTATTTGGGTGAGTTGGGGATTGTAAAGTCATTGACATTGGTTAATGTGGCCTACGAAAAACATTATCATCTTCTTTCAACCTATCAAAAGCATAAATGCTTTCCATACTAATACACGACAATTCATTTTCGGAAAACTAAACTGCTACGGGGAAATGCTGGCAGTCATGAGCGGACAAACGGTCGGAATCCTACCGGCTGCTAATTTTTGCATTACGTTAAAGTTTCACGCAAATTTCAGGGAATCAATGTTGAATATTCGTTTTCACTAGCAGCGATTCTTGTAGTTCTTATTGTCACCAGGTTTAGGAAAAGAGTATGGGGCGTTTTCTTCAGGGAGACAAAATGACGCAAACATTAGGTCAACGGCGAATCAGCATTACTCATCCAGTGCCTAAAATACTAAGACCAAAATAATGCTCAGTTAAGAGAACCGATGAAACGGAAAGTTTACCTATGATATATTAGCATAACAGTATTGAGTGTGGATAATTATTCACTATTTTCATGATTACTTTACTGAAATTTCATGTCTCTGATTCCGCGTTTCATGAAAGAAGATGACTTGAATGTATCTCACCGTCAGAAAAGACAATTCAAAATGCCTTTCTTTATACTAGTCCCGAAGCGGCAACTCTATATAATACAAAACAAACTCCGACATAAGTTTGGTCAAGTGAATTATTCTGTTCAGTCGGACTGCTCGTTCTTTTCAGTAAACTGGATAACAACCATTTGTTGGATAAGTATATGCAACCATCAAGGGAGCCAAATTATGTCGTCAGAGCTATATATGTTTTCCACATTTTGCTAATGAGATAGACTGTAGCCGAATAAATCTCGGTGATTCAATAAACCCATATAATAATACATCAGGTCAGATCGGAAGTGAACAGCTGCGGCTGAACATATGGTTCGACTATTGAAGTGAAACTGAATTTCATTGCTTATCAGTACAACGACGCTCAAAGAAGCAGTTTGATGTTCGCACAAGACTCCTGACAAAATCAAAACAAGGCTGTTCCATTACTATCCTCTGAAATCGTTTGCAAGTAACTGAATAGAATGAAGCCCAATAATAAACAAATTTAAGCGAGCTAAAAGTGGGTATATTATCAGACAATCAGTTATGGTTGTCGTAGGAGGCAATAACATTTGGTTAATTGACAACTACCGTCATTCGTATTTGATGAACCAACTGACTGAACGAAAGTCGGTGAAATGTAGAATCCAGTTGAGTTATTTTCTAGACATGACCTTTGTTGAATGATTGTGGATTCCAAAGAGGAGGCCTGAGAAATATTTCCAAGATAGTACTTCAGTTGAGCGGTGCTAGATAATTCCTTTGTATTTTTCAACTCCACTCTATTTATCGACATGACATTTACCAACTGTTTTTGGCATTTTAAGAACCGTGCCAACCAATGCGACTTCATGCAATTCAGGGCACCACTTGATGACGGCAATATGACTGGTGGTAATATTCCAAGAACGGTCCACGATTTATACGGTGCAATTTTCCACCCATATCCTGACTGGGATCTTGGCTGTCCATTTGACCGAGGGAATGTGGTTGGTACGTGGCTTCGAAAAGACATATTCAGGGAATCCCATCAGTTCAGTATCGACAATCAATAGTACTGAATGGAACTGTACCAATATAACTACATTACCATACACTTCTCGAGATGCACTCACAGAATCAGCATACATGGCTGTAGTAACTGACCAAGATCACTTCCGTACACGAATTCCATCGAACCAGGCATCACGTAAATAAAATAAGGTAAATATGAACTTATTTTACTGAATAACCATTAGACGTCCGTGATAATATTTTTGACGAGAGATGGATACTTTCTTATTCAGTATTGAAATATATAATCCAAAATGCAGAAATAATTCAGGGAAATCCGACGAGTGGCTGCCTTGTTGGTGCTACGTTCATAGTCAGCAATAGAACACGTAATGTTACCGCTACATCTATCTGTACAGAAGTAAGCAAAAACCCGGCCAAGTAAGACGAATAAGCAGTAAGCAAGAAAGTAAGTTAGAAGAAAAGAGTTATCTAGGTGTGCTGCCACGAGCAAAAGATTGTTGCTAGTCAGTACACAGCAAAACCGAAAATTCAATGCAGCTAGAGCTGAAGCATGGCTAAAGATCGTGCCAAAGCTTACGTGTGTCCGTCCATGAGAGAAATATTGATCGGCTGGCCTCGTTGTGCGAGTGACTAACCAGCCACAGTAGTTTGCACGATATTTTCTCAATGAGTACACTTTATTAATGTGATGAGAAGCCGAGCAACGATCTGAGGCAACACAGCGGATGAATCGCTCCCGCCAGTTGCTCATTGATAAAAAGAAACAGTGAAAGGTGCCATTTCAGTTTGGAATATCGTCAAATGAAAATGAGATAGGTGGGTAGATAAACAACGGTACACTATTACTCGTCACATATGAGCAACAGGCACTACACTCAGACAATTCGAAAGCAAAAAGCAGAGTGTTCAGCGCTCCCAGATTTCTCCAAAATTATGAGTGCACAGACAAATAATATCAACATGAAACACGTGTCTTTAAAAGATACTAAGCGTGCAAAAGATTGAAACACGTAACCGGTTGCAACTCAAGACTAAGTCTCCTGTTATTTTACAAGCTTTTTGTGAGGGAACTTGTGACCATTCACCAAATATCCTACCTGAACCCGTCAAAATAAATGTTCTTGTTATTTTTAACATTCATTTCAAAGTATGCTCGAACAAAATGAAAACTCCGTTTTTTATTCAGCTTTTATAAATCAAGTGTATCCCTATTCCGAAGTCTTTACGAGTGACTTCTCTCACACCGGAAGTAAATGTAGTTTTTTCAGCGAAAACTGTTCTAGGTAAACATTGTGAATGACAGCTGTACGTTTCAGTGAGGGATTGTGAAGAGGTCTGTACTTTCTAAAAAAAATTGAAAGCTGATTTTAAAATCTGGTTTTGCCATAAGTTTCACTCCATCAATAGTTTTGGTGAAAAGTGAGCTAGGCTTACATTTGTTATACATATGTGTCGCACTTTTTCTCTCGCAGTAACAAATCAGTGAGTATTCTAATAACGTGACAAATCCAGAAACGATTTTTCATTCAATACTGAAAAGGGTGAAATGCTCGAGTGTTTCATTCCTTTATTGTGTTCATCCAAGGAGTCGTCAACCATGAGCGTCCTCAGGACTCACACCGAAACTCAAACCAGGGGTTGAAAGGGACTTACGTAGACTAAACTCCCATTCAATCAGGGACAATTTTTAAATCCTTGCTGCAAACCAACGCTACGTGATTTACTGAATTTCCATTACTGATTTTGAACTTAACAGTTGACCACCCAGATGGTGATCAAACTGTGCTATGGGCAACATATTTTGGCCTTTCTTTGTATACCCTCTAAGAAGGAGGTGCCACCCGCGTGCATGGTCCCTGTATGAAACAGGGATTACGTGAGACTTAGATGCCGGCTTACGTTGAAAATTGTACCATATGCACCACGAATTCACACTTGGCTGGTTCGAAATAAGTGCACCAGCTGTCTGACGTAGGATGATAACATATATATATATATAATATATATATAAAGATACAAAGCACATACCTCTCTGATATGTTACATTTCGATTTTCTGTGATTGCACACGATGAGTCCGTGATTCCGCGTATTTGTGGTGTGTTTGCTACAGAGACCGAAAATCAGAGATCAGTTCGTTTCGCAGTTTTATAATGATTTCTTATCAACCCGCCTTAGATTTTGTCAAATCGGTACATCTGTCCAGACCTACTCCGTGATAGCAATTTGATCTAGTCCAAATCTCTCTCATCTCGGGGGTAACTTGTATTGACGTCATCCTCTACGGGAAATGTTTGGTAACATTTTTAGGACGTGAAATGCAATTTGCCCACTGACTATCCAGTGCTCGTATAGAAATCACATATATTTGTGAGATATACCAATACAATGATATGCTTCTTTTAAATTGGTAAACTAATGTCGCTAACCATCTGGTAATCAGACACCGATTGAGTTCTGTGATGAACAATAGATCCTTTTAGTCTTAAGTAAACCGAAGCCACTTTATTTTGCTGAGTTACAAATGTATCCACTAAACCAATTTTACAGTCGTTGTATTTGTTCGCAGTATGGAAATATGACTACATGAATAATGGACCCAGATTTATGATGAAAATCATATTTCCTGTACCATCTACTCATGTTTTACGTGTAAAAATACAAAAGCTTCGTTCCTCTGACACAAGCTGAGTAAAGTATACATAGATACTGAGCAACAACTTATATGGTCTGTTTCAACCGGAAAGTCTTGTACTGACTTGGATCCGTCGGTAGTCATCACAGTTTGTGGTGGTTTTGCTTTCGGAAATCAAAATCAAAAGTCAATAAATATTGCAGTTTCAGAGTAATCCATGATAGCAAGATGATGTGGTCCAAAACTTCTCCATCTCATTTATAATGAGTAACGACATCAATCTACATGTATTAGGTAAGTTCAGTTGACAATGTTGTTGCAAGACAAATATTGGCTCAATGCTCTACATCAGATTCATGCATGTCACTGCATACTACAAGATGTTCATGAAACGATAGCTTTTGCGTTAGTGTTCATGAAAGTATACACTGATAATAAGTTACTAGTACATGAAATGCATTCCGCCGCATAGCTATGCAGCGCCTGCCTAGGAATGCCACAGCCCAGTGTGATTTAGTTTGGCATCATTTTTGAGTTCTTATATGTGTTTGCTCTTCTTTAAAAACTACGGAATCAATCAGAAAACTGCAACCCAATCTGAGACAAATATATCCATGCCAATGGGGATCGAAGAAGGGTAAGTTCAGATTATCTGTTTCACAGCGATACTCTTGATGAAATTCGGAATGTATCTCAAAGTCAGTCACCTTTCAGTTGATCGTTTCCTCTATCAAGTATTTTGGCCTTTTTCAAAAGTTGGAAAATTCCCAATGAACATGTTGGAAGAATACCGCTTGGCGAAAAAAAATGGTTTTCGGTGATCCATAATCATGACATAACATCACAATATATTAGGACAAGTTAAAGGATTGAACCAATTAGACAAGTAGGACATGTTAGAATTTATTGGTGACAAATAAAAGGGGGTGGGGAAGAAAATAATTGTGATCAGGGCTTAAGTCAACACTGGATGTGTATTGCTTTTCCCGTGTTTTGTTTGTTTTCATCTGGTCTATGGCTTGTTGTTATGTGGAGTGAGGTCCGAGGCAGCTTGTTTCCTTCCACACTCCCTCTTCATCGTCACGAATAATTTCTACTATTTTCCACTTTTCTAACTGGTTTCATCCTGTAACTTGTTGTAATATATTGTGATGTAGGGGCATGGTTAGAAAAACCTGAAAATGAGCTTGTTCGCCAAACTGTGTTGTCCAAACATGTTCATTGGGAATTTTCCGTCATAAACTGTAAACAATGATTTGGAGTTGATCGGTGGTTAATCACAGATTAGATTACTTTTATTTATAATTCTTCCTGACTATCACTTGGGCAGTCACCACAGAGTTACACACAACATGAAGATCCTTCGTGGTCACAGGATATACAGAAGACAAGAAGCATTCAAAAGAGCAGAAGCTAGTTCCTCTCATTATTGGCTACGATTTAGTTAAAGATGCTATCAGACGAATTTTGCGTTATGCTCAGAAACAGAATGAATTTACCAAGCATGGTACAGTGTGTTCCGTGGTTTCAAGTCCATTTCCACTGTGCTAAGTTTCTCTTTTTGCTACCGATAAATACAGCACTGATTCGTGATTGTTTTTCTGTAAAGTACATGACGAATGGACGATGGATTGCTCCCGTGATGTAAAAAGCAAAGGTAGTATTGTTGATAAATAGCCTCATTTGCTTCATATTTATCGCATTTCCAAGAGTGAAATCATATACGCATTCCAATGGCCTCGTTATTTTTAGTTTTAGCCGCTTTCGATGAAATGCAATCTCCACGTGAAAGGGAACATGAGCAGAGCTGGTAGCAGGTTATTTTCTTACAATGAACGTGTCTCATGCTAAAATATGGAACCAGCACATGGGGCTTTATTGTGCAAGCAAATCGAACGTTATATGAATTTTAGTTCTCTTCAGATATCAAGTTGAGTGTGCTCGTTTTTAGTTGTTATTTTCATAGCTAATATAAATATGCACGTGAGTACTGCATTGCCAATAAGTCAGGGAAAAATACCTAGATATACATGTCGTTCTAATGTATACAAGGACACTACTTTAAATCATACTGCACACCACAACCGTTGCTCATAAGATCAAAAACAGGTCCTACGTGTTGATGGTTGACAGGGTTACATTTACTATTTGTATGTTTCTCAAGCGACTGGGAGATGTTTTGATTTTGCCTAACAGTCACATGAAAATGTACACCGCCAAACTGAGCGATGGAGTCGACAGTGATAGGTAGAGAGAGAGAGAAGACACACACGCTTCTCGTGTACCGCACAACAGATTTCAGATTTCAGTACTTCCTTGCCCTATTTCGTGAGGCTGGTCTCATCAAACGAAATCAGTGCTGTACTCAAAGATAAAAACGAGTCAAATAAGTAAACCCGTGTGTGGTGTCTCATGTAAACAATCATACGGCTAAATTGGGCGATCAGTCGAAAATTAAGTAAGCGCATATACAATCCATTGACTAATGCGCAAGCAAAAAGAGCATGTACTCATAGTTAAGTACATAAGCAAGCATTGGAAACGCAGAACATCGTTATGAATGGGATTTCGGTGAAATCAACATTGTGACATTCACACAAAACATGTCCTCATCTAGAAATGCTTCCTAACAGGGGGAAAATTAATCATCTCGAGAAAATATTCTATAGGTTTATCAACGTTATTGCTTTCGAGTGAACTTACGCATGACACTGACGATACATGGAAGTCATTTGAAAGGATAAAAATTGTGACATGTACACAAGTTCTTGCCCATTTTACTCAATTTCACTCAAGAAGATTTTATAAGGGCCACAGAGACTCGCATGTTTTGTCTCACTTTCATGATGACTGTTTCATTCAGGCATATTTACTTGTTCCGTGGGTGACACTTGCGACACCATCCGTGTCGTTTCGCGGTTATTGATTACCAGCAACCGTGGTAATCAAGTTAAAATGAACATATTCTACTGAAGACGGTTTTATGGGATTTTACCATGCATTTGTCATTTTTAATCTTATTTGATAAGAATGTGATCCACTTAGTTACACTTTTCTCCTTTAGAAATATACAACTGATTGTGCTTCTTCGTTGCGTTGCGCTCTGGATTTCGGTGTCATCTGGTAACAAAAGAACATGGAGCTTTTCTTGTCGTCGGTTTACGGCAACATTATGGGGATAAATTTAACATAATCCTTTCGGCGTGATCTCATGATTTGGAACAGACTGCACGCGCGAGAAGCTAATGAAAAGTAATTAAGTTAGTAATCAGATCGTTCTCCTCTAAAATATTTATCACAAAACACCGGTCGGTGGCCAATTTATTTGATCACATTTTGACTGGGATCTACTTAAGTGGAGCTCAGCTGATTTGGTTATTTCGTTTTTCTGGGCTCGTGGCTTCGCAGTATGCTATATTCGGAAATCAAATTGACAGAATCACTGTCGAAAAGGGACATGTGTCGGGATGGCAAATATCATTTTCAATACATTGTGAACGGTTTCTCATTTTTAAGTTATATGGTGGAAATCTCTGTAGTTCACGCAGGAAAGTCGTTGAAGGAGCTCAGTGAACCCACAAAAATACGTCCAAATAAGGTAAAGGCTTTATTGCTGCTTTTCTACCAGAAATCAAATTTGAATTAGTTCAAAAAACGTTAAGATGGATATCAATTGTTGATCGTGAAAGTATACAAATATCCACCAAGAGAGCAACGCTCATAGCAAGGATACATCGACAGGCCTTCGCTTAAGACTGCTCAGAAATTTGGCAGTGGTGTGTAGGAAACTGGCTTGCGACAAGGGAACGCGCGACTTCCTGAAAATCACTTTGGTTGTTGTGCTCAACATTAGCCAGATGTGTTGGATCAGGAACCATAAGCACACTTGACCACTGCCGCTGCTATCCTGAAGTACGAGCTCGCTCCTACCTGCTACCGGATGGTTCTCATATAGAATTCGAACCGGCTTTTTTGGGGTATTGTAACAGTCATAATATCATGATTACGAGCTTCATTTCCAAAAGGTGTTCGACGATCATTCTTCAATACTAAAGATACCAACTCATCGATGAAGGTGGCTAACTTCCATTATTGAACCGACTGAATCATTCGCTAACCGTCCATCTAGAAAAGATCAACATGGTTTACTATCCTATGGTGTGATTACGCTGCTTCCCACCTTCTGAGTGGATGTTAGACGACCTTCTCTCTGTAAGCACCGCATGAACTCAACAGTAGACAAGTGCGTGAATCGTCAGGCTGAAAAGCCCACATAAGCGTGTGTCTGACCAATTCACCAAGCGAGTATGAATGGTAGGAGATAGTAACAAAAATAATGACATTGTGTTGTCCAATGGCCAACCCGAGCTTTAATCAACATCAATTTTCGAAAGATTTGAGAATCATATTGTGTATTCGGATTGCCACATATCTAAATACAGGCTTTAGTCGAAACTCATGGGACGAGTTATCTATTATGTTCATTGGAGCAATCAGCTTTGCTTTATTTCAATATATCACACGAAATGTTGAAACAATACTCCATATTTAAATCTATATTAATATTGTATTCATGGTATTTTTCTCAGTTGATCTAAGGGAAGCCATAATTTTACGATAATTGTCACCAGGGATGTTATTTCGAGGAACGAGTTTTATGAAATTTTAAAATATTGAATAATACAAATTTCAAACGGTGGAACATCGGCTGAATGATAAATGATCTGACGGCCCAGCGGTAACTTGTGGAGGGTTCAGAAGTCACCGGTGTTAAGTGGTTCTTCCATCAAATTTAGTCGAATGATTTTCTGTCGTTGTTCATTTCGTTTTTGTGTTGATTATCAAGTGATGGATCAAAATCGTAAAAAAATATATTCCCAAAATTGAAAGGAAATGTAATAAGAACAGCTCATCACATAACTCTCACCCGATGGGCGTTGATCAAGATGAAGAGGAAAATTCATAATGTCCCCTTATTTAACATCAAGAACGGACAACTCGAAAATGTTGGGTCAAAGTGCGATGTTGCCATAACGGGGAAGAACTGTCATCTAATCCACGAAGTTTGTCGGATTTTCATGTAGAAGGAAGATGTGGATACTGAAAAAAATTAGGACAGGTGTTCCCATGATGATTGTTCCACTTATGGTCGACGATGACGAATTCTGTGCTTGGTTATGTTGATATATGTTGTTTGATTCGACTGGAAGGTGATACTTTTATCTAGTAAATGGTCATGTAGTGATCTTAGGTAGTTCATTCATTATAATAAATTTAGTCCAACACAGAGTTCATTTAGTCAGTTATATGATCGATAATACAAAGTAGGTTATCTCAGAATGAAACGAGTAATTTGAAGGACGATGTTGAGAAAAGAGTGTCATTAGCCGTGGTGGCTTGCCTGAAATAACATGCGTCAATGACCAGAGTGATCACATGAGAGACAGCGCGAGATTACTTACCACAACGAATTTACTGAATTGACGATGATGTCAGTGATGAGTCGCATGAAGGCCTTCTGAGTGACGATATGGACGACGATGGCAGCGATGACTGGGGTTTTTGATGTCTACGGTGGTGATGCTGACATTGAATGGAGACTGTTTCTGTGATGCTGCAAATGATGTGGTATATATTTCAAACACCAAGCCACTTTTATTTAGTTCATAAACGCAGACGGTAATTGACGTTGTGTTGTCTATGATTAGTACATCGTCACCAATAAATGCTTTTGAACCAAACATCATAGACAATTAAAACTTCGCAATAGTCGGTCGGTTGTAGAACTAAGTTGAACCACGTATCATATTCTGCCGCCGCTCTTTTGATATGAAATATATTATCCGGATGCGCTATCTGACCTGACTATTTTGCTGATGAGTACATCACTGATTTGTTCGCTGTACTTACCGAATGTGGTGGGTGAATTGTTTGAAACGGTAACGGCCTTCCAGCCGGACAAAGAGGATGATGCATTTACTGTACTAAGTGATGATAAGGATTGTCAGGAATGAGGGAATCTTCCGGAAAACTCGTCATCTGTAAGGATGCGGTCAGCTTTCTTCCAATCCGCGGACAGGGAGCTTTATGAGCTCTAACCAATGACGAAGCCCGCATTTCCCAAGTAGCAGTCCAGTCGTGACGCTTGTGTCCATGATCCAATCTGTCTACCACACGTCACTGTTCGCATCAGTCACTGACTGAAAACCTGCTGCCTACCTTTCACACCAACTCGCCAACCAATCAGGCTTCTCACATACTGTAATTTGACTTAACCAATCATATCTGCTCACCACAACAAGTAATCAATAACGACTCCATAAACGTCCATACATTCCTTGTCTCATGTTATATAAGGTGTAAACTTCGGTTAATATAGAATACTATTTCCGCACCGTGTTCGCGGCCAATGGCTAACGCATTCCAATGTTACTCCATCCATATGAATTGTAAGAGCACGTATAGGATTCATTGAAAACAATTGTTCGCTCTCCAGCGTCTTGTTCTTAATGTGACCATGACTGTGGGACTTTTCAGACTATTCAGATTTACCAAGTCACCCACTGTGGTAAAGGAACTGAAAACGTTCCTTGAGTTTTCCACCCGACTTGCGGAGGCTAACACGCACGTGCAATTTCTAAAACGCTATGTGAAGAACAACGAGTATGCTAAACATTTTTGGAAGCAGCTGCTTCGTGATCGGATATACCCTAACTATAAAACGCTCCGGTGACATGCATTAAATATTTGTGATTCTGTGTTATCGAAAACGGTGGAATTCCAAAGGAATATCGCACAACGACAACACCCCTTGGATAACCTCCCCGATGAACAAAAGTGTCAGTTTACAGAATTCGTAAGCCATATCTGCGCGCGCCGCGTGCAGATTGTTTATGAATGTTTGGTGAGAAGCATTAACCCAATAAAACCACAGATTACATTTCCGACAAAGCCGGAAAAATACATACATAACATTTCGAGTATGACACTCAGCCCAATCCAGGTAGAAGCCCTTTCACTTGGATGGAGGTTCTGCTGTCCCACAAGACAAGACGACCGGCTTGAACTAGAGGCACAGTTCGAGAACCTGATAAGTCAAACTAAAGATCTATCACCAATGTCGGAAATCGATCTTGAGAGATTTAAAAGCGTTCTGGTGACAAGCTGCTACAGATACCGCAAAGCTGTTCTGCAAAACCGGGGTCCGCTTACCCGACATCATTTGATGGCATTGAAAGGACTAAGAAAAAGAAAAGATATATCGATACTCAAACCAGATAAGGGATCCGGTGTTGTCCTTATGGACAAGCAACATTATATCGAAAACGTTTTGCGATTGATTCAAGACCCAACGAAATTCTCCACATGCCACACAGGAAAAGATGAAACTGAGAAAATAGAAAACAGACTGGCTGGATGTTTGAGGAAGTTAAGAGATCATGGCTACATAAACAACGGTACCTATGAAAGACTGAAACCAAGCGGGTCGACCATTCCACGTCCTTACGGTCTACCCAAAATCCATAAAGAAGGATATCCCATTCGACCAATTGTGACCATGATCAATTCACCATATCAGGCAACAGCTTAGTGGCTAGTAGAATTATTGGAACCCGTTCGCGCAGAATTGGCCAAGTACAGCTTGCGAGACAGCTTTAAATTCGTATCCACCATACAAGATTTCAATATTCAGAAGAAAACCATGCTCACGTTAGACGTCGCATCACTGTTCACCAATGTTTCGCTTTTGGAAACCGTGGACTTCCTATGTGAACACAAACACGTCCAACATACAAATGGGAATCCCGATACAAAATCTCAAGGAACTATTGCTACTTTGCACGCTAAACATCCAGTTCCTGTTTAACGGATGTTTCTACCGACAACGAGACGGCATCGCCATGGGTTCCCCACTAGGCCCATTGCTAGCGGACATTTTCATGGCGAAACTTGAAAATGGAAAACTAAAGCAAACCATTGAAAGTTTTTGTAAATTACTTTTTGTAATTTGTATATTCGACGACATCTTTGCTTGTCTTACTCGTGAGTAGCGTGTATATGCCTCATGAACCTCGAATACTTGTGATCCAATTCTCTGTTTTTACTGTACTGACACAGTTCAGATTTACCCCTTTCCGACGTATGGTGCGTGAACATTTTACGTTATGTTCCCGACTCGATTGTTCTATGATTGTACATTCCCCTTGTAAGAAAATTTTGCAGAACGTTCCACTTACGCGTCTTGACCCACTATCTGTACCGCAACCGTGCTGCGCTACAGTTTCGCATGACTCCTTGCTGAGTGGACCGTCTATGACCGCGCTGTCCCGATTTATCGGATAACTCTCTGTACTGTTGCTCTTGGTTGCTCACCTGGCTGTAAGTCATTGCATTTATGTATTTTTATGTATTGCATTGTTTAGAACCACGAAATTACGATAAACACGGTTATACATTTGGAATTTGTTCTGCTGTCCGTAACAGTGTACAGCCTATATCGTGCGTAAAGCTAGTGAGACTAAGTTTTCTGCTATATTGAAAGTTCAAGTAATCGGGATAGTTTCTACAGTTTTACTCATTACAGTCGGTACATGGATGATATATTTTGTTAATCAGACCAGAAGTGCAATGTACCCAATGTTCTAGAAAAATTTACCAACGCCCACGACTCACTAGCCTTTACTATGGAAATGGAAACCAAGAACAAATTGGCTTTCCTCGACATACTACTAACCAGGAGGGAAGATGGTTCAATACAACGTAAGGTCTATAGAAAAAAGACATGGAACTGCCAGTACACGAATTTTCACAGCTTCGTGCCCCTGTCTCACAAACGAAATGTAATTCGATGCCTAGCGTTCAGAGCCGTAAAAATTTGCTCAACGGAGACTTTACAAGGTGAACTAAGCTTCGTTCAAAAAGTTTTGCGAGAGAATGGCTACCCCGAGAAGTTTATCCACAAAAAACTTAGAACTAAAGTTACCTGCAGAGCGGTCTCCCTGCGTACCAAAGAAGGAACTATTCCTTAAAGTATCGTTCAAGGGGGATACGCATGCCGAGCGGTTGACAAAAACACTCAGGGCGGCTGTAAACTCAACGTTCCCAGCCGCTAGACTGAAATGCACATTCTCAACCTCTCCGGTGATCCGCATGCAGGTAAAAGACAAACTGCCTGAGCTGACCTCCTCTTTGATCCTTTACTCCGTCAGGTGCGAATGTGGCGCATCCTACATAGGTCGCACGGCTAGGCGTTTGTCTCAGCGCATTAAGGAACATCACCCAAGATGGTTGAGTCACGGGAAAATCGGTGTGATTACCAGTTCGATTCTAGGTCATTTGGTGGACAGTGGCCACACGATCGACCCTGAGAAAGCTTTCAAAGTCATATACCGAGTTCTACCCAATCGATCAAAGCCAGTCCGACTTCGATCCCTTGCCACGGCAGAGGCACTTGCCATTCGCTTACTAAACCCTAATCTGTGTGCACAAAAGCGACTAGTTCAGGCTCTCCAGCTGCCCTGGACGAAACCAGAAACCACGGATCGTCGACCGAACCAAAAAGTCCACTATCGATTACCATTCGTGACGGTGGGAGTGAAACTCTCACCAAAACACGCACACGATAGAGACAACCCTCCCCACCAACCCCGTTTTTCCTAACGCCACGACAATGACCTTTACTCCGGCCAATGGCTAACGCATTCCAATGTCACTTCACCCATATAAATTGTAAGAGCACGTATAGGATTCATTGAAAACAATTGTTCGCTCTCCAGCGTCTTGTTCTTAATGAGACCATGACTGTGGGACTATTCATGCTATTCATATATATATATATATATATATATATATATATATATATATATATATATATATATATATATATATATATAGATAGATAGATAGATAGATAGATAGATAGATAGATAGATAGATGATGTCTATCAACTATCCATAACGAATATGGAATTTCGGTGAAATTATCCTTCATTCTAGTTGCTTTATTCACAACTGAGGGCAATTATCCTCCCAATGAACATTTTCATAAAGTCCTCACGAACTTTCTAAGTTGCTATCAACCAATCCGGTTGTTGCAGACCTAGAAATTGAAATGGCTGACTGTAAATGATTTAGCTTCCTGATAGCTATAGTCGTTTGAATTACGAGAATTCATATTTGGTAAGAATATTGCCTTTAAACTCAATGCATCTACTGTACGCTCAGCAGCTGGGTCGCACTAGTTAGCAGAATTTGGTTGCATGCATATATCCATATGAAATGCTAAATAATGTCGCAGACTTAATCCAATTACTTATTGAAGACAATCAAGTGTACTAAAAAGAAAGTCTAACGAATGTGGGGAACTGCATTCTAAGGTTACTACATATTTCAATGAATGTGAATAGGAAACGTGCAATGAGGGAAAACCGAACATCGAATAACGCAACAACCATTATGGTACAAGGTAAGTGTCAGCGCTGTACTTAGGTGGGTAACATTTAGGCTGAGGGTTTATGGCCACTAATCTAAACCGTAGTTTTGACAACCATTCGAGTAGCAAATATATGTTAATATTTTCGGAACAAAAACGCGGTACCTGACGAGAAGTACACTTTGAACTAAGAACTAATTAGAACCATTAAAAAGAACCTTGGATAATGTTCCCATTAGTCGGTCCCGTGAACAAGGCCACTGATGAGCTATTTTTATCCAACACTTGAGAAGCTTGGACAACTAGATATTAAAAACAATAACATAAAATGTGATAATTCGTACGATTACCAATGATTCTTCCACGATTTTCTCATGAAAACATAAACCACTCCTTGATTTTGAGAAATTGGCACACATAAAATTGGCGTTGCTATCAGTGGCTTCGGAAAAATTCACAAAATAACAACACATGATGACGATGACGATGAAGATGATGATGATGTTGATGATGAGGATAATGGTGACAACGATGATGATGTTGATGTTTATTTTGATGTTGACGATGATGTGTTTGTTGTGCTTGATGACGATGTTGATTTTGATGGTAGAAATGATGATTAAGATGTTGATTGGTTTTACGATTTTGATGTTTCTTTTGATGGTATCGGTGTTGCATAATTTGGTTTTGGTAGATTCAACGATGGTAATGATGAGGGTTTTCTTTTGATAATTATTTTGATTTGATGAGTGGAGTGTAGATATTTATGATAAACTAATCGAATCATTTCATGCTGATGATCAGGGTGTTTTGTGTTTCGAATTCTTTTGAAGATTTTCAATTAGTAGCAGTTATTGCTGTTGATGTTAATGATAATTTTGTTGGTAATCTTGTAGATCATATTGCTTGTTCTGTATGATTGTCAATGCGTTGTAGTAAACCGGTTACAAGTCAGTCTGGAGAAATAAAATTTGTGTCCTTTCTAGTGCCTAAGTAGACAATCATAGGTCAGGTAGGTAATGAACACCAACTGGAGCATCATTTCTCGCACAAAATCTTACGTTGGGATTGGCGTTCTTCATGCGTCTCACCATGAAGTGTGTCTTAAACAACGGGACTGTAATTATTGTGGGCTTTTCCACTTGTTTCAAAGTCGGTAATGTTTGGTGTGTTATACTGGTTACGAGAAAAACATTTAACAGTTCTAACGATATATAATGTTTGTAATGTTATTTGAAACCAACCAGGGACGCGTTGACAAATTGCTTCTTTAAAGATGTAAGATGCATCGTCCGCGGATCACATCGAAAAGCTTTCCACAGGGACTGTATTCACCGAGCATGATTATGAGCTTCTGAATTAAGTGCTGGAATACCAGGGTTGGCCACCAATGGCGTGCTTTTCATTCAAACTGATTTACGAAAACGCATCGAATTATTCACTGTTTACGCCCGTTTAGATCTACCGTCTCCCAAATGTTCCATGTGTAGATGTGCCAAAAGAAGCATGATTGTATGACCAAAATAAAATGAACATACTTTATTCAGAACAATAAAATAATCATTTCGGTCAGTTGCTGGTTAATAGTGCAGATCTGTATGAGGCTATTCATACGTTGTTAACTTTCGAAAGGGTAGAAATACATGCACCAGCTAGGTGAATCATCTTTGTTCCGTGGACACTAACCTCTATTGTGAATCATTTCTGAAGATCGAAGCACGAATAATATTTGTTGTCCCGACGAGATCTTGACAGCGCTTGCGTTTACTGCATTCGAATCTGTCAGTACAGAGGACACAATAAGAACAGGTATAGGTAATGGTGTGGCTATTTCCAAACTGTTTGTTTGAAGCCGTCTTTTCAAATATGCCTTCTCACCGTTGTTAATAACTGAAGAGTTTGTTATAAATTTCCAAGTTTGCTTCATATCGAAACGATGCTCTCATTGCTGATGTGTTGCGAACAGAATTGTAGCAATTCGGGTCCATCAAACTCCTTTCTATGATCTTCAGATACCGAGCACATCCCAAGATCAGACTAACATTACCACCAGGTATTACCAGACAAAGATATTTCTCTCTCAACCCTAGGGAGTAAATGTCGTTCCAGGTTTCATCTCGATCCTGAATGTTGATGGAGACTTTTGGTTGTACGTTTTTCTGTATACGTATTACTACTTGTCAATGACTGTGCTGCTTTTCGAATAGCAAATCCTCTTGACCATGCTTATACCGTTGTGCAGCTGTTACACCTGTGACGGATAAATCATAATTTTGATAATTTCATTTTCTTTTCTCAAATAGCACTTTTGAACCGAATCTTAATTTTCATTCAACCGTTTCGTGTGACACTGAAATGAATGCAAGCCACGTAGTTTATTACAGCGTTCAGTTCATTTTTTAACTGTTTTCCATATTTTCCAGTGCTGTCAGTCCAATCGATCTTCTTTAGTTCATCCAAGTAATGAATTGCAGAAGATCAAACGTGGATCGTCTCACTCGCGGAGCGGAAATAGTCCGACGAGTAACTGCAAAATAAAATGAGGAAGAACAGGCATTAGGGCGTGAGTGAAAAAGAACAAAAATGACCGAAAATACAAGCCAAGGAACAGCAGAGCCACTTGCAGCCAGACTTGAAGATTCACAACTGACAGCATGGCGATCGCACTTCACGGCGGCAGATCTGTTTCGTTCTCAAAGCAGCATGCCTTGAGTGTCCCAAATATGTCAACGAGAAACAGTAGATCAATGTCAAATACGACTCTGTGCTCAGAAAACACACGAACACAAAAGCCTTGCATTCTGGTACAACCCAGCTGATAACTATATTTTAAGCCGACATATTCCCATCGGTGCTATGACTGACGTGTGTTGTTATCTCAAGGCTCGCTAATTTGATGGACAAAATAAAGTAATGTGTCGCGCTGCCGCGGACGTTGAACTGGATCAACTCGGAGAACCGAAAGAGCTATTGAAATCTTTGATTGCCGGGTACATCGCCGAGCTACAGCATCTTCTATCTGACATCAGGAAATATAACTCACTCTTCTAAACTATGTCTTCCAGCGCAGAAATCCACACACTTCAATGGACGCCAACTTTCAAAGCGAGAAGACAAATCTGTCATAAATCCGGCTCCTTGCTCCCGTTCCCACAGTGAAAGTTAATTCTTACCAGTGTATTTCACCAGTGATGGCGACGATGAATTTATTATATGCCGTGGAATTTCTTCTGGCATGAAATGGCATATCTTTTCTCATCTGTAGTAGCTCATTCCCGAAAACAATTCAGAGTGTTTGTTCAAAAGAGCAATTGACAAGACACCACCTGATAAACCCAAGATTGTCATTCACGCTGATGAAAATCTTACTGGAGAACTTGCGCGAAGATTCATTTCTTCATTTATAGAAGAATAGGGAATTGTGATAGTCGGAGATCAGTTACAACCTAGAGATATTATTCTTCATCGGAGAAAAGATAGATTACAAATGTTTCAGAAACTCGTCGATGATACTATGCCCAGCGATATCTAATCCTTTTTGGGTTGGCTCCGACTGATATCACTTCAAAGTTTAGATGACGGATCTAGTCAGTGGCGAAGAAATAAATATGAAACGAAGCGCGATGATTTATTATTCATAAAGATTAGTGATTCCAGATAATGAAAGAAAACGTTTTGAAATGCCATCAAGTGCATAAGGAATACGTCATAGGCATGTATGCGAAAATCAAACCAGAAAGGTTGATGATCCTCTGTTTGAACCAGGAAAAAGCGTCACTCTGGAGAATAGGTTCCTTTGCGAGATGCAGTTGTCAATGACGGTAATACAACAGACGTTGGAAGACTAACGATTTTACCTTCTTCATACTCAGAATATTCACGACATAAGCATGAGTGCGGTCAAGATGCGATTACTTATGTTCTTCACTACTAGCTTCAATTCCTATTCATTGCATTAATCCGAAATCCTGCTTGGGACGATATACATCAGCTCTTACTTGCTGTGCAATCACGGAGGGTAGGCATGACATCAGAGCACGTGTTTTCGGACAGAAGCTGAAGTCGCCGATGGATTACATGGTAAAACATTATATGCTTGTACCTGTGCGTTGCCGGTTGTACTCGGTGGGAAGCCAAAAGAGAGGATTGCCACATGCACGTTTACTAATTTGAATCCAAAACAAAATCACTTTGAAAAATTTCGATCATTTATTCTCCTCTGAAATACCCAATGCCGACGTCGATAAGAGTTTGGGTGAGCTAGTGACGAAAGATGAGATACATGGAACTTGCTGTACACTGAATCCAAACTCACGATGCGCGATGGACGAAAAGTGCTCTGAACCATATCCTGGAGCATTAGTATTCAACACAGTTACATGAAACGATTATCATAATTTAGACAGAAGAAATTCAGCAGGTGGCTGTAAATTGGCAACCATACAAAGACGGAACGGTGACATTGAAGTTAATAACAGATGGATTGTTCCACACTCATTTTTGCTATCAAAAACATATAAAGGACACATACACTTGGAATACGGTAACTCCATTAAATCGATCAAATACACTTGTAGTTACAATAATAAAAGCAGCTACATGGCAGTTCTTTGCGTGCAACCAGAAAGGAGTGTTAGAAATGCGGTCGCACATATAGACAACATCGCACAGTATCAGGAAGATACATAGGCAACAAAGAAGCTGTAAGGCAAATTATTTCAATTTCCATACATGAACAAAGTCCAACTGTTATTCACTTAGCCGTACATCTAGAAAATTGACAACGCGTTTATTTCATAGCTACGAATGTGCAACAAATAGCCTTGAATCCACTGACCGCAACGGTAACTGCTTTCTTCCTCTTATGTCAAAATGACGCGTTTGCGAAATCACTGTTGTATTCGAAAGTGTCTACGTATTGCACTTGGAATCCGAGTAGAAAATCATTTGAATGATGCAAACGAGGAACGCGAGTCGACGGACAAACTGACATATCTACGAAAACTGCGATAATCGGATTGTACCCCGTGCATCCCAGTCAAGACGAATGCTTCCTTTTCGAATGCTGTTGGTAAGTAGGCCTGGTCCAACGTCTTTCTGGCATCTGTGATTTGTCAACGGGGTTACGCATGTCGGCTTCCTCAGTGCATGTACAACCCTGAATTTATCGAAAAGCTGACACTGGGATGTATGCATTATTACCGCCTGTCACACATCACATCCCAAAAAAAATCTCATGCATTATTTGTAGTTACATTATTCGCCTGCTCTCCTTCATCTCCAATCGTTATGGGAGATATAAATATCGCACTTGGCTGGAGATATTTTTCGTCGAATTCGGAAGGAAAATTCAAATGTGAATATGGATTTCAAAGAAGGAATCTACTAGGAAGAGTTGATAATGATTGATGATTTTTGCTCCGAAATCGCAAAGAAAGTTCCTAATAAATGTGTCAATTCCCAGATCCGTTCAGAGTGTATCGAGAAAACGATGCTCCAAGTGATAGGTTTTAGATGAGTGTTTATTAGTCGGTAACACAGCATTATCGGAAAAGACTGTGGTCAGTGTCCTTTTTGGTTACAGAGAATTCGATTGCAAACGGGTCTTGAGAAAGGATACCCGCGGAGACCGAAACGTCGACTGATTACAGTCCTTTCCGACAACGCTGTGTTAGCGAACGACTAACACTTACCTAAAGATCGCAATCAATTGGGTAAGCATTCGCCAAAACAACACGTTGTCGCATCTTTCCATATAGAATTGCGTGGGGATTTTTTTATCGTGTGGAGTCAACCAGAAAACCTCAATACCTACACACAATGGAACAACAAAAAATATTGTTCCCATAAGTATCATGGAATCTTACACTTCAGAAGAGCATGCTTTCTATTTTCTTTCCTTCTGTGATGAATACTCTTTGCGTAATATGTGCAACCGGCAGTCTATATTCCTAATGTTTCATTCGCATCTGCAACAGATCACCGATGAATGCGAGCATATTGAAAACCTTTGGGAATCAATGAGTTGGTATTTACCAGTTTTTAGTATCATCAGTGGTTAGATACTGGAATATAATAAATCGATATCGAATTTACCATTCGTTTGTAAAATGATCAGCGGGCAACCAATATAATCTCGAGATTTGCAGTTGTACTTATCAAAGTCACCGAAATATGACAACTTCAGTGTTCATATTTTTCATATTGGATAGTCTTGAACCATCCATTACTTTAGTGAACTGTGTTGATATTTCAGTATTGAATATCAGGAAACGTTTGATATATAACCATAGGTGAAGGTGACAAATTTTTCAAAAAGATGTAAATGTTTGAGTAAATACCTTGCTCACTGGAGTCAGCGTATTCTGTGGTCCCTGAGTGAGCTTTGCAATCAACACTGCGGCTTGTGGTCCTCATCATTTTATCGCTATCAAGTGTAGTTTGAAAGTTGGCTTTGAGTGGGCGGGATAGGATATAAGCATTGCTTTTGAAAATTCCACGTGGATTAATCTAGCGAAAGCCGATTTGGGACAGACTATCCATGGCTAGAAACCCCGGCGGTTGAAAACGAGATGTTTGTGTGTGTACCTTGGTATGGCCACTAGCTCCCTTCATATTGCATCTACCTTGGTCAGATAGTATCCTTCATCAAAACGGGCTGGTAGTAAAGACATTACCATGAGATGGCAGCAAAGACTAGGGTTCAAGCAGCAGGTCCCATATTCAGAACAGAATCAGAGTGCACCAGAATTTACATAAATCGAAACGACTCGATGTGCGATGCAGTCACATGTATCGAACGGAACGGTTTATATGGGACATACAGGGATACGCAGTGTATAATATGCCTTCATATTGATGCATGGATATACATAACCCCAATGATATTATCAGCTGTGTTCTGAAAAAACGAACTGATATCAGGTAAGTGTTCTGGATTGCAACACGGCTGGCTATTTCACAAATTATTGGTTTGAGTTGAAAAAAATATCGATCATAAAAATACTTGCCAATTTATTTTAGGAAGGTGTATTACTGTTTGCTTTCTTTTCAGAAGACATCAAACAAATTCCTTACACACACCCAAAACCCAGCTAAAAATAAGGTGTCTTCAATGAATATCTCATTTCGCTTGTCAAATCATTCCGAGTTTGTTGTGACACCCGAGCTATTTTGACGATGGTGATGGTCACAATCACGCCAAAACACAATCGCTTCGTCCTAATAAATCTACATCTCTTTGGCTTCTTCTAATTTTATCTACATATTTTCAGTGCTCTGATTTGTTGTTGGGGACACAAAAGTTTTTTGGTCAGACCTCCAGTTTCTTCTGTGATGGTATAATTTTTGGAAATCACTGTAACGTAGCTGGTACAGCACTTGTTTGGCATCAAGTGTGGCTGTCTTTTGCACAGTATGCTGAATGCTCTGAGTGCTGTCATCTTTGATTGTTCACACAGTATGCGCACTTTCGTTCTACAGCCAATTTCACTGTGAGTACAAGCATTACCACAAATGAATAGAAACAAAACGAGAATTTCAACCAGGTCATAAATTGTTGTTGGAATAGAAGTGATACGCCACATTCAAAATGCATGCTTATATTCACTTTCCGTAAAGTTTGCTGGTAGAAAATCACTCCCAATATTTTGGTCAAAATATTGGGAGTTTATACGATATGATTTCGAGTGTAGTTGGGATTCCCTAGATCCAGTGGTGACTCGAATCAATCTATTCCTCGCAGAGAGGGTTGTTTCCTTGCATCTGCAACCCAAGGGTTTTTGATTTGCCTAGCTTTTCTAAACCCAAGTAAAGAAAAGAATTGTAACTAGTTATTCTTTCCCCGATTGGAACCTTTTTCATGCTTGCATTCATCATTCAGGATATCCATTTATTTTCTCTCTGCCGAATGTTTAGTTTCAATACAGACAAATAAGAATTGTTCCACAGTTATGTTAGCGATTATAAATGCTCGTAGTACGTGAAGTACTGTGACTGAATGTGATTCATTCGAAAGAGATGGGTCAGATTATTTAATGTATAAATTCAAGTCACTGTTTGGTTCTTCTTTCCACTCGAATCCCGCTTGAATGCGGATTACGTGAATATGCTTCAGTGAACAGTTGGAAATACAGTCCACAGATAGTACTTTCAGCTGCATGTTGTTATGCTCTGTTTTCGAGCAGCAGTAGAACGATGGCTCATTTTTGCTGGATCAAGGAGATTGGTTTTGTTTATGGAGTAAAAATATCTAGCAGGACAGTTACCAATATGCTTGTGAAGGTTCAAGTGCATGCACTCATGCAACCACAAATATATTCATGTCGAATGAATATTGGATTGTTGGGACGTATTCTAGACAAACGTATAAACGACTGAATGGCATGACTGGAAGCAACATTGTAAAACAGTGCAACCAAAGATCACGTGTTAACGAATGGCCGTAAAAGTCAAAAAGCATCCTGTTTTTTCACGGTAGCCTGTAATGAACAGCTTATATTGTACTTATTTATGGAAAAGCTTGACAAATCCCCTCATTACTAGTCTACCAGCGTTTGTTGTGAAAATATATATGTACGGGAATTGCAGTCCGTTTGACAAAGAATACGCAGCTGTGGTTTGCAATGAATCGGAACGTTTGAATTTATTTATCCGTATATGCAAACACAAGAAGGAGTGCTAGAAAGTACAATTATATTTAGGCCATCACGAGTATTCGTCACCATATGAATGATAAATATTTTGGTTAAAACCTGTATTACATGAAAGAACAGTTAGGATAGCTTGTCAGATGAAAAAAGCGTTCGAGATTCACTTTCATGTTAATTGTTACGAAATTAGTGGGAAATCGTTCAACTGTTGCATGGAATTCCACAGGATCGGAATCACGTTTGAATGAAATTTTCTCAATGAATCCACAGTGTTATCATGAGGAGAATCCAGTTCATGTATTGGAACAAAGCTGCATCTTTGGGTGCCTTTCCAGTTGCTGGAAGCATAGAATCACATATGTTGAGTGTAGAAGCAATACTAATAAAGTAGTTAGTGCACATGGATGACTAAATGGCATTCAGATCTTTTTGCAATAAACCGTTTCCATGGTCGATACGGCAAAAGCAATCACACATGTTAACTCAGTTTCAAAATATCAACAACTTCCAATTTTCGATGATACAATTGTGGCTATCGCAGTTGATTATGTCGAATATCGAGAAGATATGAAAATGCTAATTCTATAGACGTACAACAACAGCATTTGGTTTTATCTCATCTCGGCTGGATTTATGTGGTTCTCGTGTGTAGTTCAAATAACAGCCAATTAGAATTACTGTTCGTAAATCATTCATCAGTGTCAACCGTTGGGTTTATCTAGGAAGAGTCTGAATCCAACATTCTTACTAAATTTACACAAGAATCAGTTCCTGTGTCCACATGATGTTCATATCCCGTTTTGACGATTCCATTCAACAAAATGCTCCAAGCAGTGCTTTTTGTGTCTCTCATCTGGTTGAGCGCTTCCAACGAAACACCCAATTATTGATCATTGTGATGGAAAGAAGACGTATAAATCTGTGCTACTCAGATGGTTGTGATGTGGACAGTCCACTATTAAGTTAAATGTTGAAAACAGTGTATACTCACGGGAGTGGTACAGTTTTGCTCTATGTCTCAAATTTGACTTCCGTTGATTATGAAATTGAACATTCAATCGAGGAATTTGATTGCACAGAATACTTGTTTTGAACTCAAAGTTCAATTTTGCTGCACTTTTTGGAATCACAGGACAAATCACACAAATTTTGGTCTAGTCTTAAAGCACTTTTATCTTCAAACAGGTTTAGTTTGCTGTTTTTATTCTCTGTCGTGAAGTTTTGCTATACTATCTGTTGTTTGATTAGTCCTCCGAACAACTTCCGGTAATAAAATGGTTTTGGTATTTTCTGGCAGATGGTTCATCGTGCACCGATAAACCTGTTGTGAAATGCGTTCTACCTAAATAATGAGACCAGTGTTCAATGTTTTACGGGATCGAAGGATGATAATTTGATTTCGAGAACCCCTGGATTGTTTGGTCAGGTGATTCGTCAATTGCTGAATAGTTTATTATGAGGTGAATGTTCTAATCTGTCCACCTAGTCCAATTAGGTAAAGTCCCTTGTCACCTTAGATAAAATTTGAAAATAAAGTATTGGTGCTACAAACAATGGTGTTTACGTATCCACCATTCATTTTCCAGTCGATGCCATCAAAACACCGTCGCTTATCCCACTGATCGTGAATTCGTGAACCCCGGTCAAGTCCTTAGTTCAGGACTGGTGATTGGAGGGTACCGTATGACCGGGCGATGGAATTGATGTTATTGATTACACAGACGAATAGTATGCAGAAAAAGCGTAACGGGTAAAGATTGATATACCCGTGAATGTGCAAATTTGCTAGGTAAACATGACAAGTAAGAACAATGAGTGATATGGAAGGTCACAATAGTCTCAGAACCAAACATGTCGGAACTTGTTTGCCCTGATGTTCTTATCTTCTCAATTTTACTTTCATGTTTTCAACGAAGTAGTTGCACTGCTGTGCTAGTTGTCTTGAGTTAGGTCTCACTATGTACACCTTCGTGTGGAGACTCTCCGAAGATATCTTGTTTCTCTCCTCCAGATATCTCAGAATATTTGCAAAGGTAACGACATTCTTAGAGTAGTACCAATAATATCAAAGTCCAGCTGGAGATATCTTGGATTTGTCCTGCTAGGTCGATTTAGTGCTTCAATAATTGCTCCTGTTTTGTTTAAGCATGGCCCACCGTTAAGATTGAAATACACTTGATAAGAACACTAAGTGGAATTCATGGACAAGTCAAACTTCTGCCATATTCAATTGAACGTAATGATTGGTCAGCCTACGTAGAACCAGTTCTCTTGAACCAAAATATTATACGCGTCTATCTGACTAATGAATGTTCCGTTGAATTGATTGATGTGCATGATGAACGTGGATAGGAAGTTGTTCAAATCAGCCATGCCACTTCAGCCAGGTTAAGTAGTTATATTGTTGGACAATGCACTAGCTGCAACGAAAGACAAATAATGTGCTATAGAGAGTAAAACAATAATAGCTTCGATTTTGAAGAGTATAATATATATGTCATTCAACAGTCCATAATGATATAAAAAGGTACATGTGATTAAGTATCAAAAAAGGTGAAAAGACTTTTGGAAAGACACTTCTCTGATAGTTCATAGTAACTTCATCGAGACTTAACGAATATGGATGTTGGGTGAAATTATCCTTCGTTCTAGTTTCTTCACTACTAGCTGAAAGAAATCTTTCTTCCAGTAAACATTGTTCATTAAGTCCTCATGAAATTTCTAATTCGTTGTCGACCAAGCCAGATGTTGCAGACCTAGCAATTGAAACGGCCGACTCCTAACTATAATTGATTTAACTTCTTAAATGGCTATAATGTTTTGGTGAAGGACAAAATATATGTTTGCTAACATTATCTCCTTCAAACTCAAGGCATCTACTGTACGCTCAGCAGCTGGGTCGCACCAGTTAGCAGAATTTGGCTGCATGCATTTATCCAAATGAACTGCTAATTAATGGCTTAGACATAATCCAATCACTTATTGAAGACAATCAAGAATATTGAAAACAAAGGTCTAACGAATGTGGGGAACTGCATTCTAAGGTTACTACATATTTCGATTAGTGCGAATAGGAAACGATCAATGAGTGAAAAGCTGACATCGCATTACGCAACAACCATTATGGTACAAAGTAAGATCGTGAGCTGTACTTAGGTGAGTGATGTTTTGGCTGAGGGTTTGTGGTCACTGAACAAAACTGTAGTTTCGACAACCAGTCAAATATCACAGATATATTCATATTCTCGGAACGAATAGGCGTTACTCGTTGAGAATTAGGCTTTAAACTAATAACGACTAAGAAAATATTCTGATTAGACCGTCCTGCGAGCAGTGTCACTGATAAGCTATTTTGATCTATGATTCGGGGAATTTCCACATACTTACAATAAATAGAGTCATATGAAACAAGTAATAATTCGTGTGATTACCAGTGATTCTACCTCGATTTTCTTCGAACCAATAAAATTAACGCCTCGAGTTTAAGGGACAGAACATTCAAAAGGAGAAATATTCGTGAGGTTGATGATTCAGATAGTGCAAATACTGAAGATGATGACTGTAGAAATCGTTATAAAGCATTTCAAGATGACTTGGAAGATGTTCACGCTGTTGACGTTGATGCTGCTGCTGCTGATGCTGATTACGATGATGACGATGATAACGATGATGATGATGATGACGATGATAAAGTTGAGAATGATGATGACGATGATGATGATGACGATGATGACGATCATGATCAGGAGGATGAGAAAGATTATCAGGATGATGATGAATATGATGACGATGATTAGAATTATGACGGAGATGATGATGACGATTCAGACTATGATGATTTTGATGACGATTCAGATGATGATAATGATTCGGATAATGATGACCATGATGATGATGATGACGATGATGATGATGAAGATGATGATGAGGGTGATGATGTTGATGATGATGATGATGATGATGATGATGATGATGATGATGATGATGATGATGACGACGATGATGTTGTTGATGATTCGGATGTTTATGTTGATGATTCGGATGTTGATGCTGATGTTTCAGATGGTGATGATGATGATGACGATGATGCTGAAGACGATGATGTTGAAGAAGTCGGTGATGATTTTAATGAATTTGATGATGATGATGGAGATGATGATGGTGTAGATGATGATGATGATGATTCGGATTTTGATGATGATGATGATGATGATGATGATGATGATGATGATGTTATTGATGATGATTATGATGGTGATGATGGTGATGATGTTGATGGTCATCATGATGTTGATGATGATGATGTAATGATGATGGTGATGATGAACATGATGATGAATCTGATGTTTTGGATGAATAATGTGCTTATGAGGATAGCGATGGTGATGCGTATGATTGTGTAATTGATGATGGTGATATCGGTGATGAAGACGATGTTGATGATGAAGGTTAACTTCATTTAGATAAGGATGTTGATGGTCATGATGACGACGACGACGATGATGATGATGATGACGATGTTGGAGATCATGATGAATACGGTGATGATGATGATGATGATAATGATGAAGATGATGCTGAAGATGAAGATGACGTTGATGATGATGACGATGATGATGATGATGATGATGATAATGATGATGTTGATGATGATGATGATGATGATGACGGTGATTTTGATGATTATGTTGTTTCGGATGTTTTCCATTATTATGATGCTGTTGACTGTGTTAATGGTGATCATTTGGTTGATGAATTTGATGTTGATATTGATGATATGGATGACGTTGTTTATTCGTTTGTCGTAGCTCTGGAAGATGGTATTGATGAAGGTTTTGTTTATGATATTGATAATAATGTTGACGAATAGGTTGATGGTTTTGACGACTGTTGTGTCGGCTATTAATATGTTGCTTATCGGGGTCACGTTTTTTCATTTCATATGTATAAATTTATTCCAATTTTTGAAAGCTTCGCTGGTTATTTTGATGATGCTGTTTTTGATGTTCATGACGATGCGGATGATGATGTTGATGATCATTCTGGTGATGAAAATGACCCTTTAATTATGACGTAATTGTTCCGATTATTTATATGTTTTACTGAAGTGTCGGTGTTGGTCGTCATTTTGCAACCTATTTGATTTGTGTTTTATAAGTACATGCTATCGCGTTTCCCCGATTTAGCTGAATCGAAATATAAAGGAATAATTTTCATTCAAATAGTTTTTCGCAATCTGTTATACTGCACTCCATATAAAACCAGGTAGAAAACGTCTCATTATTTAATCCATCATAAAATTTACTTGTCTTTGATACTTCTTTCTGGCCGGTGGTTGTGGTTTCTCTTGTCACTTTGCTTTCTTCTGACGCGATTTTAGTGCTCATTGTATCCGTTGGTACTGTTGTGGTTGTCGGTATAAGTGTTTTTTCAGCTTCTGTTCCTGCCATCGTCAAATTTCTCACTGTCGTTGTTGCTGCTGTTGTTGTTGCTGTCGTTTTTGCTTCTGATGTTGCTGATAGTTTTACAAAAGATGAAAGAAATATGAAGATATTCAATTTAAAATTCAATTTTTTTTAAGTCCATTTCCGTAAAATGTTATATACCATGCAATATTCTGTCTGCCGCATTGTCTCGCCAGGCAACACTTAGTTCAGAGTCCCCAAGCTATCTTCATGATAATCGAAATAGTTATCCAAACAGTCATCGAAAGCACTGGCATCGTAGACATCAACACTCTCATGTTACAAATCATCATCCATTAAATTCGTTTCATCATAAATCTCAACATCATCGCTGTTTGGCTTCCGCTGATCGATAAATTCGCCATTGTGATCAGCTTCCCAAAATGAATCATAAAGATATCTTCATATTCGTTTTCTGCAGTATCATCACCTTTATCAACTTTATTATGCACGTCACTGTATGAAAGGGATGGGTAAGTAATTCACCAGACGATGGTAACCCTCAAAGTTATCTACTTGAAATGTTCACCGTGGCCGTAACAAAAGGTACGCGGTTTTCTGCCTCCGAACGCATTTACATCAGTGGTATGGCACGAAATGGTACCACAACTCAGACAGCATTTAAACTTGTGGCCGGTTGCTAGGAAGAACTAAAAACGCGAACCTATTGCGCTTAGCTTTTAATGATAGCAGTTACTTTCAGATCCAACATGACTGCAATTCAAGTGATCTTTATCAGACCATCTATGGAGCTACATTACATAGGCTTGCTTTGAAACCGATACGATGACTAAAATGCTTCGACTGGTTTTCAAGTCATTATCCTCACTCTGACCGTGAGAGTTCAGGCTCAAGTGAATGCTCACTGAGAATTGCTCTATAATATGCCAAAACTGATCCCCTTCCAAGGCCTGACCATAAACTTTCCACTCATGTATGTTACCGCCCTATCCGTTATGAAGGTGTCTTTGTAAGCTATACCATATATTATCACGAAAAAATGAGTTTATTACCAGGATAGCTCACAACGCAGTTACGGTATAATCGGTTGAAATAACATTTGAATATGAGTGCAGTTTCTTAAAAACAGCTTTGCCAATATTCTCACTATCGATTACATTCGAAAGTAGAAACTTCACTTATTGTTTTCAGCGTAGTAAATTGCGAAGTTACGCTTTAAAATAAAATAGCCGATTGAGTTCATTACTGAATGAAACAACAATAAGTTAACACAAACGTTCGCACTATGAAAACGAACCTCTAATTGGCTCCCATTTGAATAAACCAAATGAAGATTTGAGGGAATTGGAATTAATGTCATCATTTTCAATGATGAAAATGATGATGATTTGGATGAAAATATTTTCTGGGAAACCCTCTTTAAAATGAACCACAGGAAACTAATTCACACAGCAGAGTCATATCGTCTAACCTTTGGAATAAATTGCCCGAATGTTTACATTTTGCCAGGAATTGCGTGCACTGAGCAATATATAGAGCGTGTTGTTTGTGGAAGTGTACGGATCTGGTGGAGGATGTCCGTCACAGTATTTCTTCAACCCCGAAGTTTGACCGGGAACATCCGATATTTGCGCATAATCCTTTTCACATTCCGCATTTCCGGGGACCTTCATGAGTAAGACAAAGGAAATTTTGAGGCTTATAAAGATATAACTACCTTTTCGGCGAGCAACACTTGCAAATGATCTCCGTTAAAACGACCATAAAATGCACGGAACTTACGTTAAACTTTTCAAATCTAATGTTCAGTTTCTGGCCGTCATTTCCGAATATAAAATACTGACATACTGTCGGACCGGTGAAAGTTGTATTTTCCATGGGTACAGCCAGACTTCCTTTTTCGGCTTCCAAATGCAGAAAATGGAAACCGCAACTTCCAGGTTGCCTCGTTCCCGGGCCTGAGTAAAACAGATATATTTGTCGATCATTTATTATGAATCATTTCATTAGAGTAAGCTGTCTTTCATTTGACGTCATTGATTAAAGTAAATGAACATTCCCTCATCTTACGACGGGCCATGTGACAAATGAACACGAATCGCCAAGCTACGTCAGTTCCTTTGAATTAGACCGAAAAAGGCAAACAGTATTCAAAATATGTGTAGGAGCGGCTGAGTAGCTATTGTGAGGCTCAGGAATTCGGGGGTTGTTTTCAACAATGGAAAGATCGATCGATTGTCAGTCTTGCTTTGAAGAATGGATATATGAGAAGGTTATAATGTGATAGATTCTGAAACGACCACGCGCACTGAATTTCAATGCCAATTCTACAGTTTCTTTGGCACAAAATAGAATCTGTGGTCAATTTGTGTTGTAGAAAAGAACTTCGTGATCGAACAACGAGAGTGTTCTGAGGTCGAGTACAGACTGATAACTCTGTCTTGTTAATTGTCAGAACTACCTTCAATTACAAGTGATACTCTTAGCAGAAAGTGCTTCTTCGCTAAAAGTTGAGCACTTTCAAAGGCAATGTTTTTTGGCACATCTTACTCTACTCGTAGTCGCTTAGAATATCCCAAGTTGGATGAACTCCACCCATCGAGGATGAGCCCTTGCTGTAGAATAGATTGATCGGAGGTCCTTGCAAACTTTAGCTCGTCATTCTTCTCAAGCAAATGAGTCTGCTTTGTACTGGAGGTATCAATATCTCCTACATCAAAAAATCTGGTTGACTGGATGCGCCCGGATAGTTCTCTGAGGGTTGGATTGATAAAAATGAAACATCCCTTTAGGTGAGATGGAATTTGAATTCAGCCGTATTAGATAAGTTCATTTAGATACTATATTCGGCATTCTGCATCGAATTACTTTGTGTATTTTGCTCAATACAAACATTAACTTTTGCACATGTGTGCATATCCTACGGAAATTTTTGAAGAACATTCACTACATGTTTGATATTTCTGCAACCGTTGTGCATGCATGTGAAGCTAATATTCCGCATTGTATCTTTGTTGATCTTGTTTCCTGTTTGGTAAAGCCCTCACGCCTTGTAGCACTTTCATTTGAAATGACCGCCAGTGGACCACAATCCACCAATTCATACCAAGAGAACTCCCTAGGAGAGGCCACATATCAAGCAATGCATAATCTATTTCATTTTAACTGCTTTGGCTTCACATGTTCCACTTACTCCAATCTCCTAACCGAACCTACGTAGATTTCGTAGCTCAAATGTTCCCAGGTAATTATCAGAGCTATATGTAAATCTGCACCATTACTGTGCTCTCTAGTTCTTTATATATGAATATCTTTTCTTCCACTACGTTCCCCATTCATATCACATATTCATAAGGAAGAAAACGAAGTGTTGATTCATAGAACAGGCAAAGTAAACAGCGTAAAGTGTGCTTCATGGATGACTCGTCAGCAAACAAATATTCACAGTCTTGTGAAAATATAGGTACGAAGTAATTCAGTAGAAAATCTGTTCACTTTATAAAAACGGGTTACTTTCTCATTGGCAATAGAAAGCCCATATCGACCAATGTGAATTCCTTCTTAATGCAGGGTCTCCTAGTAGACGATTCCGACTGGTCCATTTAAGTGTGGTGCTGAATATCAGCGCATCATTCAGAGCACTGTGCAGTCATGTATTCTCGCTGACGGTAATCATCAGATTTATAAATCCACCTATTCCCCCCCCCCCCTTATTTGAAACTAAATTTGTGCGCATCTTTTTTATTCATTATTGGGGTCCAAGTTGACCGCGGTTCACAGTGAATGGTTTTATTTTCGTCAACACCATATGATATAATGCTCATGAGTCTCTGACATTTACCATCAAAAAAATATGATCACTATATTGTATCAATCCCAAGATTGATAGCTTTCTACTAGATACTATGAATAACACTACACCTGAAACGGTTAACATATACATCAATACAGCCACAGGTTAATAGACCGCTATCCGTATTTTACAATATTAACATTGAGAAGTTATTGGAAAGGTATCTAAAGAAAGGAAATTCGGCTGGAGTGCCCTCAAATTGCTGTAGTGAGAGGAATGATGACACCTTACTATGAAATAATAAATTGAGATTTTAGACTTGCTGCCATTAGGATTTGAACGTAAAACGCAAAATCTGTATAAAATGTCAAGGATCTCAATGACCTGTACGAATAGAAGCAGTCAGACAGAATTTAACACTCACTTTGTAAGAATTTCGCCTTCACAAAGCTCTCATGATAGTGTTTATCTCTAGCCACCTTTATTTCCATTACCATCACATTGCCAAGAACTGTAAAATCATTTTTCATGGTCCCCGTAACGAAGTCTTCAGTATTGTTCAATGATTCCTTGTTCTCGGCAACCATGAGATACCCGTCTTTGAAAATGGCTTCTCTTCCGAGCTGAAAGTCAGAAAAATTATGACAGAGACAACATTCACCAAGGACAACAGAATAGAGAAATATCTGTGAAAATAGAATACAGTTTACTCACATATAGCGATTCTATTTGGAGTGTGATCATACCACCAGCATAACCGGTTATTGTATACGTGCATGTCGTCACCATGGAAAACTTCTTCTGAACTCCGACCTCGAAGTTAGTTTCGTCTTCAGTTAAACTTATCTCCAGGTTTCCACAATTTTCTATCTGAGCAGTGACGGCTAATAATTGGGGAAAACAAAGTGTAAGTTGATAATTTTTGGTAAAAGTTGGAATAAAAAGGCGGCATCAAACTTGAAACGTGATAACTTACTGCGAAAAATACCGCAAGTATACGCCAAAATAGCTAGCATAAAGATTCTGGCGACCATTGCAAGTTGTGTTCTAGGATGCACCTGTATGGTACAAATCACACTTATATATCATTTTTTGTGACAGAATCCATCGTCATGGATTTGAGAACTCTCAGTGTCTCTAGAATGATTGATTGGCACGGAAGGGTTCCAATTCTACTTTCATTTATTCACGCAATACAATAAAATGCTGCAGTCAAGACGGAATCGATTACTACGGAAACGATGTTCATGTAGCAGTGTGGTTAATACAAGATTACTCAACTGATAAGCTTCGTTGATTGTATTTTTAGATTGATACATTCTGATTCTTCTGAACCACAATGAGACATTTAATTTACTCTCAAGATTATTGCGATGACGTCTGATCTCACTGCACCATAGTAAATATCCACGTGACAAAGCTGTGATGGTGTGAGTAGCTGACGGAAACAATTCGCACCTTTTTCATGGTCACTCAAACCTGATTGATTATCTCCGAAAATGGAGAAATTATCTGCGGATTGAACGGTTAGTGACTGCTGTATCTATCAAAATGTATGCAATTTGCCAAGTCGTTGCCTAACTTATCAAGGTCATAATCTAATTTAAAATAAGTAGTAATGAGGATGGTAAATTGTCGTGTTTATATCTGTTGGAATCCGTTGCCATTTTGACTCCAGGTGTTCCCATTGACCGAAAACGGATCACCAGAGTAGAATCACTTGAACGTGCTCAACAATCAATCTCGCACGTAATGTTAGCATCAGTTGGCGGTGCACATAAATCAACACAGAAAGCAGTTCCCGTTATATCATGTTCTTTTATTCACTTTTCAAAAAACGCAATGTTGACTAGAATATACCATTCGCTTACAAAAGGTCATTCAAGTTGAATTCCAATTTTTTGAATGATGAATCAAAGTAGACGGAGGAATTCTTGACAATAATAAAAGATATTTGATCGTTATCAAATAGTAAATTCTCGTAGACTGAAGAGAAAACTGTGGAAAGGGGAATCCACAACTTCTAGGTTGCTTCGTTCCAGGACCTGTGTAGGACAGATATTTTTGTCGATCTTTTGTATGAATCATTTCATAAGAGTAGGCTATCTTTCACTTAACCTCACTGACTGAATTAGACAAACGTTCCCTCACTGTACGATGGACAATATTACGGAAGAAAATGAATCGTCAAGCTACGTCGGTTCCTTTAAATTAGACCGAAAAAGGCAAGCAGCATCCGAATAAACAAAGAAGTTGTTAAATAGCTAAGGTGGAGTACTGTGAATCGAGGGTTTTTTTTGAACGGTAGAGAGATTGATCGATTGGCAATCTTGACTTGAAGAACGAATATATCGAACGGTTATAATGTGACAGATTCGAAAACAACAAAACGCAGTGAACTTCGGTACTAGATTTTCAGTTTGTTTGGTACAAGATATAACCGATGATCCTGTTTTTGCTGTATGGAAGCATTTGTGATCGAACAAAGACAGTTATAAGATAACATATAGTCTGACCATACGGTCTTGCTATTTGTCAAAACAACCTTCAGTTCCAAATGGCTATCAACGCAATAGACATTCCCCGTTGCAGACTGAGGGCTTTCAAGTGCAGGTTATTTTCCGCACAACCTACGGACTGTTTCGTCTTATTTTGATTGCTCACGATATTCCCAAGTGACCAACTGCATCCATCATGGAGATTGCCCCGCGGTCGAATAGATTGATATTTCATGGCCTGTATACGCCATTTTATTTTAAGTGTCTATAATATGTAATGCGACAACCAAATCCTACATCGACTTTGACTTCAAATACTGTAGTTACGCTCAACTCCCAGCTGAACCTACAAACATATTCCTCTTTCAAATGTCCAGAGGTATTTATTATATATGAGCAACAAGTAAGTCGATGTCACCACTTTGCTCGCTAGCCCCATATGTATCTATATATTCTTCTATGACATGCACAATTCAGATGAAACACTCACGAGGAAGAGAACGAAGTGTTGATTTATAGCACTGGCATATAGAACGATATAAAAAGAGTTTCAAGGTTGGCCGACGAAAAAGGATCATTCGCAGTTACTTAACTCAAAGGGAACAAAAATATGCTCAATCTTTCGAAAGGAATCATCTTCTCACTAGCTAATACACATCTATTGCGAACATCAGTACTGTTGTGAATTCCCCCTTCACTCGGGGAACCCTGGTAGAACATTCGAAACCTATCCATAATAATGTGGTTCTGTCGAACAGTGCGTCATTTCGAGCACCGTGTACTACTAGCTTATTCTCGGTAGTGGGAATCACTAGCCTTTGAAATCAACCTAGTCCCATCCGGAGTTGAAATTTATTATACGCATATAATTCAGTGGTCCATACAGAGGTCCAAGGTGATCTTGGTCCACACGCAACAGTTTGTATTTTTGTCAACACTACATGATATACTGCTAACTAGTCACTGACGTTCAACACAAAACCCTTGTCACCATCAAGGTGTTTTCATCAAGAGAATTGTGCCTTTTCTTTGAGACACAGCTAACGCAGAGTAGATTTGAAATTCAGAAATTGTTTTTTCCTAGAAACGATGAATAACAACTGGACAAAGTGGCTGGAGACAGCGCTCATTAGTACAGTGATACGAATTCTTGTGCCTTAATATGACTTGTTCTCCGGGTATTTTACATTCTCTACAATCAAAAAAGAAATACATGCAATATTATTTAAACAGGAGGACTGACTATGCATCAAATCAACAGTGATTTAGTCCTTCACACTCACTTTATATGAATTTTGCTATCACAAAGCTTTCATGATAATGTTCATCTCTAGCCACCTTTATTTCCATTACCATCACATTGCCAAGAACTGTAAAATCATTTTTCATGGTCCCCGTAACGAAGTCTTCAGTATTGTTCAATGATTCCTTGTTCTCGGCAACCATGAGATACCCGTCTTTGAAAATGGCTTCTCTTCCGAGCTGAAAGTCAGAAAAATTATGACAGAGACAACATTCACCAAGGACAACAGAATAGAGAAATATCTGTGAAAATAGAATACAGTTTACTCACATATAGCGATTCTATTTGGAGTGTGATCATACCACCAGCATAACCGGTTATTGTATACGTGCATGTCGTCACCATGGAAAACTTCTTCTGAACTCCGACCTCGAAGTTAGTTTCGTCTTCAGTTAAACTTATCTCCAGGTTTCCACAATTTTCTATCTCAGCAGTGACGGCTAATAATTGGGGAAAACAAAGTGTAAGTTGATAATTTCTGATAAAAAAATGGAATAAGTAAGTGGTATTATACTTGAAATGTGATAACTTACTGCGAAAAATACCGCAAGTATACGCCAAAATAGCTAGCAGAAAGATTCTGGCGATCATTGCGAGTTGTATTCTAGGATTCACCTGTATGGTACAAATCACACTTATATATCATTTTTTGTGACAGAATCCATCGTCATGGATTTGAGAACTCTCAGTGTCTCTAGAATGATTGATTGGGATGGAATGGTTTCATTTCTTCCATAATTTATTCAAGCAATATAATAAATTAACGCAGTTAGGACGGAATCGATTACTACGGAAACGACGTTCGTGTAACAGGGTGATTGATACGGGATTGCTCAACTGATAAACTTTGTTGATTGCATCTTTAGATTGACAGCTTCTGACTTTTCCAAACCGCAATCCGACATTTAATTTACTCTCAAAATTATTGCGATGACGTCTGATCTCATAGCACCATAGTAAATATCCACGTGACAAAGCTGTGATGGTGTGAGTAGCTGACGGAAACAATTCGCACCTTTTTCATGGTCACTCAAACGTAATTGATTGTCTCCGAAAATGGAGAAATTATCTGCGGATTGAACGGTTAGTGACTGCTGTATCTATCAAAATGTATGCAATTTGCCAAGTCGTTGCCTAACTTATCAAGGTCATAATCTAATTTAAAATAAGTAGTAATGAGGATGGTAAATTGTCTTGTGTATATCTGTTGGAATCCGTTGCCATTTTGACACCAGGTGTTCCCATCGACTGGAAACGGATCACCACAGTAGATTCACTGGAACGTGCTCAACAATCAATCTCGCACGTAATGTTAGCATCAGTTGGCGGTGCACATAAATCAACACAGAAAGCAGTTCCCGTTATATCATGTTCTTTTATTCACTTTTCAAAAAACGCAATGTTGACTAGAATATACCATTCGCTTACAAAAGGTCATTCAAGTTGAATTCCAATTTTTTGAATGATGAATCAAAGTAGACGGAGGAATTCTTGACAATAATAAAAGATATTTGATCGTTATCAAATAGTAAATTCTCGTAGACTGAAGAGAAAATTTTATGCAATCAGCCGAAAAATGTCTGAATTTCCCTGGACTCAAATAGTTTAATAAGAAATTATGGCCGATGCATCTGTTGAAAAACCTAATAGGCCGTTTTATTGTAGAAATTGACAGCTCGTCTGATGAAGACTGTAGTTAGATATGTGATCCGAATTTGTTTTATACCGACCTTTTCACATGAGATTTCCAAGACTAACACGCGTGCGGCGAATTGAATAGCGATTCGATGACGCAACAGAGCCACCTACACAGTGAGGATATTTGATAAATGACGACCTTTGAATAGTATATTTTATTACTGGAGAACAAAATTGAGTTGAAATGAACTATGTACATCCAAATAGGCATAAACACAAATTTATGCCAATTCACTTCGACGTATTCTCCTTCTGGCAGTTTTCCTTTGGCCACGAATTACCTCCTGAAATGCCTCTAGTACATAAATACAAAAGATAAAAGTTGGTAATCACAGAACTTGATATCAACAACGCCGTTTCTACGGTGATCAGTGGAAGATTGAAATTATTTGACCCTGCTCACGATGATAAGTCAGCTTGAAATTCAGAAGTGTGGAAGCAGCTACGTATCGAAATTATTTTTAATGGTAAACCGATGACGTTCAAATTCACCAAATTTGATGGTCGTCACTGATAAATAAATGCCGATCCTACTTGAAAAGTTTTCTAAATTTCCCATATTTTATCTACCTCGTGGAGAGAATAAAAACAAAGCTAACGTGCTTAAAGAATACCATGTTATATAGGAACTCAACTGTCATTTCACAGCGCAGTGTCTTCGCCTGGAGGAAACTTTCGGTTTCTCTCTAATGTTTGACCTGAACCACGAAGCTATACAAGCGAGCTTCTTCGAGTATCTCGTTTATTATCTGGACGATGGAGAACATTTTGCCAACGACTGAAAATTTCCGCTGTTTTATGAAAGGGGAGAGAAATGACATAGTGCAAGTCTAACAAGCACTTGTTCCAGTGGAAAATATATATCCCATTTTTCTAGGGATTAACAAAGATTTTTCACATTATTCATGCAGAATTTGGTGTAGTAATAAGAAGTGGTGTGCACAAATCGAGTTTATCCGATCCAGATAACGACAGCATTCCTATAATATACATTCATAGAATAATAAATATGACATCAAATATCACATCTGACAATAAATATAGCAGATGGACTTTCCAATATAAATGATTCACGTTCCTTGTGCCAATATTACAGTATAAAATCATATTTCACCATTCCATGCAAACAGACATAAATCTAATAAGATGGAAGATTTATTCCTGCATTCTAAAGAAGGATTCATTACAGCTATACCGGTTAAAACGGGAAATGTGATCAGAATGCAAACTTGTCAGCGAGAAATATTACTTCCATGCAATGTGTTCTGCTGCAGAATAATGCGCTGTGTTATACCTCATATGAGACTGCATATCTCACACACATGGACACATCGGTCCAATTGCTATCGATCTTTACATTAGTGAAGTTACCGGAAAATTACATTACTCATTTTTATCATTATATGCTAATAAACTCAATTCGAATAAGAACGTAAATTCATGCTTATGTTATGAGAAAGAATACGTCACTGTTATACAGTTGAAGGGACACAACCCTCTCTGCGAGGAATAGATTGATTCGAGTCACCACTGGATCTAGGGAATCCCAACTACACTCGAAATCATATCGTATAAACTCCCAATATTTTGACCAAAATATTGGGAGTGATTTTCTACCAGCAAACTTTACGGAAAGTGAATATAAGCATGCATTTTGAATGTGGCGTATCACTTCTATTCCAACAACAATTTATGACCTGGTTGAAATTCTCGTTTTGTTTCTATTCATTTGTGGTAATGCTTGTACTCACAGTGAAATTGGCTGTAGAACGAAAGTGCGCATACTGTGTGAACAATCAAAGATGACAGCACTCAGAGCATTCAGCATACTGTGCAAAAGACAGCCACACTTGATGCCAAACAAGTGCTGTACCAGCTACGTTACAGTGATTTCCAAAAATTATACCATCACAGAAGAAACTGGAGGTCTGACCAAAAAACTTTTGTGTCCCCAACAACAAATCAGAGCACTGAAAATATGTAGATAAAATTAGAAGAAGCCAAAGAGATGTAGATTTATTAGGACGAAGCGATTGTGTTTTGGCGTGATTGTGACCATCACCATCGTCAAAATAGCTCGGGTGTCACAACAAACTCGGAATGATTTGACAAGCGAAATGAGATATTCATTGAAGACACCTTATTTTTAGCTGGGTTTTGGGTGTGTGTAAGGAATTTGTTTGATGTCTTCTGAAAAGAAAGCAAACAGTAATACACCTTCCTAAAATAAATTGGCAAGTATTTTTATGATCGATATTTTTTTCAACTCAAACCAATAATTTGTGAAATAGCCAGCCGTGTTGCAATCCAGAACACTTACCTGATATCAGTTCGTTTTTTCAGAACACAGCTGATAATATCATTGGGGTTATGTATATCCATGCATCAATATGAAGGCATATTATACACTGCGTATCCCTGTATGTCCCATATAAACCGTTCCGTTCGATACATGTGACTGCATCGCACATCGAGTCGTTTCGATTTATGTAAATTCTGGTGCACTCTGATTCTGTTCTGAATATGGGACCTGCTGCTTGAACCCTAGTCTTTGCTGCCATCTCATGGTAATGTCTTTACTACCAGCCCGTTTTGATGAAGGATACTATCTGACCAAGGTAGATGCAATATGAAGGGAGCTAGTGGCCATACCAAGGTACACACACAAACATCTCGTTTTCAACCGCCGGGGTTTCTAGCCATGGATAGTCTGTCCCAAATCGGCTTTCGCTAGATTAATCCACGTGGAATTTTCAAAAGCAATGCTTATATCCTATCCCGCCCACTCAAAGCCAACTTTCAAACTACACTTGATAGCGATAAAATGATGAGGACCACAAGCCGCAGTGTTGATTGCAAAGCTCACTCAGGGACCACAGAATACGCTGACTCCAGTGAGCAAGGTATTTACTCAAACATTTACATCTTTTTGAAAAATTTGTCACCTTCACCTATGGTTATATATCAAACGTTTCCTGATATTCAATACTGAAATATCAACACAGTTCACTGAAGTAATGGATGGTTCAAGACTATCCAATATGAAAAATATGAACACTGAAGTTGTCATATTTCGGTGACTTTGATAAGTACAACTGCAAATCTCGAGATTATATTGGTTGCCCGCTGATCATTTTACAAACGAATGGTAAATTCGATATCGATTTATTATATTCCAGTATCTAACCACTGATGATACTAAAAACTGGTAAATACCAACTCATTGATTCCCAAAGGTTTTCAATATGCTCGCATTCATCGGTGATCTGTTGCAGATGCGAATGAAACATTAGGAATATAGACTGCCGGTTGCACATATTACGCAAAGAGTATTCATCACAGAAGGAAAGAAAATAGAAAGCATGCTCTTCTGAAGTGTAAGATTCCATGATACTTATGGGAACAATATTTTTTGTTGTTCCATTGTGTGTAGGTATTGAGGTTTTCTGGTTGACTCCACACGATAAAAAAATCCCCACGCAATTCTATATGGAAAGATGCGACAACGTGTTGTTTTGGCGAATGCTTACCCAATTGATTGCGATCTTTAGGTAAGTGTTAGTCGTTCGCTAACACAGCGTTGTCGGAAAGGACTGTAATCAGTCGACGTTTCGGTCTCCGCGGGTATCCTTTCTCAAGACCCGTTTGCAATCGAATTCTCTGTAACCAAAAAGGACACTGACCACAGTCTTTTCCGATAATGCTGTGTTACCGACTAATAAACACTCATCTAAAACCTATCACTTGGAGCATCGTTTTCTCGATACACTCTGAACGGATCTGGGAATTGACACATTTATTAGGAACTTTCTTTGCGATTTCGGAGCAAAAATCATCAATCATTATCAACTCTTCCTAGTAGATTCCTTCTTTGAAATCCATATTCACATTTGAATTTTCCTTCCGAATTCGACGAAAAATATCTCCAGCCAAGTGCGATATTTATATCTCCCATAACGATTGGAGATGAAGGAGAGCAGGCGAATAATGTAACTACAAATAATGCATGAGATTTTTTTTGGGATGTGATGTGTGACAGGCGGTAATAATGCATACATCCCAGTGTCAGCTTTTCGATAAATTCAGGGTTGTACATGCACTGAGGAAGCCGACATGCGTAACCCCGTTGACAAATCACAGATGCCAGAAAGACGTTGGACCAGGCCTACTTACCAACAGCATTCGAAAAGGAAGCATTCGTCTTGACTGGGATGCACGGGGTACAATCCGATTATCGCAGTTTTCGTAGATATGTCAGTTTGTCCGTCGACTCGCGTTCCTCGTTTGCATCATTCAAATGATTTTCTACTCGGATTCCAAGTGCAATACGTAGACACTTTCGAATACAACAGTGATTTCGCAAACGCGTCATTTTGACATAAGAGGAAGAAAGCAGTTACCGTTGCGGTCAGTGGATTCAAGGCTATTTGTTGCACATTCGTAGCTATGAAATAAACGCGTTGTCAATTTTCTAGATGTACGGCTAAGTGAATAACAGTTGGACTTTGTTCATGTATGGAAATTGAAATAATTTGCCTTACAGCTTCTTTGTTGCCTATGTATCTTCCTGATACTGTGCGATGTTGTCTATATGTGCGACCGCATTTCTAACACTCCTTTCTGGTTGCACGCAAAGAACTGCCATGTAGCTGCTTTTATTATTGTAACTACAAGTGTATTTGATCGATTTAATGGAGTTACCGTATTCCAAGTGTATGTGTCCTTTATATGTTTTTGATAGCAAAAATGAGTGTGGAACAATCCATCTGTTATTAACTTCAATGTCACCGTTCCGTCTTTGTATGGTTGCCAATTTACAGCCACCTGCTGAATTTCTTCTGTCTAAATTATGATAATCGTTTCATGTAACTGTGTTGAATACTAATGCTCCAGGATATGGTTCAGAGCACTTTTCGTCCATCGCGCATCGTGAGTTTGGATTCAGTGTACAGCAAGTTCCATGTATCTCATCTTTCGTCACTAGCTCACCCAAACTCTTATCGACGTCGGCATTGGGTATTTCAGAGGAGAATAAATGATCGAAATTTTTCAAAGTGATTTTGTTTTGTATTCAAATTAGTAAACGTGCATGTAGCAATCCTCTCTTTTGGCTTCCCACCGAGTACAACCGGCAACGCACAGGTACAAGCATATAATGTTTTACCATGTAATCCATCGGCGACTTCAGCTTCTGTCCGAAAACACGTGCTCTGATGTCATGCCTACCCTCCGTGATTGCACAGCAAGTAAGAGCTGATGTATATCGTCCCAAGCAGGATTTCGGATTAATGCAATGAATAGGAATTGAAGCTAGTAGTGAAGAACATAAGTAATCGCATCTTGACCGCACTCATGCTTATGTCGTGAATATTCTGAGTATGAAGAAGGTAAAATCTTTAGTCTTCCAACGTCTGTTGTATTACCGTCATTGACAACTGCATCTCGCAAAGGAACCTATTCTCCAGAGTGACGCTTTTTCCTGGTTCAAACAGAGGATCATCAACCTTTCTGGTTTGATTTTCGCATACATGCCTATGACGTATTCCTTATGCACTTGATGGCATTTCAAAACGTTTTCTTTCATTATCTGGAATCACTAATCTTTATGAATAATAAATCATCGCGCTTCGTTTCATATTTATTTCTTCGCCACTGACTAGATCCGTCATCTAAACTTTGAAGTGATATCAGTCGGAGCCAACCCAAAAAGGATTAGATATCGCTGGGCATAGTATCATCGACGAGTTTCTGAAACATTTGTAATCTATCTTTTCTCCGATGAAGAATAATATCTCTAGGTTGTAACTGATCTCCGACTATCACAATTCCCTATTCTTCTATAAATGAAGAAATGAATCTTCGCGCAAGTTCTCCAGTAAGATTTTCATCAGCGTGAATGACAATCTTGGGTTTATCAGGTGGTGTCTTGTCAATTGCTCTTTTGAACAAACACTCTGAATTGTTTTCGGGAATGAGCTACTACAGATGAGAAAAGATATGCCATTTCATGCCAGAAGAAATTCCACGGCATATAATAAATTCATCGTCGCCATCACTGGTGAAATACACTGGTAAGAATTAACTTTCACTGTGGGAACGGGAGCAAGGAGCCGGATTTATGACAGATTTGTCTTCTCGCTTTGAAAGTTGGCGTCCATTGAAGTGTGTGGATTTCTGCGCTGGAAGACATAGTTTAGAAGAGTGAGTTATATTTCCTGATGTCAGATAGAAGATGCTGTAGCTCGGCGATGTACCCGGCAATCAAAGATTTCAATAGCTCTTTCGGTTCTCCGAGTTGATCCAGTTCAACGTCCGCGGCAGCGCGACACATTACTTTATTTTGTCCATCAAATTAGCGAGCCTTGAGATAACAACACACGTCAGTCATAGCACCGATGGGAATATGTCGGCTTAAAATATAGTTATCAGCTGGGTTGTACCAGAATGCAAGGCTTTTGTGTTCGTGTGTTTTCTGAGCACAGAGTCGTATTTGACATTGATCTACTGTTTCTCGTTGACATATTTGGGACACTCAAGGCATGCTGCTTTGAGAACGAAACAGATCTGCCGCCGTGGAGTGCGATCGCCATGCTGTCAGTTGTGAATCTTCAAGTCTGGCTGCAAGTGGCTCTGCTGTTCCTTGGCTTGTATTTTCGGTCATTTTTGTTCTTTTTCACTCACGCCCTAATGCCTGTTCTTCCTCATTTTATTTTGCAGTTACTCGTCGGACTATTTCCGCTCCGCGAGTGAGACGATCCACGTTTGATCTTCTGCAATCCATTACTTGGATGAACTAAAGAAGATCGATTGGACTGACAGCACTGGAAAATATGGAAAACAGTTAAAAAATGAACTGAACGCTGTAATAAACTACGTGGCTTGCATTCATTTCAGTGTCACACGAAACGGTTGAATGAAAATTAAGATTCGGTTCAAAAGTGCTATTTGAGAAAAGAAAATGAAATTATCAAAATTATGATTTATCCGTCACAGGTGTAACAGCTGCACAACGGTATAAGCATGGTCAAGAGGATTTGCTATTCGAAAAGCAGCACAGTCATTGACAAGTAGTAATACGTATACAGAAAAACGTACAACCAAAAGTCTCCATCAACATTCAGGATCGAGATGAAACCTGGAACGACATTTACTCCCTAGGGTTGGGAGAAAAATATTCTTGTCTGGTATTACCTGGTGATAATATTTATCTGATTTCGGGATGTGCTCGGTATCTGAAGATCATAGAAAGGAGTTTGATGGACCCGAATTGCTACAATTCTGTTCGCAACACATCAGCAATGAGAGCATCGTTTCGATATGAAGCAAACTTGGAAATTTATAACAAACTCTTCAGTTATTAACAACGGTGAGAAGGCATATTTGAAAAGACGGCTTCAAACAAACAGTTTGGAAATAGTCATACCATTACCTATAAGTGCTCTTATTGTGGTTCTCTTTAATGACGGATTCGAATACAATAAATGCAAGCGCCGTAAAGATCATGTTCGGACAAAAAATATTATTCGTGCTTCGCTCTTCAGAAATGAATCACAATAGAGGTTAATGTTCAATGAACAAAAATGATTCACCTAGCTGGTGCATGTATTTCTACCCTTTCGAAAGTTAACAACGTATGAATAGCTTTACGTAGATATGCACTTTTGATCATCAACTGGCGGAAATGATTAATTTATCATCTGAATAAAAGTATATTCATTTTATTTTGGTCACACAATCATGCCTCTTTTGGCCCATCTACATATGGAACATTCAGGAGATAGTAGATTCAAACGGGCTTCTTAGTAAACCAGTTTGAATGAAATGCACGCCATCAGCAAGCAACCCTGGTATTCCAGCAGTTAATTCATAAGCTCATACTCATGCTTGTTGGTTACAGCCCCCGTGGAAAGGTGTTCGGTTTGATCTGTGTGCGATGGTTCTTACATCCTTAAAGAAGCAGTTTGACAACGAGTCCCCGGTTGCTTTCAATTAACACTACAAACCTTATGTATCGTTAGAATTGTTAAATACTTCTTTCACAACCAATAGAACACATCAAACAGTACCGACTTTGAATCAAGTAACAAAGCCTACAGTAATTACGGTCCCGTTGTTTACGATACACTTCATGGTGAGACGCATAAAGAACGCCAACTCCAACGTAAGATTTTGCGCAACGAATGATGCTTGAATTGTTGTTCATTACCTACATGACCTACGATTGGTTACTTAGGCACCACAACGGACAGAAATGTTATTTTTTCCAGATTGACTTATAACTGGTTCATTACCAATGCGTGGAAAATCACACGGTATATGCAATACGAAACTCAGGAACATCAACAAAGCTATCATCAACATCAACAGCAATAACTGCTACAAATTGAAAGTATTCATGAAAATCCAAAAACCTCGAAAAAACCTTAATCACCAGCATGAACTTATTCGACTAGTTCATCATCAATATCAACATTCTACTCATCGCATCAATATAATTATCAGGAAAGAACCCTCATAATTACCATCGAAGAGTCTGCTAAAACAAAGTATACAACACCATAAACATCAAAAGAAATATCTTAATCACCACACAAACAACATTAGATTCATCACCATTACCCTCAGAATCAACATCGTCAACAAGAACAAAAAACATATCATCATCAACATCAACATGTATTTGATGATAATGTGAAGATGATGATGATGATGATGTTGATGTTGATGATGATGATGAAATAGATGACGCGAATGATGTTGATCATGATGATGATGATTCGGATGTTGATGATAATGAAGATGATGATTGTGATAAATATGACGATGATGATGTTGATGACGACGATGATGATTCTGTTTCTGATGATGATGAGGAGGAGGAGGATTCGGAAGATGCTAAACATTCTGATGGTGATGATGATGATGACGATGATGAAGATGATGTTGATGACGATGATGATGATGATAATGATGACGATGACGCGGATGATGATGATGATGATGATTAGGATGATGATGATGATGGAAATGAATTTGATGGTCATGTGAAGATGATGTTATCGATCAGTTTTCGGTTGTTGAATTTGATAATTCGGATGTTGATGATGATGTTGATGATGATGAGGAAGAGGAGGAGGAGGAGGAGGAGGAGGATACGGATAATGCTATTGATACCGATGGTGATGACGATGATGATTTGTATGATGTTTATGTTGATGGCGATAATGATGATGATGATGATGATGATGATGAAGATGATGAAGAAGATGATTATGATGATGTTGATGACGATGATGATAACGCTGATTATGTTTATGAAGTTGATACTGAATTTTATGCTAATGTGATGTTGATGATGATGATGATGATGATGATGATGATGATGATGATGATGAGAATGATGATGATGATAATATATTTGATGACATTGTGAAGATGATGATGAAGATGATGATTCGGTTATTGAAGTTCATGATTCGGATGTTGATGCCGATGGTTCGGATGCTGATGATGATGCATGCCATGATGATGTTGATGGCGATGATGATGATGATAATGATGATTTTGATGATGATAATGAATTTGATGGTAATGTGGTAATGATGATGATGATGATGATGATGATGATGATGATGATGATGATGATGATGATGATGATGATGATGATGATGGTGATGGTGATTATGTTGATGGTGATGATAATGATGATGATTTTTCGGTTGTTGTTGATTTTGATAAGGATTTTGATGATTTTGCTAATGATGATGATGATGATTATTGTTATTATGACAATGATGATGATGATGATGATGATTCGGATGATGTTTCTTTTGATGATTTTGATGTAGATGCTGTTGATGATAATGATGATGATGGTGATTCGGATGTTTATGATTGTGATCATATTGATGATGTTGATTACGGTAATGTTGTTGATGATATTGATGATAATGATTGTGTTGTTCATGATGTTGATGGTGTTTATGCTGCTGCTGATGATGATATCATGCTTGTTATTTGTTTTTGATGAATAAATTCGCTATGATTTAGATGATGATGGTGCGAATCTTTCCGATGTTGTTTCGGTTATTGTTGAAGTTTCTTATCATGTTGGTGAGGATGATGAAGATAATTATATTGGTGTTCATGAAAACCGTGTTGGTGACGAATAATATGATTACTGTTGGTATATTTATTCCGACGACGCTGATGTTTTTGATTATGGTGACGTCAATGGTTTTTGGTAAAATCATGATTCGGTTGTTGTTATTATCGATTTTGATGTTTAAAATGTATCAGTATCAAATGGTTATGAATATGATGATAATGAATATGCTGTTGATCCTTTTCATGAAGATGATGACGGTAAGGATGATTTTATTACTATCGTTGATGATTGGGGTGATGATCATGATGATTCCGCTGAGGATTTTTGCGTTATATTGTTTATGAGGTTGATGCTCATGATAATTTATATGATGCTTCGGATGATGAACACGACGTAACGGGTGATGCTGATGATGTTTTTGTTGATCATGATGTTGCTTATGTTGATTACGTTAATTTTGGTGATGATGACTATGCTGGTGAAGATTTTTAATAATATCAATATTAATTATAAATTTATCAACACGATGAATATTATGATGCCGTTGTTGTTGTTGGTTTTGATTATAATTGCAATGATGTCATCATTTCGATTATTTATATTCCTACTGTCATTTTGCTGTTGAGTGTCATTGTTCAACCGAGTGTGTTTGTTTTTATGGATATTTGTTTTCGGGTTTCGCCGGCTCACCTAATGCTAAATCTAAAGTAGTGATTTCCATTCAGATATTTTCGTTGTTATCGGTATGTTTTTTCAGTTTCTTTTCCTTCCTTGCTCGTCTTTGTCTCCGTGGGCGTTGTTTTCTTGGCTGATGTTGTTGGTGATAATTGTGCAAAATGCATACGAAGAATGAACAAACATATTTTGATATTTAACATTCATGAAAATCATTTGGTAAAAATGTTATATATCATGCACGTGTACACTATTCTATCTGTCGCATGGTCCCGCCAGGCAACACTCAGTTCAGAGTACCCAAGCTGTCTTCATGACAGTTGAAATAGTTATCCACACATCATCAAAAGTATTAGCATCATCGACTTCAAAATGTTCATGATACAAATCATCATTCACATGAATCGATTGATCACAAGTATCAATACCATCGTTATTTAATTTATGCTTATCGCTGTGTTCATAGTTTTGACCACCTTCCCAAAATGAATCATAACGGTATATTCATTATTTTCCGCACTATGATCACCATTATTAACATTCCAGTCACACTCCGCCTTTAAGCCTTTCTATTTGTCACGCAATCCGTACAGTAAAATGCATTGGTGAAAAATTCACTGGACGATGATATCCTTTACAACTGCCTACATGAAACTTGGGGAATCGGTTAATGTCGATTGGATACGCGGCATTTTATTTCGCCCGAGCGTTAGCAAGGAGTACGTGGCTTGTTGCCTTCTGAAAGCATTCGTATTCACACCTGTGATATAATACAAAGTGAAAACACAACTCACACAGCATTTCAAACTTGTATTCATTATCTGGAATAAACTACGAAGGGCGAATCGATTGCTTTGAGCTTTTAATGGGAACAGTCATTTTCAAATGTAAAATGACGGCAATTTGATTGATCTTTATCAGACCATTTACATAAATCCTTCTCGGTCCTTAGTGTAAGAGATTCATTACTTAGAATTTCTTTGAAATTGACCTGATAAAAAAAAATCTTTGAACAGTTTTCATGTTATTATACTTACTTGGGCCGTGACGATTGAGGCTAAAGTCATTGCATATTTTGAGATGCTCGTGAATTCACCGAAACTAGTCCCCATTCAAGCCTGAAAAATATGCATTCCAATCGTATGCTTTTACTCTATCCATTAGGAAGGTATCTTTATTACATGTGCTAGATAATTGTTACGAAGAAATGAGTTTATTTCCAGAAATACTCAGGACTCAGTAATGGGTGAATCGGTTGGAAATAGCATTTGGATGTGAATGCATTCTCTATAGGACGGCTGTACCATTATTTTATTATTTTCAATAATAATCGAAAGTAGAACTAATCCTAATGAGGTAAAGGAGATTCATTTATTGATTAATCTTAGTAAATTGCGAAACTGCATATTTGAATGAGATAGCCGGAAGAATTCATAGCATTTTACGTCAACATTAATGTCCGCAGAATGATAAATTTTTGGGAGATAAACCTCTAATTGACTCCCTTCGGAGCTGGCAAATAAGATTCGAAGGAGTGGGTATCAATACAAATATCTTTACTGATCAAAACGATGATATTATGGATAAAAATATTTCCTGGAAAACCTGTTTCAAATGAACCACGGGAAACTAATGTACACAACAAAATCATATCGTATAACCTTTGGAATAAATTGCCCGAATGTTTACATTTTGCCAGTAATTGCGTGCACTAAGCAATACACAGCGTGTTGCTTGTGGAAGTGTACGGATCTGGTGGAGGATGTCCGTCACTGTTTTGCCCCACCCCACGAGCTTCACTTAAATTACCGGATATTTGCACAGTTCGCACTTCTGAGGACCTTCACGAGTGTGAAAATGAAATCGTGGTAATTATGAAATATATTCACCTTTTCAATGATCCACACTTGCAAATGATTTCTGTTAAAACGACCATAAGTTGAATAGAACTCACGTAGAACTTTTCAAATCTAATGTTCATTTTTTGACCATCGTTTTCAAATATAAAATACTGACATACTGTCAGACCGGTGAAGGTTGTATTTTCCATGGGTACAACCTAACTTCCTACTTCGGATTCCAACTGTGGAAAGGGGAATCCACAACTTCTAGGTTGCTTCGTTCCAGGACCTGTGTAGGACAGATATTTTTGTCGATCTTTTGTATGAATCATTTCATAAGAGTAGGCTATCTTTCACTTAACCTCACTGACTGAATTAGACAAACGTTCCCTCACTGTACGATGGACAATATTACGGAAGAAAATGAATCGTCAAGCTACGTCGGTTCCTTTAAATTAGACCGAAAAAGGCAAGCAGCATCCGAATAAACAAAGAAGTTGTTAAATAGCTAAGGTGGAGTACTGTGAATCGAGGGTTTTTTTTGAACGGTAGAGAGATTGATCGATTGGCAATCTTGACTTGAAGAACGAATATATCGAACGGTTATAATGTGACAGATTCGAAAACAACAAAACGCAGTGAACTTCGGTACTAGATTTTCAGTTTGTTTGGTACAAGATATAACCGATGATCCTGTTTTTGCTGTATGGAAGCATTTGTGATCGAACAAAGACAGTTATAAGATAACATATAGTCTGACCATACGGTCTTGCTATTTGTCAAAACAACCTTCAGTTCCAAATGGCTATCAACGCAATAGACATTCCCCGTTGCAGACTGAGGGCTTTCAAGTGCAGGTTATTTTCCGCACAACCTACGGACTGTTTCGTCTTATTTTGATTGCTCACGATATTCCCAAGTGACCAACTGCATCCATCATGGAGATTGCCCCGCGGTCGAATAGATTGATATTTCATGGCCTGTATACGCCATTTTATTTTAAGTGTCTATAATATGTAATGCGACAACCAAATCCTACATCGACTTTGACTTCAAATACTGTAGTTACGCTCAACTCCCAGCTGAACCTACAAACATATTCCTCTTTCAAATGTCCAGAGGTATTTATTATATATGAGCAACAAGTAAGTCGATGTCACCACTTTGCTCGCTAGCCCCATATGTATCTATATATTCTTCTATGACATGCACAATTCAGATGAAACACTCACGAGGAAGAGAACGAAGTGTTGATTTATAGCACTGGCATATAGAACGATATAAAAAGAGTTTCAAGGTTGGCCGACGAAAAAGGATCATTCGCAGTTACTTAACTCAAAGGGAACAAAAATATGCTCAATCTTTCGAAAGGAATCATCTTCTCACTAGCTAATACACATCTATTGCGAACATCAGTACTGTTGTGAATTCCCCCTTCACTCGGGGAACCCTGGTAGAACATTCGAAACCTATCCATAATAATGTGGTTCTGTCGAACAGTGCGTCATTTCGAGCACCGTGTACTACTAGCTTATTCTCGGTAGTGGGAATCACTAGCCTTTGAAATCAACCTAGTCCCATCCGGAGTTGAAATTTATTATACGCATATAATTCAGTGGTCCATACAGAGGTCCAAGGTGATCTTGGTCCACACGCAACAGTTTGTATTTTTGTCAACACTACATGATATACTGCTAACTAGTCACTGACGTTCAACACAAAACCCTTGTCACCATCAAGGTGTTTTCATCAAGAGAATTGTGCCTTTTCTTTGAGACACAGCTAACGCAGAGTAGATTTGAAATTCAGAAATTGTTTTTTCCTAGAAACGATGAATAACAACTGGACAAAGTGGCTGGAGACAGCGCTCATTAGTACAGTGATACGAATTCTTGTGCCTTAATATGACTTGTTCTCCGGGTATTTTACATTCTCTACAATCAAAAAAGAAATACATGCAATATTATTTAAACAGGAGGACTGACTATGCATCAAATCAACAGTGATTTAGTCCTTCACACTCACTTTATATGAATTTTGCTATCACAAAGCTTTCATGATAATGTTCATCTCTAGCCACCTTTATTTCCATTACCATCACATTGCCAAGAACTGTAAAATCATTTTTCATGGTCCCCGTAACGAAGTCTTCAGTATTGTTCAATGATTCCTTATTCTGAGCAACCCTGAGATACCCGTCTTTGAAAATGGCTTCTCTTCCGAGCTGAAAGTCAGAAAAATTATGACAGAGACAACATTCACCAAGGACAACAGAATAGAGAAATATCTGTGAAAATAGAATACAGTTTACTCACATATAGCGATTCTATTTGGAGTGTGATCATACCACCAGCATAACCGGTTATTGTATACGTGCATGTCGTCACCATGGAAAACTTCTTCTGAACTCCGACCTCGAAGTTAGTTTCGTCTTCAGTTAAACTTATCTCCAGGTTTCCACAATTTTCTATCTGAGCAGTGACGGCTAATAATTGGGGAAAACAAAGTGTAAGTTGATAATTTCTGATAAAAAAATGGAATAAGTAAGTGGTATTATACTTGAAATGTGATAGCTTACTGCGAAAAATACCGCAAGTATACGCCAAAATAGCTAGCAGAAAGATTCTGGCGATCATTGCGAGTTGTATTCTAGGATTCACCTGTATGGTACAAATCACACTTATATATCATTTTTTGTGACAGAATCCATCGTCATGGATTTGAGAACTCTCAGTGTCTCTAGAATGATTGATTGGGATGGAATGGTTTCACTTCTTCCATAATTTATTCAAGCAATATAATAAATTAACGCAGTTAGGACGGAATCGATTACTACGGAAACGACGTTCGTGTAACAGGGTGATTGATACGGGATTGCTCAACTGATAAACTTTGTTGATTGCATCTTTAGATTGATAGCTTCTGACTTTTCCAAACCGCAATCCGACATTTAATTTACTCTCAAAATTATTGCGATGACGTCTGATCTCATAGCACCATAGTAAATATCCACGTGACAAAGCTGTGATGGTGTGAGTAGCTGTCGGAAACAATTCGCACGTTATTCATGTTCACTCAAATGTAACTAATTACCTCCGAAAATGGACAAACCATCTGTGGATTGAACGGCTAGTGACTGCTGTATCTATCAAAATGCACGCAATTTGCCAAGTCGTTGCCTAACATATCAAAGTCACAATCTAACTTAAAATGAGTAATAATGACGATGGTAAATTGTCGTGTTTATATCTGTTGGAATCCGTTGCCATTTTGACACCAGGTGTTCCCATCGACTGGAAACGGATCACCAGAGTAGAATCACTTGAACGTGCTCAACAATCAATCTCGCACGTAATGTTAGCATCAGTTGGCGGTGCACATAAATCAACACAGAAAGCAGTTCCCGTTATATCATGTTCTTTTGTTCACTTTTCAAAAAACGCAATGTTGACTAGAATATACCATTCGCTTACAAAATGCCATTCAAGTTGAATTCCAATTTTCTGGATGATGATTCAAAATGACTGAGGAATTCTTGACAATAATAAAAGATATTTGATCGTTATCAAATAGTAAATTCTCGTAGACTGAAGAGAAAATTTTATGCAATCAACCGAAAAATGTCTGAATTTCCCTGGACTCAAATAGTTTAATAAGAAATTATGGCCGAAGCATCTGTCCAAAAGAAAATAGACCATTTCATTGCAGAAATTGACAGCTCGTCTGATGAAGCCTGTAGTTAGATATATGATCCGAATTTGTTTTATACCGCCCTTTTCACGTGAGATTGTCAAGACTAACACGCGTGCGGCGAATTGGATAGCGATTCGATGACGCAACAAATTCACCTAGACAATTATGATATTTGATAAATGATGACGTCTGAATATTATATTTTATCCAGATGACGACAGCATTTTTTTAAAATACATTCATAGAATAAGAAATACTATAGTACAACAAATAAATCTCGGTCACCTGATTTCGTTCCTTAGGCTTGCGCGTCACTCAACGTTGGCCTAGAAACGGACAAACTAGACAACGATTTTAGGAAGTGGATCGTACACACTTCTAGTCATTATTCAGTATGGATAATATTTCATTGAACTTCATTTCATATTTGTATCTTCGCAACTAACTGGAATTTTCACCTTAAAGTTGAAGTGATATCTTTCAGCACCATCCCAAAAAACGACTGGATATCGCACGACATCTTTGCATGGACGAGTTTTTACAACTGTTGTCAACTGATCGTTTTTCCGGTGAACAACAATATATCTAGGATGGAACTGATCTCCAACCATATCGATTCCTACTTGGTCTATAGTTTTAGCATTGAATCTTCGCACGTTCTCCAGTAAACATTTTGTCAGCATGAACAGTAATCTTAAGTATCAAACGGTGTAATGTCACCTGCTGTTTTGAACAAAAGCAGTAAATTGTTCCTTCCTGAAGAAGGTGTTGAATTTGGAAGACAAGGGACCTTTTAGGTCGGTAGAAATTCCTCAGCGTGCATTCGATTTGTCACTGCCATCACCGATGTTATAAACTTATAAGAATTTATATTGACCATCTGGGAACGAAAGCAGGGAGCTTGCTCTGTGATACATATGTCCTTTCACTTTGAATTTGGCATGATTTGGATTGGTACGATTTCTGTGCCCAACCACGTCATTTGGAAGTATGAGTTGTATTTCCTTATTTTAGATAAGAAAAGCTTTGATTCGGTGGTGTATATGGCAAGCAAAATTTTGAATGGCTCCGGTGGTTCTCCAAGTTGAGGCGTTTAACTTTTCCGCCAACTCAGATCATTCCTTTCGTTTCTCCACTAGATTTCATAGCCAGCAACAAAAACACACTTCAATCATAGTATAGATGAGCACTTGTCCGCTCTAACTATATTCATGAACTGGGTTGTGCTGCAATGCAAGACGATGGTAATCGCGGGATTCCTGAGCACGAAGTCGTGCATAACGCATATCTGCAATTTCTCGTTTACCTCTTTAGGCCACTTTCAGCACTTGACGTTCATTCTGTTGAGAACAAAGCAGACCTGCAGCTACAGAATGCGATCGCCGTGCCCTTAACCGTGCATCCTCGAGTCTGGCTGTAAGTTGCTCGGCTTGTATTTGAGCCACGCTTTTTCTCTTTCACTCGTTCGCCGATACCTGTTCTTCCTCAGTATGAGTCGCAATTACTCGTCAAACTGCTTCCACTCCGCGAGATTGATCTTCTGCGAATCATTATTTAGACGAACCAGAAGAGGTTGATTGAATCAACAGCACTGAAAAATATGGAAAACGGTGAAAAGACCAAATGAACACCATGGTAAACAACACGGCTCAATTCCAACGCAACGTCATACGGAACAGTTAAATCAAAGTGGAAATTCAATTCTACACTGCAATTGGAATCGTTGAAATAGAGTCTTAAAGAGCATGTTTTTACCTGTCATAGGTGTGACATCTGTATACTAGTTGAAGTACGGTCAATAGAATTTGTCATTCGGAATACGGTAATGTAACTGATAAGCATTGATAAATAATCAGAAAAAACCAACGCCCAATTCTCCAAGTGCAGATTAAACAGAGTGTGGAACAGTTTGCAATGTGATGGTGCGTAGTAAATTAGCACATAACGGAATGCGTGAAACTGATTTGCTGGCATGGTCACTATTCCTGGTCCACGGATCTGCGAGTCTGTGCTTGGGACAGTGTATTTGTAATCACTGGATAGATACCTGGTCGTCTCGCAGTGTGGGTTCATATTGAGAGAACAACCAAGTAGACATGGTCGTGTGTGCATAAGTTCGCGACCAGGAGAATCTGCCAGTGGGATGGGCCAGTGGGTGCATATGTATGTGAGTGTACGTGCATGAATAATCATGGAGCAGAAATCGATGGTCCTTCGTGCACACTTGACGGTGAGTGGGGTCAAACCATCGCGGGAGCAGTGTCATGGCAAATGTGTGTGTGTGTTGGTGTGTCTGAACACGTGCGTGCATGATGCGTGCATGTCGTTGAGGTCGACATCTGAACAAGCTTACCTTGGCGATTGGGATCAGTCTTTACCTAAATATGGATGGATAATTGTCACAACGGATACTTCTGTCAAGTAAACATTTATTTTTTTAGTGATTTGTGGAGGCAATTCAACGCTCACCATAATTCCACCTTCCTTCAGCATTCACTGTTCATCCGTCATTCTAAAATCAACAACGTTGGGAATCGATAGGTGATGTATCTTGAACATATCGTCCTCTGAGTACGTAAGTTGTCGACAAGGCCCCGTTAGCCTAAAGAATAAAAAAATGTCACTGAAATTCCTCTTGCTTTGCATTATCTCCATATATTCATTTGATTCATGGAGCGTAACAGAGCGTGTTGGTTGCTATCCCGAAACGTTTGAAGGCGTGAATCTCTGGGCAAGCCGAATAGCATTGGTTTGTCCATACCACTGGATTGGTAATCTGATAAAATAAACGCAGGATGTTACGCCGTTCTCTGCTCTAGTGGAAATCGGCGAACCTTCCACTGATGCTGTATATAATTATTATTTCAATTATCCTCATTCTCGTCTCAGTTATTCAAAAGCATTGAGGCAACCAAAAATAATTATACTATAAATCTAGAAATTAATCACGGCTCCCGCTCAGTGAGCGGGAAATAGCAATATTTCTCGAGGCAATTTATGCATTATCCACACGAAACCTGGAATTCCAGTTATTCGGTTCCACGTTTTCGATGCGGTATGATAAATTCAACTGCAATATTACTGAGGACTGCAATAAAGTGAACGATGGTCCCATATATGCGATAGCAGTACCCACTCTACAGATTTCAATACGTCGCAATGGGTGGACAACATATTGCACTTCAACTGCAAACAAAAGCTAATTTAATTCACATCCACACAACAGACCAATCATTGTCAATATGAGAAAATATATATCAACTTCCAGTATGGTGACCAAATTTGGGCGGGGATTTACTCGCTAAAGCTGAAAGAAATATCATTGTCAGGTATTGACATGTGGTAATGGTAATCGGATTTTGGGATTTCCTTGGCATCAGCAGATTATGTGGAGGAGATTTGTGGATCCAAATTGCTGTAATCACGTTCGTAAAACGGCAGCAATAATGGTGTAGCCTTAACTTGAAGCAAACTTCGCAATTCATTTCTCCGTTAACCAGTTTATAACAGCAGAAAGAATGCATAAATTGCCAGATTTTACCTGACCCGTCTATTCAAAATGCAATTACGCAATAGAAAGGTATATCTTCTATCGTTTAGTAAAGCCATGCTGATGAAGACAGAATACCCCCTCACCGTGCATAGAAACAATTATTGCAATCAGTCTGCCTTCCCTGTCATTATCCATGCAACCCTACAAGAATGGTTGGATTATTGTTATAAAACGATTTTCTCTTCTTACCTAATTCACATCCAATGTACCGTATTGTATATAAACTAACTTGTCTCAACCATGCGATAGAAAAGATTGAACGGCATGCTGCGTTCGCAATCTTTTTTCTTTCCTTTCCTAAACATAGGTTACCGGGACACAGTATTTATATTTTCACAAGCGAAGGCTCATCGAGAATGCAAAGCTCGCTCTGAACCATTTGTTGAATCTGTGATGCCAAACTGCAATACAAATTCCCTGAATTGAAATTAAAACAGGGAGCTTAGAGTCATGTTCACTACCGAATCCTTTTTAAAGATTCCGTCAGAAGAAAAATTACCCAAAGGCAACGTGAACCTCGTTAGAATTATAATGTTCATATCAATGCATCACTTGATGGATTAGTCGAAATAAAATAATTTTTCGCTGGTGTCATTTTCACTTTATCAAGATTCTTTCCAGAGAGGTCTTTTAAAAGACAAGGAGAGCGACTACAAGGGGCCCTAAATGTGATCTAAGCCTTCCAAGAGAAAAATAAATCTTCCCGGTGAAAATAAACAGATGCGTTCACAATCTGCGTAAAACACAAAAGACGAATACCGAGCTTCGTGAGCTTCTTTTGGTACTAAGAATCGAAGCTCCACAAAGGGTGTCAGTGAAATACAGTGCTGCAGTTTGGGAATCTATATGGTCAGGTCAGAATTCTAAAAGTTCAGAGTTCATAGTTTTTTATGGCTTTCAGAGAGCATTACAGCATAAGGGTTTACCCCATAATCAAAAGACATACTGAGAAAGTAAGTTGTCGTGGGACATTCACGTAATAAATAGTATATTGATCCTGCTGTTGAAGAGAGAAATGTTGTGAGTGGTTGAGACGACAGAAAGAGGGATTGTTCCATAATTTACTGATCCGGAGAATAAAAGAAGATGGAAAGGTAGAAGTGGGACATCTAGTAAGAAACTTGATAGAGAAGACTAGCTGCGTGGGTATGTGATATCCAGGGAAGCTTTTCGGAACAGGAAATGTCGAAGCCAGCTCGGAAAATTAGAGTCCGAAATAATACCGGTAGATGAGAGACAGCGAAGCAGCAGCACAACGGCGGGTTAGTGACTGCGGACTCGAGGTTAATGAAGGGTTGTCAATCAGCCGGACGGCCTTTCGTTGAACCCAAAGATAAAGAGATGTAGACGAAGCCCCATTCCACAAGCGACTAAACTATTTAATTGCGGAGCGGATTTGAACTTTTTATAGCAGAAGATGAGCTGTTGTGAAAAATCTTCTGGCACCAAAAAGAAAACAAACTTTGGGCACAGCTAGAGAGATGAGCTAATATATGAATGCGGACCAACACTGAGAAGAAGAAGCCAGGAACAAGAATAGAATCTGTGGAAGGCGGCACAGTTGAATCTAGGAGTAAACGAGGAGAGAATGAATGACGTATCCAGGAAATTGAGAGAAGAAAAGTTTTAGAAACATCTATTGCAACAGGACTGTTTGCTCTAGGAGCAGAGGTGATCGAGTTCGGACTCCAAAGACAAACTGATTGCATGGAGGACAAGATCGATCTTGGTGTTGGCATGGCGGTAAGAAGGGGAAGAATGAAGGGTGGTGTCATCGGAAAAGTGATGGATTGATTCAGAAGTATTGGATTGAAGATCAATAATAAATAGAAAAATATGGTAGGCGCCAGTAGTGAACCTTGAGGAATAGTAGCATTCACACGGAATAACTGGGATAGAACCCCATCACCTTGGACGGACATGGTCCGCTACTGAGGAAGCTTGATGTCCAGGATCAGAAAGCCGGGTAGAACCCGAAAAAGGGCAGTTTTGCCGGATGGAATTCCATCTGGGGAAAACCACGTATCACAACATTACTGCCAAATGCAGATGCTAATCTGCAAGTCATTATCTGCTAGTCAAACCTCCTAACACTGTATTATTAACGACTCGCAAGAAGAAATAACCAGATTTTCGACAAATTCTTAGTAGCATGCTCATCTACTGCAAGTGCTGAACTTTCCAGTAATGTTTATTTTTGAGAACAATGCTATGCATTGACGGGCATCTGAAACTCGTTCGGTTATTAGACAATCTTCTCGTTGTCTTCCTCCGTATAGTCCATTTTTCTACTCCACCGAGGACTCATTAGACTGTTTAAAAGTTAGGTAAAATAGATATTGGGAGTGAACATTTAATGAGAATTCCCAAAGTGCAGACTGCTGGGATTTACGGGCCCATATTATGGCAATATTTCTGCCATCGACCCAATCAATGAATCACAACAGCTGCATGTGCTTCTTATGACTGGCTCACTTCACATTCATGCAATCACCCAAAACCATCTAGATTTAGTGTTATGTTTCTTTCGCAAGATGAAAGGAATAATTTACATTTTCACGTATATCGGACTCAATGGCGACGGATGGCATCTTGTCTATGGCGCAAAGCTCCTTATTAAAGGCGCCAAGATCTTCGACTGGCAAGAGGCCCAAACTATTGCGATAGGCTCAAAGAAAAGGTGTTCGACACCTTAACTACGGAAAACACTGCAGCAATGGCATTTTCATTTTCATTTTTCTTTTATTAGGATAACCGTTGCTTTCATACTTGCCAAATGTTCGAACCACTGGGAAGCCCACATAATACCTATATCTTCGGAAAATCGTTACAGTCGGCATCGATTTCATTCAACTGAAGATTATAGTAGTTTTATTTGTGAGAAGAAAACTTTTCCTCGAAAGGTCATCATAATTATCTTAGTCGTTCAAATCATCAACATGGTCATCAGCATAAATAATTATATAATCGTTGAATTGATCATTATCCTAACCAATATAATCAAATTTAGTAATCTTACTTGCGCTAGCATCATTCACCCCTCCCCCACCCCATTTCGGCATTAGCATGATCACCTTCACTGCCATCTTTCAGAATTTACTCATCAGCCTCTTCATCAAGGAGTACAACAAAAACATCATCACGACGATATTCTTTATCACCCTCAAAGTCAACACCAACTTCGGCATTACCGTCGATATCGCTCTAGTATCCTCGTTATTATCAATTTTGTCGTTACCGTCGCCATAATCCGAATCACAACAAAACGAATAAAGTATCTCCTACGCATTCTATTACTCATAAAACTGTTTTGCTTGTATTCGAGTCATCAAACTGTTCATCTGAACCGTCATCGTTTTCGCTGGCAACGTCCCTACCACGTCCTTAGAATGAACATCATCGCTCTAGTCGTGGTTCAAAGCATCATTCGCATTATCTTCACGTGATTAATCATCACCACTTATTGTACCAATTGTCATGAAATCCCCAATATTTGACTCATAGTCACTCTAATGAGCGGTACAGTTTGTCTAAGGCTAACCGTGAGTGTCGTAGACATTCTTTGTATCCGGAGCATTCAAGGAACCAATAAATGGTCAACATCGTATAGTGGAGTCAAGCAAAGTATATCAGTACCAGCTGAAATACGCATCAGTCTGCTGTCATAATCAAGCAAAACAATGTCATCATCGTCAACAACAACCACAGTTTGCAACATCAAAGTCAACACAGAAATACCCATTATCAGCACACCGGTCATCATTGTCTTCAGAATACGCATAGTTCTCTTGAGTAAAATGTGAACAGACGTCAGGGATCTCCCTGAAAGACTTTCTCCTGCGAGCGAAGCTGAGCCTTGATACAGAGTGTTTTGAGTTACTTGTCAATTTTGACAGCGAATACGGAGACAGTATATATGGTTGTCAATTACGAATCGTAATTAGAGTGTCCATTTGTCTTCTGTTTAGTTACTTATTAGTAGTGAGTACATGCATCGTGAACCCCGGACACTCGTAATGTATTTTCCCTGTTTCTAAGGTATCACATCAGTTTATACTTGAGTTTCATGGTGCTTATTACATGAACAGTTCACGTATTTATTCATAACCTTGTTTTCCCGAAGGTCTACGCTTCTACTGTTATATAATCTTTCTGAGTGTTTCATTTGTACTGCCGAGCGGAGGCTCGAACTCCCAGTCTTGTCGTTTCTGTCAGTGCACTCCACTATTGGCCGTCATACGTCAACGGCATTAACAGATCTAGTACCGGATTCGCCTATTCATGTTGGCACGTACTCTTGTTTACTCCACAGACTTAGCTTATTTGTACTTATTTTTTAATGGCACTCTTTACCATTGCAACCACAGTCCAGTTCACGCGTTTGTAATTGAATTATTGATTTGTGACGGTAAAGGTTCTTGAATTATTGATTGTACCGTAACCGAACTGCGCTGCAGTTTCGTTCAGCTGCCTGCTAAGTAAACCGTTTTTATTTTCTGCGCTGTCCCGATTTTCGGAAGCTTACTGCCCATTGTTCTTGGCTGTAAGTCCTTTATTTGCTGTATATTTATGCTTATTGTATTATTTAGAACCACGAATCGTCGATAAACACGGTTATTCGATTGGAATTTGTTCTGCTGCCGTAATCGTGTGGTGCCCATATCGTGCGTGTAGCTAGTGAAACTAAGTTACTGCAGATTCACAGCCCTAGACATCGGGATAGTCGCAACAATGGTCTTATTTTCCAATGACTTTATGTTCGACTGTCATCATACTATCATCACAACAAAACGTGAAAGAATATAAAGCGCAAAATAGGGATAAGGCTGGTATTCCGTAAAATGTGAACAAATATTATAGGAAGGGGTATTCGGGAGTCGAAAATGTCCCTCAAAATACGTCTTCGATGAAGTCATATACGCCGTTATTTCAGCCGACAGGCCAATGCTTTGTTAACACTGACCAAGACAGACCTGCACATTCCACATAGCAGTGCAGTCATGAAGCATGTGTCCAAGAATCAGTCATTTCATCACATTACTTTTCACAACGATAACTTTGTGCCTAAGTTTTACACCACCAATCAATCACCCGTCGACATGCAGTGATCCAAATAAGTCAATCACGTTCGCCCATCACACTGGGGAACTTTTAACGATGTCATATATTTCCATGTATTCCCTTTTTGATGCTATCGGATATGTTGATTCCTGGCTGTCAGACGCATAAAGTTTTGTGCCTGATTGCAGTTACTTTACCTTGAGTATCTTACTATTGAGAATTCACAGAGTAGAAACAATCAAAAGCGTTTGCATAGCGACACAAAGAAATGGAGATTGCAAACATTTTCGAATCCAAAATGTCAATTTCAGCAGAGCAATTACACTCAATCCTGGAACAACACCGGTCAAAGTTCTAAGCAACTCAATGCAAAATGAATGAATAGATGATGCAACTAGTTGGCTGTGCATTCTCACGATTAAGCATCCAGCGGTATAAAATCCCTATCAGTAGAGGCCCTTACTGCCAGCAATTGGAAATTCTGAATGCTCCAGATTCAGTAGTGAATTTGACTCGTCCTTCAAACGACGGGGAAAGGTATATTCCAAGTCGGATATGCTACGTAAATTGGGTGCTACAGAACATGAGAGATATAAAAGCACCCCCTTGCCACAAAACCACCGAGGTCTCACAATTGGCGACAAAATCATCCGTTTTTCAGTATTTTTCAGAGAAAATTCATCCGTACGTCATTCACGTTACCATTGTCGTAGACCAATAAAACATGTGGCGAAAGCTCTTCTGATGTTCCTAGCATCGTTCTTCGTGACCACGAATACTTCAGGCGTGTTGAATGACAGAAGACCAACTCAAATGACTCGATTGTTCGTGGTTTACAATCAACTAGTGATGCGGAAATCAGAAACAGACCTCTGAACAAAAATGAACGGGATCCCAAGAAGAATATTCGCAGATAATTAGCAAGTTCCAGCGACTCCATGTTATAAAACATGATGCTGCCAACTTAAAAAAAATGGTCACAGTGAATCAAACCGTCAAAAGCTGATAGTCGAAGCCAGCCTAAAATCTCTCAGAAACCACGCCAGGCAAACTACAAACCGCATGCTGAAACTGTGCTGATTGATGTTTTATCCAGTTCAGTCAGTTTAAGATGCACATCTTTCAGAACTGCCATAAACAAGGTCACTTATAAGATCATTGTCCACCTGGTCAAACTACATAGTGCAAGGTGAACTAGGAGTTAATGACGCCCTTCAGGCACTTATCATCTACCTCAGTCCCTAATTCACATTCTATCATGACCACGTTCAGCATTGATGTTGAAGCCACGACAAAAATAAAGTACTACTAACATATATGATACACCGGTGAGCCTTCAACTTGATACGATCTCACATGTCATATCTATTTCCAAACACATTTGGAATACGTTCCGATAGCCTCAAACAATCAAACAAAACAAGGCAATGCAGAACTTTTCCGGGAGGTAATAACTGCTTGCAGGTGAGCTAGATTGTGAAATCATGTTAGATGGTGTTCTGTTCATAGTTACCTGTTTCTTAAATAGTCGTTTCAAATTTGAATCTTCTTGGGCTTGAGTGAGTTGAACAAAGCATCCCCCTGGACGTGCTACATATGCCATACTTGCAACGGCTTTGGGCTGTTACCATAGGGTACACAGACCTCCGATCACCTTGCTTCCGAACTGATATCAACTCTGTAATAGATGGTCTTGGGGGCCACATCAAGAAACTAGTCATTCTGCAACGACGATTGGACGCAAACTGTGCCTTCCGAACAAAGTAATCAGTACTATAGGCTGCCCACCCGATGGCCGACCAGTAACTTGAACACCTTCTGCGAGACAGTGTGCTACAACAAGTGGGTTGTAGCGCGCGGACTGCTCTGATCATCATGAAGCCTCGTTGCAACGTTCGGGGCCACTCTTATCAAATAGGCCTAAAATGAGTAGCCAAACAAAAGCTACTCGGCGTTGCTAGAGGTCTGACGGGTTTTCCGCCTGACAGCGAACTCTATACAAAAGAGCCACAGAATCCAATAGACAACAATATGACGTTAGCGAATGTGGTCCACCACTAAATAAGGCCACTGTCCAAGCTGAGTGAAGCTGGGGGGCCACTTCGTATATAATTCGGAAGGCTCTTCGTGAACATTTCATCAACCGCGCCGATCACTGAAAGGCGCCGTTAGGGACATTCACGAAGCCATCTCATCCTCTCGAAGGAGCTAACCGCTTACGAGTAAAATGAAAAGTAAGCAAATGTTTTTCTCTCTGCCACTAGTTCTATCAATTATACCGTCGTATATAAAAAAGATTGCTAAGACATGTGTTTAGAAGAAATAAAGAATTCAAATAAACTAGCCCCACTGAAGTAAATCCCGGTAAATCTACGATCATATAATTCGTAAATATTACACTTGTGGAAACTTGCCGATTTCACGTGTTCTTCTTATTCTATTCTTCATATAATGCACAGAGTTTCGATTATTATCAAATTATTAAAATTCATACCACGGATTGTTCTCCAAGCGCTGTTTGCGAAGTCTTTCCCTATCGAAGTAATAACGTTTATTTGGATGCATACAGGTGACTTCTGTTGTAAATTATGAGCTACTACCAAGAAGAGTACGTTAAATATTTCTCCCAAGTTTTGTCTTGAATTGACGGTAAGTTAAGCTTCACGTGATTTTATTTTTGGTAACATTTAGTGCCGAAATCTATAGTTAGCCACACTTAAAGAATACACCTACATTCGCCATGATGTTCTGGTCGCTGAGCTTGGCGTTTAGATTGCAAAGGTTTCTTCACCAATCGAGGTAAACTCGTCAATGTACCGACGATCGCCAAACTCAGCGATCAGAACATCATGACAACCAACAAACTGAGCTACAACCAACACAAATATTTAAAATCATTTGTACCCACTTTTGTATTTCCACGGAAGAAAAATTTAACTAAGTGGATGCTCAAACTCTAGATAATCACTAGAAATGGAACAAGTTCATTTGCACTCATCTACCAAGGTTGCCGGTCACGAAAATTTGCAGAACGACATCGATTGCGTCACGTGTTACCGTCCATTGAATGAGTAGTTACTTTTAAATGCCGTAACGATAACGGAAATTGCAATAAGCACATACGTTTTTCTGCGCACTGTGAACAAATTTCTCGAATGAGAGTGAATAAGAACTGCGAAAACTTGCTGTGCGTACTTCACAATTTGTGCCCTTTCGAGTGGTCCCACAGTTCGTTCTTGTTACTGCTTCGTGAACCTGAATGTATTAGCATCGGTAAACAACTTTGATATTTCTTCAACAGGTATAATCTTCCCCTGTTAAGAGGCAGTACTAGAATTCACCATGAAGCGTGTGATTTCAATACAGAATTTAGCTGAATCTTATTCATGAAGGAGTTCTGCGTTACCTATGATTGCGCATCTACACAACTACGACAGTTTTGGTTACCACGCTTGACGGATATATGCCTACTCGACTTCCAACGGTTCGTTAACGATACCCCTCTGATTAAATATGTGAGACACAAAACAGGGATTCACATATGTGACTTGGTTTTTCTGCGAGCACAGAACAGATTTTGCCTGATGATATCAGCTATGCAAGAACAGTGTGCGGAATTAAAGGAAACTGAAATGTATTGGACTGTGAAGGTTGCTGCTCACTCGACAGCTTCTTTCTCTTTCTGCCGCTAGCAATTAATGTGCCTGATATAGCAGTGTATACTGACACGTGACTGGCAGACGAAACATAAATTATCTCCAGCTCTTCCAACTTCACTCTAGTCACTAGAGAAACATGCAAGTCTCAAAATTTACCACGGCTTATTTTGTTTAGTCAACGGTACGGAGCACTTCAACCGGATCTATTTATCACTGGCTGAATAGATGTGCAGTGGTTTTAAAGTAGTTACCTCAAATAAAGTAGTACAACACGTGCTTCCAGCAGCTTTTTCCTAGGTCTAACGAAAACTGAATGTTCACGTGCACACTACGGAAGCAAATGCACCAAAAGACAAGACTCAAACTGATTTACAGTCCAAGAGGTGCAGCACTCAAATAACAAGCAATTTACACGTACAATAAAGCCGCATGGACTGGCTTCGGCCTTTATTATAAGAAAAATGCATTGTAAGTGGAAGTTGATCAGCTTTGCCCATATTCACGACCGAAGTGAAATCAGATTTCGCGAGAACGGAAAGCAGAGTGAAAGCAGACCGTTCCCTGTGCTACATGCAAGTAAATTTGGCCCAAATTGGTTGAAACTTCCATGTGAGCTGCACCATTACTTTTATTCCTAATAACGTTCAAATGTATTACCAGTGGCAAGCAGGATGGATATTTTAGGGATGTACATTTTTGTGTCTATTAGGAATTATAGCTAGGCTTAACCGCAACTCGTGTGCCACCCATAATTCAGATTACCCATAATTGTGATTCATATTGACGTCTTCCTTCCCGCCGACTGACGGGTAACTTGTAGGAAGTATATACTTTACTTGTGTGTGTTGTCGGTCAATTGCATTCAGATAGGCAACCGGTAAAACTGACTTAGGGACTTCCATGCAAGTGTTTCCATCATTACTTGGGTAGCACAATAAAATTCGAATGGATTTCGATTAATAGCAATTGAGCGAAATAGTGAAAACGTATGAAGAGAGTGCTTTCCGCTTCGGTAAATATATTATTAACAGAAATTGCAAAAAGAATGTGATAGACTGACTGTGAGATCAAGAGCAAGGGACGGTAATGTAATCAATAAATGTAAGATATGATGGTTGCTTCATTTCTACGAAACACATTTTTCTTGACTGTGTTTACAGTATGAGCTACATTTTCTAGTACAATCTGCAAACAAAATGAATCCGTAGCGTAACGTGTATCATGCAATTCCAGTTCAGATTTCAGGAAACTTGGGTTGCCCGTGGTCATTAATCTACCAGTTCGTTTATATCCTTAAATATGTTTGTGGTACAGTCATTGGGAGACTTTTTCGCGGCCCAGATGAAGATATCAGAACGAATATGAAAATAATAATTCATGCAGCAAACGATGATACAGTTATTCCGAAAATCGTTTGATTAGTTTAACGCTAGCGAACTGGGAAGGAACCAGTGTGAAAGTTCCATTATTTCCCGATAAGCCACATGCAGTTTCCAGCAGACTAGTAGAAAGTCTGTAAGCTAAGTGACCATTAGGAAGTAGCCGTTCGATTTAAAGGCCGAATTCAATTGAATCACAGTAGAAAAAAGCAGCTGGTAGTGGTTTAATGGTAATGGTTGACTAGTTCAGAAGACGTATCATGCAAAGAAATCCCTGGTGTGTTCGTCTGCCCGTTTACTGGACATCATGCTCCAGACTACGATGTGCTTAGATTCAGATTGGTGCCGAACAACATGAAATGACATATGAAAACGAATGTGATATAATCATTTGAAGAAAGCATTACTTTGCAGATATTCACACTAGCTGTGCTGCATGGTGCTCGGTATTATTTCTTACCAAGTGAAGAGCCGAAGTCAATTACTCAGATAATTTCTGCACTGAAAATAACTGGTTCATCGTCTTCTGCCCGTTACCGCTCCAATCAGCAACATGAGATTTTGGAAAACATTCAAATTCTGAGGATGAAGTGATAACCATGTATTGTAACACTCAGCAAATCAATAATTACTTTTACGAAACTAAGCAAATACGGTTGCGCCTCGGTTGGGGTGATCCAAATAAATCTAAAAGACCAAATATGGACAACGAGTGGACTGTCATTTGTAAAAATATCACTAGAATGGCCATCGAAATAAGCTTGTAACAAAGGCTAAGAAAATATGATAAACACGGAACACATAAGATCGTAATCTATGGACACCAGTACGGTTTCTGTTAGTTTCAAGGGGACACTAATGGCCCGCGGTGATCAAACGGTTGTCATCGTGAGCTTTGGAGGGAAAATAACGGAACCAGTTCCCGCCACCATCAGCAAATTCACCACTTGATGGCACAGCACTGGCCATGGCCTCCTTCCTGAATTTTTCTAAATTGTTGTGTAAGGAATAAAAAGTATGTAAAAAGTGCGTGCGTTATAGCCTGCTGTATACAGACTCAACAAATAACTACTTCCACATTTCGCAGTAGCAAGAGAATAAACTAGAATTCCTTGGAACTGCTGAACACTGTGCATCCTTGTTAAATTTATTCTATTTCTGAGTACCATAAAAACTACATATGATGAAAAGTCCAAGTGAACAGTAGCCAACAGAGGAAGAAGTCATCACTCGCCCTACTGTGGAGGTTATTTTATTTGCATATCACGTGTCTAGGGGGATTTCCTTATAGTGGTTAACTTTACTGTGACCACCTTTGTGATGATAAAATAAAATGATCGTATAAATGCACACAGTCGTTACTAACTATCCTTCAAACTTACAGAGCATTGCATCGGGAGCAAGTGTTGCACCACTCGTCGTCTGCAGCAAATCACGCTAAGGAAGAAGGCCTCTAATATATACCTTTGTTTGAAAGTCAAATGAAATACATGTCTCCGCTATTCTTCCACTCTCAGTCAAGCTGCTAACCCTGATACAAGCGTTCCACGTTACTTGCTCCCTCTGCGATGTGAATACTATGAAATACGCTTTACCTAGTTACCTGTCGCATTCTTACGGAGCACCACACGAAGAACTCACTACTTTATTGTGCTTCAACAATCCTTAAACATTTACGAATGTGAAACACAGACGAACGGATAAGAAATTTGTGTTTTTTTTGACAGACTGTCTTTTGAACTTCACCTTTCATGAACCAACCTCCCTACTGGTGAGCTCTAACAAGAGCGAAACTCGAGTCTGGTGCTTCCAGGTACAGGGTAGATTGGATGACCTGAGATTGGTGCGTGAATGATGGAGTCCAAAGGACAGTCAGTCGGAGCTAATTATAATTTATTCCACGCACTACTCGCAAGTAACAATGAGACGAATATGCTACCGTGTGAAAACTTCTACCAGAGTTAAAGGTGCCTACTGTCATTCTCCATAATATGTTGGTGTGCCTCTTTTATGAGTGATCAGTTTCAGCCATTTGGTTATAAGGTCCACCCGCTTAGCAGTGATCCATCCCTTACGCTCTGTTCGACGTCGGCCACCATTTTTACCTGTAACTTTCGATGTGAATAAATTGCTTTGACACATTTTCTCTATCGTTCAAGGTGAATCCTCCGTCACAATCGAATCATATTCGTGATATGCCATCTGCCTCATGTAAACCTAGAACTTGTTCATAGCTTCACTAATACATAGTTTTGTACTTAATGAGGTAGTACACCGAAGGTAGTGGAAGGAAAATTCTCACGTGATACGCAACATGATATATTATCGGGTAGTTAAGTACTCTAACGAGAAAACGATCAGAACTGACAGACCGAAAGGAATTATTACTATCCTCGATGCAGATGAAGTCTGCGCTTTTCTTAGTGTCGTGGATAGCCTTGCTTCACAAAAAGGGTTGGTCATTATTTACCGAAGCTCATATCGACCGGCGGCATGAAGTATACAATAGCCAAACCAATGAAAATGACATCGATGAATTTACTGTAAAATTTTCGGAGCCTCTGATGTCCAACCGTAGAGCATACAAATAAATTCATAGTCACCACTGTAAATAGTGATTGATATACTTGACCACTGTTGACAGGCATATAATACTGGCATTTATTCGCTCGAAGGATCGAACAGCTTGTTTTGCTCCATCCTTCCGAGCAATGAGCTAAACGGACTCGGTGGGCAATTTTCTTCACAGATGTATGTATTGTCCATTGGGCGTTCTCTCATCAGCAAAAGGTTCAAAATATCACTGTCCAAAACACATGCATTGGGTTTTGCTCACTGCGGCTTGCTTAACGACGCTGTTTTCAAAGAACAATGCAAATAAATTTTGTCTATTTAAGGAATCGTGTTGTAACAAAAGCACTTCCGATAAGCTATTGAATTTCACCTCTCTATTACTAATTAAATTACTGAAGTTTGCTGGCCATAAGTTCCATTCGCCCTATTATGGCATGACTTGAAATCCTGGGTCATGCATTTCAAACAGAAATTTCTCTAAAGGGAATTTCATTACGTTGTCCATCCCTAGTATTCACATATAAGAACAAAATGCCAGCAAAATGAGCAGATCTTAGTAGGAATCGACTTTTATTCATCACTGATCAAAAATTTCTGCGGTGAACTTGTCCTTCATGGTCTTCAAAGTTATTCACACACGAAGTTTCACTAAGTTTGGACATTCAAGCTTCAGAAAAACCTGAGGATTTACCAAAATCACACTGTCACATGGTCAGTGAAAAATGTTCACTCACTTTTAAATTATCAGTGGGCATAAAACTTGATACTTTCAGCCGTGTTTGGTATAACAGAACGAAAACAGAAAACAGAAAGCTGATAGCTAAGAAGAAATGTTGTCATTGAAAGTCCGACAAGATTTGCAAAAGTATCTATCAACGTATCATCAGGTTTATGAATTCGACTAAACCTGTATCGAACTGAATTAAAAATTGAATTACATTTGCAATGACCTTACACTAACTGTCATCATCCTCTGTGTTGTTTACACTAGCAGCGCAGTTTTCTGTGGTAGTTTTACGTAATTCATTCATATCATAAAATCCTCGCATCTCGGACTTAATGAGCTTTGCCTTGGAACAAATTCACCACGTTGAATGAATCATGTCAAATCACCACATTTTCCTACGTGAACAATGATGTCAAGTATTTCCTTGCCGTGCCGTCGAAACAAACACTTTCATTTTCGTCGTCGTTGCCATCAAAGAGGACCGATGCGAAATATTTCAACTAGATTCTATCGAGCAAAAAAACAGTTTCAAGGTTCCAGTTGGAGGAAAGTGTGCACACTATACAAAATATAAGTTCAATATAAGTTGACATGCAGGTGCATTGATCACGCTCTAGTTAGGTTCAATAAATACTTTTATAGATAGTTGAGTTAGACTGGAGTTCACTACTGTACCTGTATCTCACTGGTTTCTTCTAATTTCTTCAATTTGTTGCTCCGCGAGGAAGGTTTACCTGGTTTGGATTTTGCCAACTTTGGTAGAAACGTGAATCAATGCATGAAAACTAACTGCACACTATTGGCATATTAGGGACGGGTTCGCTATGATGAATAACACGACGGGAATGAAAATTTCAACAACAACAACTCAGATACAAGATAATTACTATGCTGAGGTTACTTTGAACAGCAGCGTTGTTTCTGGAGGTCACTACCGGTATCTTTGACCGCATTTAAAAATATGTACAATAGATGAACTCTTCATAAACCCAGTGCATTTGTCCCAGTTAAGCCGCATCACCGTTTCGCCAAAACTGGCAACTACCTGCACAAAGTTCTTCATAAAAATATGCACTGAATGTGACCTGTTGTGTCACAATCGTATGGGAAACGACAATCCCAATGAATCAAACCACTCTCGTCTGAAAATCGATTCTCTAGTCCAGGTAAAAGTACTGCCATTTCTGTTTATTGTTCCACATCAAACCATACTAGGTTTTTATCAAAAATATTTTAAGCTATCAGCATATCTATTTCAACCGGACAACATCTGTGTTCGCACAACGAAGTACATTTTTATTCACCATTTATTAAATTGTCTGTATTTTCTCGGAACCATTTCCATGAATATCAAATTTGTGTTTAGTCGTTTCCGGAGATGATAATGGACACATCAAATCTGAAGGTTTGATCGCTAATAACACTGATCCGTCGAACTGTCGTTCTATTTTATTTGGAAATTACCATCATAAAGCAGCATTATATTTGAAATATTCCTGATTTTATTATGCACAATCGCCCATAGTTTTTGTATTGAGAAATCAACTACTTATTCATTTGGTAAGTGGTATGTGCACACTGCCACACTCCCCTCTCCTCCAAGAAACTATCCATGTTCTATGGATTCTCTCCAGATCCTCCTTCACTCCGTGATTCATTCCTGCAATCTGTTCTTTGGGGGTGTCCACGTCAAGCCGAACTCTCTCTCCGTGGCGTGCTTTGATGGGTGTCTTCTTGCCAACGCCGTATCTCCCACAGGTGTACATCCCATTCTTCGCGGGCACGCCCTATCTCATAGACTGAATAGCAGGCTTCCAAAATCAAATAAGTTTCTCTCCACTTGGGTGGAAGCTTTCGTAATCCAGGGCCGCTGTTTAGTCTCCCAAAGCGCTGCCTGTATTTTACCCGAGTGCCCACCGCGAAGGACTCTGGTTCGATTGTATTTGCCGATGGAGACCTACATTGAGCGTTCCTGAGTTTCTTTCAAGTTCTGCTGTGCTTCTGTTCTAGCCTAATAGATTTCAACTGGTCCCATCCGAAACGATGGCCATTAGCCCACTTCAGGGTCAACAGGTAATCTCGCTATTCGGCCTTAGATCAACTGAATCGGAGCATATTTCGTGCTGGACTGCTTGGAGGCGCTATGTGATGGCAACAACAGCGATATTGCCTGCTCCAAACCTCTGCCTTTTGTCACCAACCATTCCTTTACAGTGCGGTTCTGCCTTCTGTAAGACCACTGGTTTGTAGGCGATATGGGATTTTGCGTATCCATCGAATTCCAAGTTTCACCAGACATGTCCGAAATTCATCCCTCTCAGAACACGGACTTTGGTCGGTGATGATCGATTTCCGAACCACATAACTGGCTACGATATGTTCCATGATGACCGTACTGACAATATTGACGCGTCGCTCAGAAAAGTTAAAGGCCTCGATCCGGAGCGTGAAATGTTCTGTCATAACCACCATGTATTGATTACTCTAGGTGACTTCAGAAAAAGCCCCATCAAATCAATGAACCACAAATCACCTGTCGCTGAACTGGAATCGACTGTGTTGAACACTGAGCTGAGGGAGAGTAGGACTTGAAAATTTGACATCGCACGCAGGCCAAGACCTGGTTCATCACATGGTTTCGTATACTTGGCCAATACGCTCTTTGCTGAAGCAATTCATATATTCGAATGGGGCAGGTGTGGGCCAACTCGTGACACTCTTTGGTTAGTTGTTGCGCATGTTTGTAGGCACGACGACCACCGACCCATTCGATCCGGACAGTCACTTCATGAGTAAAACTGCAATGTTCAGATGGAGCTGTTTCCAGGTTGGCCGCCACAGGCTCTGTTCATCGCTTGTTGGCAACTAAAAATTCTAACTGAGAAACGGACCAGACCAAGTTCATGGCTGAATCAAACTCAAAGAGAAAATAATCAGACGCAACGGCTTTTCCACTCAGAAGTGAGGGAAATTAACTGGCAATTTTTACTGGCGAGGAAATCAATTTCAATTTCAGAAGACATTTGTATTCACTGATAACATTTCCAATTAGGAGCTGAAAGCAATCAAATGTTCACTTAGTGGCCTGTTCAAGAGATTATGCAAGGGCAACGATTATTTCTCTAATGAAGCTGTCATTTTCTATCAATCCAATGTCACTGATAATGAATTTTTGCAAACTAGAACAGACTGTAGCCCTGTAGATGGAAAAATTGTGAAAAACTTATCCCTTTTCTCATTCCCAGATTCATCCTACTTTTCACTGTGAAACCTGCTCAGTCAACCAATTGATCGACGAATTACTGACCGTAATTACTTGCCGTATTTTTTCGTGGCTAAAGATGATAAGCTGCTGATTGATGACTTGGATACCGATTCGACTGATAATAGTCATCACCGTCATCATCCCCATTACAGCCATATCGACATGATACGTTTTGAAATGATCCAAATGGTGAAGGTCAATGGGCTCGTCTGGCTACAGCAGCATTACTTAATAAATCAACCATCGTCTATCAGCTGAATACGCGGGTATGTCTCACTATCACGTATCTGCACGTAAACAGGTTTGTGAAACGATATTCTCCACATCTGTTCTGTGACGTCACCCAAACGGTGGTGGCACACGATTCTGATGCTTTCCCATAGTTGGCGTCTTGACGAATTACACAACATTTGTAATTAGTTATCAAAATAAAAGAGACGAAGGTGTAGCCAATCTTGGGTAGCAACAACCGATTCCTCAGTCAGCAAAGAAACCCGGCTCGTAATACCTAAAAACACTGACATCTGGTTGTATTCATTGGAACTAACGCATCATTTTTATACGGTACAAGACCATCAGAAATGAACGTTGACTAGAAGAAATCGGGAAGACGATACCAAAACCAAAACAAGGGGGATGAGCTAAAGCGATGTCCCTAGTGAGGGCCTTATCATCAGGCATACACCATGTAAATTTAGGCAGAGGGACAATATATCAATGCTTTCATACAATAACTTCCGATTCCGGTTATTGCCGGGATTTCAATCCGAATATTCATCATACTCATTTTTTATCTAAGCAAACAAAGACTCCCAATAAAGTCATCGTTCGATTGTAAATTAGCTCTTCTTGAGGCTCAGTGCTACACTTTTGAAACCAAAACATTAAACTGTTCGTTTTGTTGACGGTCTACTTAGAAAAACAGCACAAAACTCTTGCTAAGTGGAAATCTATCGTTCGGAGAAATTCTGTCAAACATGTTTTTAGTCGCCGAATTTCAAATCATCCACATAAGGCTTGGGAAAGGAATCATTTAGTATACTGCAAAGAAGGTCCAGCAGTATTCACATTCGGATTTGAGCGTATCCAAATTCGCTCCGTTCATTATTTTCCCAGAGTGACTTTCTCACCACCGATGACCATTTTATTCCAGCATATCAACGTCCGTGTAATTTCTAACATGCAATACTAACCACATAACACTGTGTATAATGTAGCTGTGCGGTTACCAAAGGATCAGGCACGGAACTGAAATCGAGTTCGCTGACTCACCTTGGCTCTGAATTGAATGGGTTCTCTGATCAGCTATATCGTATTCCTTTCACATGAACGTCAACTGGTTGGTTCTTCATCCGCCAAAATAATCTTACAATTTTCAGCAACCTTTATTTTGCACACTCTCTCTATGCACCTCTCAAAATTCGATTACTATACCTCATAAAACATACCTCTTTTTTGATTTCTTTCATGTCGCGACCGATGCTACTAATACTGCTGCCACAGCTTCTCCAGCTATCACCTTCGTTGTACCAATACGATTTATTTCTCTGTAAGCTTCTGAACCAATTTAAAATGTCACACATACTTTTCCACCTACACAGATCTCGAGACCACAAAAAGGGTTGGTCATTATTTAGCGAAGCTCATATCGACCGACGGTATGAAGTATACAATAGCCAAACCAATGAAAATGACATCGTTGAATTTCCTGTAAAATTTTCGGAGCCTTTGATATCTCACCGTAGAGCATACAAATAAATTCATAGTCACCACTGTAAAACGGTGATCGAAGTACGTGACCCCTGTTGACAGGCATATAATACTGGCATTTTATCGCTCGAAGAATCGAACAACTTGTTTTGCTCCATCCTTCCGAGCAATAATTTAAACGGACTCGGTATGCAATTCTCTCCAAAGATGTTGGTATTTTTCTTTCGGTGTTCTCTCATTATCAAAAGGTCCAAAATATCACCGTCCAAACCACATGCATTGGGTTTTGCTCACTGCGTCTTGTTTTGAGATACTGTTTTCAAAGAACAATGCAAATACATTTGTCTATTTACGGAAACATGCCGTAACAAAATCACTTTCGGTAAGCTATTGAATTTCACCTCTCGATTACTGAGTAAATTACTGAAGTTTTCTGGCCATAAGTCCCATTCGCCCTATTATCGTATGACTTGAAATCCTAGGTCATGCATTTCAAACTGAAAATTCTCTGAAGGGATTTTCATCACTTTGCCTATCCCTGTTATTCACATATAAGGAAATTACACCCGCGAAAATAACAGTTCCTAGTAGGAATCGGCTTTTGCCCATCACTGATCAAAACATTCTGCGTTGAACTTGTCCTTTACGGTCTTCAAAGTTAATCACACCCGAAGTTTCACTAAGTTTGGACATTCAAGTTTCAGAAGAACCTGAGGATTTACCAAAATCACACTGTAAGCTGGTCAATGAAAATTTTTGTGCTCATTTTTTAATTATCAGTGAGCATAAAACTTGATGCTTTCAGCCGTGTTTGGTATAACAGAACGAAAACAGAAAACAGAAAGCTGATAGCCAAGAAAAAGTGCTATCATTGGAAGTCCGACAAGATTTGCAAAAGTACCTATTAACGTATCATCAGGTTTATGAATTCGACTAAACCTGTATCGAATTGAAATAAAAAATGAAATACATTTGCAATGATCTTGCACAAACTGGCATCATTCTCTGTGTTGTTTACACTAGCCGCGCAGTTTTCTGTGGTGATTTTACGGAATTCATTCATATCATAAAATCACCGCATTTCGGACTTAATCAGCTTGGGCTTGGAACGAATTCACCACGTTGAATGAACCATATCAAATCATCCCATGTTCCTATGTGAATATTGAAGTCACGTATTTCCTTGCCGTGCTGTCGAAACAAGCACTTTCATTTTTGTCGTCGTTGCCATCAAAGAGGACAGATGCGAACTATTTCAACTTGATTCCATTGAGCAAACAAGCAGTTTCAAATTTCCAGTTGTAGGAAAATTTGCACACTATAAAAGTGTACGTTCAATATAAGTTGACACACAGGTGACATGATCATGCTCTAGTTAGGTTCACTACATACTTTAATAGATAGTTGAGTTAGACTGGAGTTCATTACCGTACCCATATCTCACTGATTCCGTCCTATTTTTCAATTCGTTGCTCTGCGAGGAAGGTTTACCTGGTTTGGATTTTGCCAACTTTGATAGAAACGTGAATCGATGAATGAAAACTAACTGCAAACTGTTGGCATATTAGGGACAGTTTCGTTATGATGAATAACAAGACGGGAAGGAAAATTTCAACAACAACTCAAATACAAGATAATTACGATGTTGAGGTTACTTCGACCAGCAGAGTTTTTTCTGTAGTTCACTACCGGTATCTTTGACCGCATTTAAAAATATGGACAACAGTTTACTCTTCATAAATCCAGTGCATTTGTCCCAGTTACGCCGCATCACTGTTTCGCCAAAACTGGCAACTACCTGCACAAAGTTCTTCATTAAAATATGCACTGAATGTGACCTGTTGTGTCACAATCGTATGGGAAACGACTATCCCAATGAATCAAACCACTCTCGTCTGAAAATCGATTCTCTAGTCCAGGTAAATATACTGCGATTTCTGTTTGTTGTTCCACATCAAACCATACTAGGTTTTTATCAGAGAATCTTTTAAGCTATCAGCATATCTATTTCAACCGGACAACATCTGTGTTCGCACAACGAAATACATTTTTATTCACCATTTATTAAATTGTCTGTATTTTCTCGGAACCATTTCCATGAATATCAAATTTGTGTTTAGTCGTTTCCGGAGATGATAATGGACACATCAAATCTGAAGGTTTGATCGCTAATAACACTGATCCGTCGAACTGTCGTTCTATTTTATTTGGAAATTACCATCATAAAGCAGCATTATATTTGAAATATTCCTGATTTTATTATGCACAATCGCCCATAGTTTTTGTATTGAGAAATCAACTACTTATTCATTTGGTAAGTGGTATGTGCACACTGCCACACTCCCCTCTCCTCCAAGAAACTATCCATGTTCTATGGATTCTCTCCAGATCCTCCTTCACTCCGTGATTCATTCCTGCAATCTGTTCTTTGGGGGTGTCCACGTCAAGCCGAACTCTCTCTCCGTGGCGTGCTTTGATGGGTGTCTTCTTGCCAACGCCGTATCTCCCACAGGTGTACATCCCATTCTTCGCGGGCACGCCCTATCTCATAGACTGAATAGCAGGCTTCCAAAATCAAATAAGTTTCTCTCCACTTGGGTGGAAGCTTTCGTAATCCAGGGCCGCTGTTTAGTCTCCCAAAGCGCTGCCTGTATTTTACCCGAGTGCCCACCGCGAAGGACTCTGGTTCGATTGTATTTGCCGATGGAGACCTACATTGAGCGTTCCTGAGTTTCTTTCAAGTTCTGCTGTGCTTCTGTTCTAGCCTAATAGATTTCAACTGGTCCCATCCGAAACGATGGCCATTAGCCCACTTCAGGGTCAACAGGTAATCTCGCTATTCGGCCTTAGATCAACTGAATCGGAGCATATTTCGTGCTGGACTGCTTGGAGGCGCTATGTGATGGCAACAACAGCGATATTGCCTGCTCCAAACCTCTGCCTTTTGTCACCAACCATTCCTTTACAGTGCGGTTCTGCCTTCTGTAAGACCACTGGTTTGTAGGCGATATGGGATTTTGCGTATCCATCGAATTCCAAGTTTCACCAGACATGTCCGAAATTCATCCCTCTCAGAACACGGACTTTGGTCGGTGATGATCGATTTCCGAACCACATAACTGGCTACGATATGTTCCATGATGACCGTACTGACAATATTGACGCGTCGCTCAGAAAAGTTAAAGGCCTCGATCCGGAGCGTGAAATGTTCTGTCATAACCACCATGTATTGATTACTCTAGGTGACTTCAGAAAAAAGCCCCATCAAATCAATGAACCACAAATCACCTGTCGCTGAACTGGAATCGACTGTGTTGAACACTGAGCTGAGGGAGAGTAGGACTTGAAAATTTGACATCGCACGCAGGCCAAGACCTGGTTCATCACATGGTTTCGTATACTTGGCCAATACGCTCTTTGCTGAAGCAATTCATATATTCGAATGGGGCAGGTGTGGGCCAACTCGTGACACTCTTTGGTTAGTTGTTGCGCATGTTTGTAGGCACGACGACCACCGACCCATTCGATCCGGACAGTCACTTCATGAGTAAAACTGCAATGTTCAGATGGAGCTGTTTCCAGGTTGGCCGCCACAGGCTCTGTTCATCGCTTGTTGGCAACTAAAAATTCTAACTGAGAAACGGACCAGACCAAGTTCATGGCTGAATCAAACTCAAAGAGAAAATAATCAGACGCAACGGCTTTTCCACTCAGAAGTGAGGGAAATTAACTGGCAATTTTTACTGGCGAGGAAATCAATTTCAATTTCAGAAGACATTTGTATTCACTGATAACATTTCCAATTAGGAGCTGAAAGCAATCAAATGTTCACTTAGTGGCCTGTTCAAGCGATTATGCAAGGGCAACGATTATTTCTCTAATGAAGCTGTCATTTTCTATCAATCCAATGTCACTGATAATGAATTTTTGCAAACTAGAACAGACTGTAGCCCTGTAGATGGAAAAATTGTGAAAAACTTATCCCTTTTCTCATTCCCAGATTCATCCTACTTTTCACTGTGAAACCTGCTCAGTCAACCAATTGATCGACGAATTACTGACCGTAATTACTTGCCGTATTTTTTCGTGGCTAAAGATGATAAGCTGCTGATTGATGACTTGGATACCGATTCGACTGATAATAGTCATCACCGTCATCATCCCCATTACAGCCATATCGACATGATACGTTTTGAAATGATCCAAATGGTGAAGGTCAATGGGCTCGTCTGGCTACAGCAGCATTACTTAATAAATCAACCATCGTCTATCAGCTGAATACGCGGGTATGTCTCACTATCACGTATCTGCACGTAAACAGGTTTGTGAAACGATATTCTCCACATCTGTTCTGTGACGTCACCCAAACGGTGGTGGCACACGATTCTGATGCTTTCCCATAGTTGGCGTCTTGACGAATTACACAACATTTGTAATTAGTTATCAAAATAAAAGAGACGAAGGTGTAGCCAATCTTGGGTAGCAACAACCGATTCCTCAGTCAGCAAAGAAACCCGGCTCGTAATACCTAAAAACACTGACATCTGGTTGTATTCATTGGAACTAACGCATCATTTTTATACGGTACAAGACCATCAGAAATGAACGTTGACTAGAAGAAATCGGGAAGACGATACCAAAACCAAAACAAGGGGGATGAGCTAAAGCGATGTCCCTAGTGAGGGCCTTATCATCAGGCATACACCATGTAAATTTAGGCAGAGGGACAATATATCAATGCTTTCATACAATAACTTCCGATTCCGGTTATTGCCGGGATTTCAATCCGAATATTCATCATACTCATTTTTTATCTAAGCAAACAAAGACTCCCAATAAAGTCATCGTTCGATTGTAAATTAGCTCTTCTTGAGGCTCAGTGCTACACTTTTGAAACCAAAACATTAAACTGTTCGTTTTGTTGACGGTCTACTTAGAAAAACAGCACAAAACTCTTGCTAAGTGGAAATCTATCGTTCGGAGAAATTCTGTCAAACATGTTTTTAGTCGCCGAATTTCAAATCATCCACATAAGGCTTGGGAAAGGAATCATTTAGTATACTGCAAAGAAGGTCCAGCAGTATTCACATTCGGATTTGAGCGTATCCAAATTCGCTCCGTTCATTATTTTCCCAGAGTGACTTTCTCACCACCGATGACCATTTTATTCCAGCATATCAACGTCCGTGTAATTTCTAACATGCAATACTAACCACATAACACTGTGTATAATGTAGCTGTGCGGTTACCAAAGGATCAGGCACGGAACTGAAATCGAGTTCGCTGACTCACCTTGGCTCTGAATTGAATGGGTTCTCTGATCAGCTATATCGTATTCCTTTCACATGAACGTCAACTGGTTGGTTCTTCATCCGCCAAAATAATCTTACAATTTTCAGCAACCTTTATTTTGCACACTCTCTCTATGCACCTCTCAAAATTCGATTACTATACCTCATAAAACATACCTCTTTTTTGATTTCTTTCATGTCGCGACCGATGCTACTATTACTGCTGCCACAGCTTCTCCAGCTATCACCTTCGTTGTACCAATACGATTTATTTCTCTGTAAGCTTCTGAACCAATTTAAAATGTCACACATACTTTTCCACCTACACAGATCTCGAGACCACAAAAAGGGTTGGTCATTATTTAGCGAAGCTCATATCGACCGACGGTATGAAGTATACAATAGCCAAACCAATGAAAATGACATCGTTGAATTTACTGTAAAATTTTCGGAGCCTTTGATATCTCACCGTAGAGCATACAAATAAATTCATAGTCACCACTGTAAAACGGTGATCGAAGTACGTGACCCCTGTTGACAGGCATATAATACTGGCATTTTATCGCTCGAAGAATCGAACAACTTGTTTTGCTCCATCCTTCCGAGCAATAATTTAAACGGACTCGGTATGCAATTCTCTCCAAAGATGTTGGTATTTTTCTTTCGGTGTTCTCTCATTATCAAAAGGTCCAAAATATCACCGTCCAAACCACATGCATTGGGTTTTGCTCACTGCGTCTTGTTTTGAGATACTGTTTTCAAAGAACAATGCAAATACATTTGTCTATTTACGGAAACATGCCGTAACAAAATCACTTTCGGTAAGCTATTGAATTTCACCTCTCGATTACTGAGTAAATTACTGAAGTTTTCTGGCCATAAGTTCCATTCGCCCTATTATCGTATGACTTGAAATCCTAGGTCATGCATTTCAAACTGAAAATTCTCTGAAGGGATTTTCATCACTTTGCCTATCCCTGTTATTCACATATAAGGAAATTACACCCGCGAAAATAACAGTTCCTAGTAGGAATCGGCTTTTGCCCATCACTGATCAAAACATTCTGCGTTGAACTTGTCCTTTACGGTCTTCAAAGTTAATCACACCCGAAGTTTCACTAAGTTTGGACATTCAAGTTTCAGAAGAACCTGAGGATTTACCAAAATCACACTGTAAGCTGGTCAATGAAAATTTTTGTGCTCATTTTTTAATTATCAGTGAGCATAAAACTTGATGCTTTCAGCCGTGTTTGGTATAACAGAACGAAAACAGAAAACAGAAAGCTGATAGCCAAGAAAAAGTGCCATCATTGGAAGTCCGACAAGATTTGCAAAAGTACCTATTAACGTATCATCAGGTTTATGAATTCGACTAAACCTGTATCGAATTGAAATAAAAAATGAAATACATTTGCAATGATCTTGCACAAACTGGCATCATTCTCTGTGTTGTTTACACTAGCCGCGCAGTTTTCTGTGGTGATTTTACGGAATTCATTCATATCATAAAATCACCGCATTTCGGACTTAATCAGCTTGGGCTTGGAACGAATTCACCACGTTGAATGAACCATATCAAATCATCCCATGTTCCTATGTGAATATTGAAGTCACGTATTTCCTTGCCGTGCTGTCGAAACAAGCACTTTCATTTTTGTCGTCGTTGCCATCAAAGAGGACAGATGCGAACTATTTCAACTTGATTCCATTGAGCAAACAAGCAGTTTCAAATTTCCAGTTGTAGGAAAATTTGCACACTATAAAAGTGTACGTTCAATATAAGTTGACACACAGGTGACATGATCATGCTCTAGTTAGGTTCACTACATACTTTAATAGATAGTTGAGTTAGACTGGAGTTCATTACCGTACCCATATCTCACTGATTCCGTCCTATTTTTCAATTCGTTGCTCTGCGAGGAAGGTTTACCTGGTTTGGATTTTGCCAACTTTGATAGAAACGTGAATCGATGAATGAAAACTAACTGCAAACTGTTGGCATATTAGGGACAGTTTCGTTATGATGAATAACAAGACGGGAAGGAAAATTTCAACAACAACTCAAATACAAGATAATTACGATGTTGAGGTTACTTCGACCAGCAGAGTTTTTTCTGTAGTTCACTACCGGTATCTTTGACCGCATTTAAAAATATGGACAACAGTTTACTCTTCATAAATCCAGTGCATTTGTCCCAGTTACGCCGCATCACTGTTTCGCCAAAACTGGCAACTACCTGCACAAAGTTCTTCATTAAAATATGCACTGAATGTGACCTGTTGTGTCACAATCGTATGGGAAACGACTATCCCAATGAATCAAACCACTCTCGTCTGAAAATCGATTCTCTAGTCCAGGTAAATATACTGCGATTTCTGTTTGTTGTTCCACATCAAACCATACTAGGTTTTTATCAGAGAATCTTTTAAGCTATCAGCATATCTATTTCAACCGGACAACATCTGTGTTCGCACAACGAAATACATTTTTATTCACCATTTATTAAATTGTCTGTATTTTCTCGGAACCATTTCCATGAATATCAAATTTGTGTTTAGTCGTTTCCGGAGATGATAATGGACACATCAAATCTGAAGGTTTGATCGCTAATAACACTGATCCGTCGAACTGTCGTTCTATTTTATTTGGAAATTACCATCATAAAGCAGCATTATATTTGAAATATTCCTGATTTTATTATGCACAATCGCCCATAGTTTTTGTATTGAGAAATCAACTACTTATTCATTTGGTAAGTGGTATGTGCACACTGCCACACTCCCCTCTCCTCCAAGAAACTATCCATGTTCTATGGATTCTCTCCAGATCCTCCTTCACTCCGTGATTCATTCCTGCAATCTGTTCTTTGGGGGTGTCCACGTCAAGCCGAACTCTCTCTCCGTGGCGTGCTTTGATGGGTGTCTTCTTGCCAACGCCGTATCTCCCACAGGTGTACATCCCATTCTTCGCGGGCACGCCCTATCTCATAGACTGAATAGCAGGCTTCCAAAATCAAATAAGTTTCTCTCCACTTGGGTGGAAGCTTTCGTAATCCAGGGCCGCTGTTTAGTCTCCCAAAGCGCTGCCTGTATTTTACCCGAGTGCCCACCGCGAAGGACTCTGGTTCGATTGTATTTGCCGATGGAGACCTACATTGAGCGTTCCTGAGTTTCTTTCAAGTTCTGCTGTGCTTCTGTTCTAGCCTAATAGATTTCAACTGGTCCCATCCGAAACGATGGCCATTAGCCCACTTCAGGGTCAACAGGTAATCTCGCTATTCGGCCTTAGATCAACTGAATCGGAGCATATTTCGTGCTGGACTGCTTGGAGGCGCTATGTGATGGCAACAACAGCGATATTGCCTGCTCCAAACCTCTGCCTTTTGTCACCAACCATTCCTTTACAGTGCGGTTCTGCCTTCTGTAAGACCACTGGTTTGTAGGCGATATGGGATTTTGCGTATCCATCGAATTCCAAGTTTCACCAGACATGTCCGAAATTCATCCCTCTCAGAACACGGACTTTGGTCGGTGATGATCGATTTCCGAACCACATAACTGGCTACGATACGTTCCATGATGACCGTACTGACAATATTGACGCGTCGCTCAGAAAAGTTAAAGGCCTCGATCCGGAGCGTGAAATGTTCTGTCATAACCACCATGTATTGATTACTCTAGGTGACTTCAGAAAAAGCCCCATCAAATCAATGAACCACAAATCACCTGTCGCTGAACTGGAATCGACTGTGTTGAACACTGAGCTGAGGGAGAGTAGGACTTGAAAATTTGACATCGCACGCAGGCCAAGACCTGGTTCATCACATGGTTTCGTATACTTGGCCAATACGCTCTTTGCTGAAGCAATTCATATATTCGAATGGGGCAGGTGTGGGCCAACTCGTGACACTCTTTGGTTAGTTGTTGCGCATGTTTGTAGGCACGACGACCACCGACCCATTCGATCCGGACAGTCACTTCATGAGTAAAACTGCAATGTTCAGATGGAGCTGTTTCCAGGTTGGCCGCCACAGGCTCTGTTCATCGCTTGTTGGCAACTAAAAATTCTAACTGAGAAACGGACCAGACCAAGTTCATGGCTGAATCAAACTCAAAGAGAAAATAATCAGACGCAACGGCTTTTCCACTCAGAAGTGAGGGAAATTAACTGGCAATTTTTACTGGCGAGGAAATCAATTTCAATTTCAGAAGACATTTGTATTCACTGATAACATTTCCAATTAGGAGCTGAAAGCAATCAAATGTTCACTTAGTGGCCTGTTCAAGAGATTATGCAAGGGCAACGATTATTTCTCTAATGAAGCTGTCATTTTCTATCAATCCAATGTCACTGATAATGAATTTTTGCAAACTAGAACAGACTGTAGCCCTGTAGATGGAAAAATTGTGAAAAACTTATCCCTTTTCTCATTCCCAGATTCATCCTACTTTTCACTGTGAAACCTGCTCAGTCAACCAATTGATCGACGAATTACTGACCGTAATTACTTGCCGTATTTTTTCGTGGCTAAAGATGATAAGCTGCTGATTGATGACTTGGATACCGATTCGACTGATAATAGTCATCACCGTCATCATCCCCATTACAGCCATATCGACATGATACGTTTTGAAATGATCCAAATGGTGAAGGTCAATGGGCTCGTCTGGCTACAGCAGCATTACTTAATAAATCAACCATCGTCTATCAGCTGAATACGCGGGTATGTCTCACTATCACGTATCTGCACGTAAACAGGTTTGTGAAACGATATTCTCCACATCTGTTCTGTGACGTCACCCAAACGGTGGTGGCACACGATTCTGATGCTTTCCCATAGTTGGCGTCTTGACGAATTACACAACATTTGTAATTAGTTATCAAAATAAAAGAGACGAAGGTGTAGCCAATCTTGGGTAGCAACAACCGATTCCTCAGTCAGCAAAGAAACCCGGCTCGTAATACCTAAAAACACTGACATCTGGTTGTATTCATTGGAACTAACGCATCATTTTTATACGGTACAAGACCATCAGAAATGAACGTTGACTAGAAGAAATCGGGAAGACGATACCAAAACCAAAACAAGGGGGATGAGCTAAAGCGATGTCCCTAGTGAGGGCCTTATCATCAGGCATACACCATGTAAATTTAGGCAGAGGGACAATATATCAATGCTTTCATACAATAACTTCCGATTCCGGTTATTGCCGGGATTTCAATCCGAATATTCATCATACTCATTTTTTATCTAAGCAAACAAAGACTCCCAATAAAGTCATCGTTCGATTGTAAATTAGCTCTTCTTGAGGCTCAGTGCTACACTTTTGAAACCAAAACATTAAACTGTTCGTTTTGTTGACGGTCTACTTAGAAAAACAGCACAAAACTCTTGCTAAGTGGAAATCTATCGTTCGGAGAAATTCTGTCAAACATGTTTTTAGTCGCCGAATTTCAAATCATCCACATAAGGCTTGGGAAAGGAATCATTTAGTATACTGCAAAGAAGGTCCAGCAGTATTCACATTCGGATTTGAGCGTATCCAAATTCGCTCCGTTCATTATTTTCCCAGAGTGACTTTCTCACCACCGATGACCATTTTATTCCAGCATATCAACGTCCGTGTAATTTCTAACATGCGATACTAACCACATAACACTGTGTATAATGTAGCTGTGCGGTTACCAAAGGATCAGGCACGGAACTGAAATCGAGTTCGCTGACTCACCTTGGCTCTGAATTGAATGGGTTCTCTGATCAGCTATATCGTATTCCTTTCACATGAACGTCAACTGGTTGGTTCTTCATCCGCCAAAATAATCTTACAATTTTCAGCAACCTTTATTTTGCACACTCTCTCTATGCACCTCTCAAAATTCGATTACTATACCTCATAAAACATACCTCTTTTTTGATTTCTTTCATGTCGCGACCGATGCTACTATTACTGCTGCCACAGCTTCTCCAGCTATCACCTTCGTTGTACCAATACGATTTATTTCTCTGTAAGCTTCTGAACCAATTTAAAATGTCACACATACTTTTCCACCTACACAGATCTCGAGACCACAAAAAGGGTTGGTCATTATTTAGCGAAGCTCATATCGACCGACGGTATGAAGTATACAATAGCCAAACCAATGAAAATGACATCGTTGAATTTACTGTAAAATTTTCGGAGCCTTTGATATCTCACCGTAGAGCATACAAATAAATTCATAGTCACCACTGTAAAACGGTGATCGAAGTACGTGACCCCTGTTGACAGGCATATAATACTGGCATTTTATCGCTCGAAGAATCGAACAACTTGTTTTGCTCCATCCTTCCGAGCAATAATTTAAACGGACTCGGTATGCAATTCTCTCCAAAGATGTTGGTATTTTTCTTTCGGTGTTCTCTCATTATCAAAAGGTCCAAAATATCACCGTCCAAACCACATGCATTGGGTTTTGCTCACTGCGTCTTGTTTTGAGATACTGTTTTCAAAGAACAATGCAAATACATTTGTCTATTTACGGAAACATGCCGTAACAAAATCACTTTCGGTAAGCTATTGAATTTCACCTCTCGATTACTGAGTAAATTACTGAAGTTTTCTGGCCATAAGTTCCATTCGCCCTATTATCGTATGACTTGAAATCCTAGGTCATGCATTTCAAACTGAAAATTCTCTGAAGGGATTTTCATCACTTTGCCTATCCCTGTTATTCACATATAAGGAAATTACACCCGCGAAAATAACAGTTCCTAGTAGGAATCGGCTTTTGCCCATCACTGATCAAAACATTCTGCGTTGAACTTGTCCTTTACGGTCTTCAAAGTTAATCACACCCGAAGTTTCACTAAGTTTGGACATTCAAGTTTCAGAAGAACCTGAGGATTTACCAAAATCACACTGTAAGCTGGTCAATGAAAATTTTTGTGCTCATTTTTTAATTATCAGTGAGCATAAAACTTGATGCTTTCAGCCGTGTTTGGTATAACAGAACGAAAACAGAAAACAGAAAGCTGATAGCCAAGAAAAAGTGCTATCATTGGAAGTCCGACAAGATTTGCAAAAGTACCTATTAACGTATCATCAGGTTTATGAATTCGACTAAACCTGTATCGAATTGAAATAAAAAATGAAATACATTTGCAATGATCTTGCACAAACTGGCATCATTCTCTGTGTTGTTTACACTAGCCGCGCAGTTTTCTGTGGTGATTTTACGGAATTCATTCATATCATAAAATCACCGCATTTCGGACTTAATCAGCTTGGGCTTGGAACGAATTCACCACGTTGAATGAACCATATCAAATCATCCCATGTTCCTATGTGAATATTGAAGTCACGTATTTCCTTGCCGTGCTGTCGAAACAAGCACTTTCATTTTTGTCGTCGTTGCCATCAAAGAGGACAGATGCGAACTATTTCAACTTGATTCCATTGAGCAAACAAGCAGTTTCAAATTTCCAGTTGTAGGAAAATTTGCACACTATAAAAGTGTACGTTCAATATAAGTTGACACACAGGTGACATGATCATGCTCTAGTTAGGTTCACTACATACTTTAATAGATAGTTGAGTTAGACTGGAGTTCATTACCGTACCCATATCTCACTGATTCCGTCCTATTTTTCAATTCGTTGCTCTGCGAGGAAGGTTTACCTGGTTTGGATTTTGCCAACTTTGATAGAAACGTGAATCGATGAATGAAAACTAACTGCAAACTGTTGGCATATTAGGGACAGTTTCGTTATGATGAATAACAAGACGGGAAGGAAAATTTCAACAACAACTCAAATACAAGATAATTACGATGTTGAGGTTACTTCGACCAGCAGAGTTTTTTCTGTAGTTCACTACCGGTATCTTTGACCGCATTTAAAAATATGGACAACAGTTTACTCTTCATAAATCCAGTGCATTTGTCCCAGTTACGCCGCATCACTGTTTCGCCAAAACTGGCAACTACCTGCACAAAGTTCTTCATTAAAATATGCACTGAATGTGACCTGTTGTGTCACAATCGTATGGGAAACGACTATCCCAATGAATCAAACCACTCTCGTCTGAAAATCGATTCTCTAGTCCAGGTAAATATACTGCGATTTCTGTTTGTTGTTCCACATCAAACCATACTAGGTTTTTATCAGAGAATCTTTTAAGCTATCAGCATATCTATTTCAACCGGACAACATCTGTGTTCGCACAACGAAATACATTTTTATTCACCATTTATTAAATTGTCTGTATTTTCTCGGAACCATTTCCATGAATATCAAATTTGTGTTTAGTCGTTTCCGGAGATGATAATGGACACATCAAATCTGAAGGTTTGATCGCTAATAACACTGATCCGTCGAACTGTCGTTCTATTTTATTTGGAAATTACCATCATAAAGCAGCATTATATTTGAAATATTCCTGATTTTATTATGCACAATCGCCCATAGTTTTTGTATTGAGAAATCAACTACTTATTCATTTGGTAAGTGGTATGTGCACACTGCCACACTCCCCTCTCCTCCAAGAAACTATCCATGTTCTATGGATTCTCTCCAGATCCTCCTTCACTCCGTGATTCATTCCTGCAATCTGTTCTTTGGGGGTGTCCACGTCAAGCCGAACTCTCTCTCCGTGGCGTGCTTTGATGGGTGTCTTCTTGCCAACGCCGTATCTCCCACAGGTGTACATCCCATTCTTCGCGGGCACGCCCTATCTCATAGACTGAATAGCAGGCTTCCAAAATCAAATAAGTTTCTCTCCACTTGGGTGGAAGCTTTCGTAATCCAGGGCCGCTGTTTAGTCTCCCAAAGCGCTGCCTGTATTTTACCCGAGTGCCCACCGCGAAGGACTCTGGTTCGATTGTATTTGCCGATGGAGACCTACATTGAGCGTTCCTGAGTTTCTTTCAAGTTCTGCTGTGCTTCTGTTCTAGCCTAATAGATTTCAACTGGTCCCATCCGAAACGATGGCCATTAGCCCACTTCAGGGTCAACAGGTAATCTCGCTATTCGGCCTTAGATCAACTGAATCGGAGCATATTTCGTGCTGGACTGCTTGGAGGCGCTATGTGATGGCAACAACAGCGATATTGCCTGCTCCAAACCTCTGCCTTTTGTCACCAACCATTCCTTTACAGTGCGGTTCTGCCTTCTGTAAGACCACTGGTTTGTAGGCGATATGGGATTTTGCGTATCCATCGAATTCCAAGTTTCACCAGACATGTCCGAAATTCATCCCTCTCAGAACACGGACTTTGGTCGGTGATGATCGATTTCCGAACCACATAACTGGCTACGATATGTTCCATGATGACCGTACTGACAATATTGACGCGTCGCTCAGAAAAGTTAAAGGCCTCGATCCGGAGCGTGAAATGTTCTGTCATAACCACCATGTATTGATTACTCTAGGTGACTTCAGAAAAAGCCCCATCAAATCAATGAACCACAAATCACCTGTCGCTGAACTGGAATCGACTGTGTTGAACACTGAGCTGAGGGAGAGTAGGACTTGAAAATTTGACATCGCACGCAGGCCAAGACCTGGTTCATCACATGGTTTCGTATACTTGGCCAATACGCTCTTTGCTGAAGCAATTCATATATTCGAATGGGGCAGGTGTGGGCCAACTCGTGACACTCTTTGGTTAGTTGTTGCGCATATTTGTAGGCACGACGACCACCGACCCATTCGATCCGGACAGTCACTTCATGAGTAAAACTGCAATGTTCAGATGGAGCTGTTTCCAGGTTGGCCGCCACAGGCTCTGTTCATCGCTTGTTGGCAACTAAAAATTCTAACTGAGAAACGGACCAGACCAAGTTCATGGCTGAATCAAACTCAAAGAGAAAATAATCAGACGCAACGGCTTTTCCACTCAGAAGTGAGGGAAATTAACTGGCAATTTTTACTGGCGAGGAAATCAATTTCAATTTCAGAAGACATTTGTATTCACTGATAACATTTCCAATTAGGAGCTGAAAGCAATCAAATGTTCACTTAGTGGCCTGTTCAAGAGATTATGCAAGGGCAACGATTATTTCTCTAATGAAGCTGTCATTTTCTATCAATCCAATGTCACTGATAATGAATTTTTGCAAACTAGAACAGACTGTAGCCCTGTAGATGGAAAAATTGTGAAAAACTTATCCCTTTTCTCATTCCCAGATTCATCCTACTTTTCACTGTGAAACCTGCTCAGTCAACCAATTGATCGACGAATTACTGACCGTAATTACTTGCCGTATTTTTTCGTGGCTAAAGATGATAAGCTGCTGATTGATGACTTGGATACCGATTCGACTGATAATAGTCATCACCGTCATCATCCCCATTACAGCCATATCGACATGATACGTTTTGAAATGATCCAAATGGTGAAGGTCAATGGGCTCGTCTGGCTACAGCAGCATTACTTAATAAATCAACCATCGTCTATCAGCTGAATACGCGGGTATGTCTCACTATCACGTATCTGCACGTAAACAGGTTTGTGAAACGATATTCTCCACATCTGTTCTGTGACGTCACCCAAACGGTGGTGGCACACGATTCTGATGCTTTCCCATAGTTGGCGTCTTGACGAATTACACAACATTTGTAATTAGTTATCAAAATAAAAGAGACGAAGGTGTAGCCAATCTTGGGTAGCAACAACCGATTCCTCAGTCAGCAAAGAAACCCGGCTCGTAATACCTAAAAACACTGACATCTGGTTGTATTCATTGGAACTAACGCATCATTTTTATACGGTACAAGACCATCAGAAATGAACGTTGACTAGAAGAAATCGGGAAGACGATACCAAAACCAAAACAAGGGGGATGAGCTAAAGCGATGTCCCTAGTGAGGGCCTTATCATCAGGCATACACCATGTAAATTTAGGCAGAGGGACAATATATCAATGCTTTCATACAATAACTTCCGATTCCGGTTATTGCCGGGATTTCAATCCGAATATTCATCATACTCATTTTTTATCTAAGCAAACAAAGACTCCCAATAAAGTCATCGTTCGATTGTAAATTAGCTCTTCTTGAGGCTCAGTGCTACACTTTTGAAACCAAAACATTAAACTGTTCGTTTTGTTGACGGTCTACTTAGAAAAACAGCACAAAACTCTTGCTAAGTGGAAATCTATCGTTCGGAGAAATTCTGTCAAACATGTTTTTAGTCGCCGAATTTCAAATCATCCACATAAGGCTTGGGAAAGGAATCATTTAGTATACTGCAAAGAAGGTCCAGCAGTATTCACATTCGGATTTGAGCGTATCCAAATTCGCTCCGTTCATTATTTTCCCAGAGTGACTTTCTCACCGCCGATGACCATTTTATTCCAGCATATCAACGTCCGTGTAATTTCTAACATGCAATACTAACCACATAACACTGTGTATAATGTAGCTGTGCGGTTACCAAAGGATCAGGCACGGAACTGAAATCGAGTTCGCTGACTCACCTTGGCTCTGAATTGAATGGGTTCTCTGATCAGCTATATCGTATTCCTTTCACATGAACGTCAACTGGTTGGTTCTTCATCCGCCAAAATAATCTTACAATTTTCAGCAACCTTTATTTTGCACACTCTCTCTATGCACCTCTCAAAATTCGATTACTATACCTCATAAAACATACCTCTTTTTTGATTTCTTTCATGTCGCGACCGATGCTACTATTACTGCTGCCACAGCTTCTCCAGCTATCACCTTCGTTGTACCAATACGATTTATTTCTCTGTAAGCTTCTGAACCAATTTAAAATGTCACACATACTTTTCCACCTACACAGATCTCGAGACCACAAAAAGGGTTGGTCATTATTTAGCGAAGCTCATATCGACCGGCGACATGAAGTATACAATAGCCAAACCAATGAAAATGACATCGTTGAATTTACTGTAAAATTTTCGGAGCCTTTGATATCTCACCGTAGAGCATACAAATAAATTCATAGTCACCACTGTAAAACGGTGATCGAAGTACGTGACCCCTGTTGACAGGCATATAATACTGGCATTTTATCGCTCGAAGAATCGAACAACTTGTTTTGCTCCATCCTTCCGAGCAATGAACTTCCTTTTTCACCTACACAGATCTCGAGAGATCATACTACTCAAACTGTCACAAAAGGCGGACTTTTTACAGGTTGCTTTATGGTTAATGGACTTTACCCTATAATTTTCGTGTTTAAACGTAGATATGTTTGTTCTTAGAAAAGAAATAATTTGTTGACTTCTTACCCCACCGTAATTTTTTGTCCCGCGCCATAGGTATGGCAGGAATCTAGTAGCCGCCACAGAATAGTCGGAATTTGCACTTCACTACTCAAACGTTGATTAGTAGACCAAACATTGAAGAACCACAAAGTGAACAGTAAAGTCAGACCCAAAGCTTCTAGCTTTTTGTGAGGCTATGTTGATAAGTAGACTTAGGCCCCCACTGTGTGCACAGAAATTTTGACCCACAATGTGTGCCTGCCGTGGCGGCAACCAATCGGGTTTACCGAATCGTTTCCTAATTTCGCTTGACAATATCTATTCCATTGTTTTGTTCTGTGCCCCATTTGAACACGAATTCGCATGTTTTACGTACGCGACTGAGAAGATTAAAAGAAATGCTTGCATCTCGCAATCCACGTCTTCTGTCTGCTTTGATGAACTGGATCAAAGGAACCCAATGTTTCAAACCAGTAAATGTTGAATGATAGCGAGGAGAATTATTGGATTTACCTGCAATGCCACTGAAATAAGGGTCCCCAAGTTCATCCTTGGTGTTACACGAAACCGGCATGTGCTTTTTTTTATTATATTCATGTCCTCAGGGAATTCGTCAAAAATGAATGCGAAACCTGTGATTCGGACCCGCCTCAGCAATGGTTCTGAATGAATTTGTTCTCATCTCATTCTCGGCGTTGGCATGAGTACTTAACTGCTTTTCACCTTTCAGAAGTATCTCTGACATTGCAAGAGTGACACTGTACTGATGGATAATTTCACTAGAGATACGAACTATCAGTGCTCCCAATCTCGAAATCCAGTAATCGTCAGTTTTGTGTCCACATAAACAAAATGCAATCAAGAAATCAGTGAAGACAGTTGGTATTCAGTGAAGTGTACGCATTGTCAATAGCAATAATGCCGTTACGAGATAATTATGACGTTAATTATCAATCAGAAGACAATGTGGTGCAGAACGTGTTATTTCCATTGTTGTGTTTGTTTGTTTGTGAATACCAGTCCGTCAGTGAACAGACAGAACACTCAGATAGTAGTGACAGCACTATCGGCTGGAACCTGAGAACTGTAAACTAAGGCGCTCCTGGTTGGGATTACTCATCATAAAGATACATGCACCAGGGCACCTGGGTCGGTATATGTAAGGACATGGGAACCGTAACTCGAAATTAAAACCAGTTACCGTCCAGTCACCTTGGTATTTGTTCCCCTCAGTTTTATCCAACAAGCTAAGACCAAAAAGGAACATCCGATTATTATTTCACAAGTAGCACATTAGCTGCTTGGAACAGCTTCGAATGACACTTTTCAACATCCAGCACCTCTGGGATGAGACTTTATGAGCCCGATCAGTTTGAACATTGTCACGCAAGTAGATCTCTGAATAAATTGTATCTCTGGCAGATTATATTTCGCGTCCCTCTTCTATAGGGGAAATATAAATATCTCAGTATTTGTCTCACAGATCATAGTGGCACATTCAGTTGTGCAGTGCGGATAATGATACTTCAAACTTTGTCTCCAGATGTCAGTCAGACTTGAACCGTAGGTCGATCAGCAGACTCTTTCGTCAACACCCAATAGTTACCATGCTTTCAGTTCCATAAATGCGGAACTGACTTTGATGAGAGATTTTCTTCAAGGTATCATTCTAAAGTGCGAACATGTTATTGTATCATTTTTAACAGCTCCAACATTTTTTCGGTTTGAAAATATTTAGGTTCCATATATAGTGAAAAATCCATTGTGCGACCTACGTTACTTTACTTCTTAGTTGTAATCAACATTCATAATACAACATGATCTAATAATTGTAATTTTCTTGGACATTCTCATTACTCGATACAAAAGTTATATACTGCAATAGCCATATTCAAGAGAAATTAAAAGAGTTCTGGGTCAACTTCAATCCACTGGATACTTCGGTATTTCCTTTTTTACCGGCTGCATATACTATATGCGACTATCTGAGGCACATCCACATCTGAACGGAATCCAATTACAAAGAAAAACATCCAGAACGCATGCAGTAAAACTATTTCAAATGTGATTGATAACAATACAAGTGCAAATCTCAATCATTACATAGCACGAATTAGTAAAGTGGACAACATCCATTACTCAACCGTCGTTCACCTTACACAGAAGAATTGTTTAGGAGCCGTAGGCAAGTCTTCTGGGTGAGGATATATAGGAGCAATGAGGCATATTCACTGGAAAGTATTCTGTAACATCGTTGGTTTTAGGTGGAGGAAGCAAGTGGGAAAACAGAATCAAGATTGGGTAAAATTACATTAGGCCGTGAATCTTATAAAACACATAAAGTCAAAGCAACATCGCCGTTCAAGATGTGTCTTTATATTCTAATCCAATCATGCCTCCTAATATAAGGAGTTTTTGCACCTTGCTTAATGAACTACCCGAGTATCGGTGCTCCTAAATTTAGTGTATTATAATCATAAACTTATCATGAATGAGCTAGGCCTGGTTTACGTGTTCATCGGTTATTATCAGTTCGCATGTCCAAACTGGTAAGCCGATTCCAGACGGAGATACGATAAATGCAAGCATATCGGTAACTTAATTTTACAGCACTTATCCGATTTACCAGCTGGATCGCAGTTGGTATAATTCTAAGGTATAATTCCATTATTCTGGCTGCACTGCAATTTTTCTCCTGTGATGTGACGTTCATACATTTCGTGTTTCCGTTTGTTCGTTGAAGAGTATCGAGATAATATTGCGAGCCGATTGTTATGATTTTTGATCAGCCACAATTGGCAGCCTTTTCTGTCTAGGTGAACGCTAATTGGGTCTTTTTATTACATTCCTGTCAAAATTCATTTCCCAAGGGGGCCAGTATTACTTTCTCCCTTTCTCCGGATATTTGCTGATCGATAACCAAAATAAAATACTGGCACGAATGTGGAGGATACTCCTGACTTGGATAAAGAGCACAAAACTCTACGATATTCTGCCTTTGGGAAGTACACCATCCGCACAATTAAAGTGAATTCTTTTCCGAATGCAATAATAAATGCTTATAACTCAACTTCTGTCACTAGTAGTGGTTTGCAAATTCAGTCCATCGATAAAGACACCTTTTTCCCGGTTCGAGCACCATACCAATCAATTGTGCCCGCAAAACGTGTCACTTTGATTGATAGGTTGACCCGGTTTGATAACTCATTTACAAATGGAAGGCAGCAGGATCTTTGATGTGAGGCGCACTTGTGCCAAGCCAATACAAGCAAAGTGGAACTGCTGACAGATAAACATATCCGAACAGTAGCCATATTTGGCGTTAGTGCCATGGATCGCAAATTACTTCTCCTTTGTTGTGTGGTTTCATTGGCTTCTGGATCGATCACATGATGACTCTAATCGGATTGACCATTGATTCGTGCTTGTTCGCTGACACGACTAGTCACACACAAGCATGCACGCACGTGCGCAAATCACCGTGACTTGACACATGCCCCGGACACCTTGCTCTGACCAATCCGAATTTGACTCTGAGCCATACGTGCTTGTTGATTCGTTGCGGCTGAGCGGCCCTGCTAGACTGCATTCGATCGCATGTACTGCTTGCGCTTGCCTATAGATGATTCATTCCTTTGGCTGCTTGCTCGTATAAGTACGTGTTTATTGATACGCTAATAAACGGATTTGTTACGGACGGTGTTTTCCTTTTATAACGAACACAACAGCCATGATAACTACAGTTTATCAGACGACAGATACCGCAGGTACATCATAGAAAATATTGGAGGTTCTATGCTGCTGTTTCATCCATTTCAGGAATCATCAGCAGTGCACGTCTACTGAAACCTCAATGGAACTCGAACCCGAAATGGGCAATAACGAGCTGAACACCGAACAACCAGGTCATTTAGGCTGCCTCCTAATGACCTTTTAAATTCACCATTACACAATATAGAGCCATTCCACCATTGACGACCTGAGGGTGAAATATCACTCACGGCACATGGGCTGACCTAGGGCTTTACCTTAAATAAAACCAAATTCGTAGTTTACATAAAGAGGCTCTCTAGTCTTTCAAATTGCCGAAGTTGTTTTTGTACTTTCGAGAACAATATTTCACCGACAAAACCATTCTAGTCCCGAACAAATTTCTCGGTCTAATGGTCTTGCACGGTTGGTTATAAGGGATGAGGTTTGGCAATGTTGAATGTGCCAGGTCTAATCCCGAGCCCATTCGACCTTTTACACTCGGTGAACATTCAGCTTACCAGGATATTTTGCATTGTGTCTAACTGATAACTATTATATAACAAGACTGCCGAGAAATTTGGCCTATGCCCGTTCCCGGTTTGTGAGGATTCGGACGAGATAAGGAACCGTAGAGTTCTGTAAATGTTAATTCAAGAGGGTATGGATCGAAAGGATGAACGTGTAGATAAAGAGATAGATCACTGTGTAGAGGATGAACTCTATCCACAATGATCTTGTGAGCGAACGTTTCACATGCTGCCAGGAGTAATTCGCACAGCTCGGAGGATAATTCGGTTAAGGGTGTGACAAATACCCGACTTATAATGAATAGATCTCGACGAATAACTTTAGGGTCTTTCTTCATTGGGCCAGGAAAAATAGCCGAGGGACAGGAAAACACATTGATAAGCGAATAGGGAAATAGTACTTTGTTTCAAATTGGAATACCTTAGCTTTCATACTTGGTAAGATAGCCAGCTGGAAGTGTCCACACAGTTTAAAATGTGAGACGATCACTTTAAATTTTCATCGATATCTCCTCATTTTCAACAGAACCAAATCTAGATAGTGGTTCTGAGGAAAGGACAGATGAATCAAAAGGATAAGCCGATCGAGAAAAGTCAACTATGCATTCAAAGTATTTGGACAAGTTTAAAAGTAAACCGGATTGAGCCGATAAATCCGAATATGAGGCAGATTAGTGAAAAGGTTGTAGGAATCCTGGGTAACGTAAATAGCTTGACAAAGATCCACATCAACGGCATATTCAAATGAATATGCCGCAGGATTGGATGGAAGGTCACTAATGTAGGCGCAAAATAAATAGGGGGAAGTGACAGTTAATTGAAGCTCTCCCGAATGGTTCACCAAGGGTTTGGAAGTTGTGAAACCTTGTCCTGTGCATTGAGTTCTGTTGGTAAACGAATGAGACAACCATGGTAATATTAAAGTGGGACAACCGAAAACTCCTAGTTTATGAGGGAGGAACGACTGCGGAATAGAATCATAATTGGATGAGTAGTTTTGGAAAGTGCACCTCACAGAGTTCGCTGATCCAACCGCGGATTTCAATACATGATGGACTAAGGAAACGATAGCACCCATAGTGGACCTGTTCGAATTATAGGCAAACTGTAACGGGTCATCGGGCAAGTTTGGAAAAGAATTTAAACGTCGAAGAATGGCACACTCTGTGAGCATAATACCGGATGAAGTTAGAGCCACACAATGAAAGCATTTGGCTTTGATACCGGAATTACAAGATTATGGCATGTAACCAGTGGTAGCTGCTTTCCAGTATTCGGGGATAGAAAACGAACAAAAAAGGTTCGTTGGAGAGGGAAGTAAATACATCGGTCATAGCAATAGCACCATGTCTCAAAAGTGATGATCATAAACAATCAAGACCAATGCCTGAGTAATTTCGGAACTACGAAATGGCTCTAGTACCTCGCTAGAGTAAGGATTTACGTGCATCTCATCTGAAATGAATGCAATCGGACAGTCATTTGATGGGTGGGTGTTCATAAAGTCAGCGTCAGCACCAAATCACATTTGTTCCGATGTATCTACATAAATAAATTGAGGGTCTTGCCATAATCGGTTGCTGTTGTTACTACATAGGAACCGACTGGCATACCACGACTCAGAGCATTTCATTTATTTTTCATTCAAAGAGAAATGTATCTTACTTTCGAATAATCCCAGGCTTTATAGAAATGTTCCTTTCGTCTTGCAAGGGATTTCAGCATCAGAGAAGTGACACAACCGTTAGAGAAAAACAGGGTTTCTAGGAGGCGGCTGCAGCGGTCATTATTGACATCACTTCATATTGTTTTATTGCATCTGCATGTTTACGTACATGACGATTGCGCAGAATACGAGTTTGCATGTGTGTTCTTTCAGCGGGTGTTCTTGGTCCCCAATTACGCGTAGTTCGGGCAGGAGCTATATTGCGTTCACTGTGGGTAATGCGAATACTCAGGCCTATTTTTTCATTATCAAAGCGGCACATGTCGGAAACTGATTAGACCGTCTCTACGAAACATTTGACGTTGCCACTTAGTCAGGACTAGAAAGAAAACCAGGAAGATGCATGAAAATCGATTTCGAGAAGAACGTTATTATTTGGAAAGTTCTGGAGACGGACTTTTATTTGGCTGGTTTGCCTGAAAGGATGAAAAGCAAATCGGGAATAAATCTTAGGCCTCAACAGAAGCAGACAGTGGTCACTTGCTGAGACAAGTGCACACAACTTAAAAGAGAATAATTCAGGATTACTGGCGATAGTCCTGTCCAAAGTTGTTCAGAGTTGCCTCCGGTTATATAAGCACAAAAATCAGTTAAATCAAACGCACTGTGGGGTCGAGTTGAAGCATGACTGAAATTGCCTACCACGACGTGCAAACTGCCATCTAACTAGGATAAGTGGATTGCATTTGTATCCGATCCTCTTCATCTCCCGTGTGTTTATTTGTTTTTTCCACTCCTACTGTGTCATACACTTCTAGCCTTGTATCTATGACAGTATAAAGCGATGTTTTCCTTGTATTTTACTCATATTTGTGTACAGTCCATCCGATGGCTTCACCTGACCGCTCATCTATAAACCCTATTTTCCAAGTACAGTTCGTCATTGTTATTATTTGTTTACTATCATCCCCACTCACGTGTTTCTACCATTCCTTTCATACTGTCTCTCCCTTATTGTCGTGTTTGCAGAACCGAGCTATTCTATGTATCCATCTATTTATCTTGTTGTTTTGGCTTAGTACTTAAACCCGGTATTCAACCTACGTGATCACCAACTGGCTTTCTGTTTTCTTGACTAACTGAACAAAACTCAGTTATTCACCTGTTTTTTTACGGCAATCTGATTAGATCTATGCACTGTTTCTCGTATCCTTGATTGACCCATTCGCGGGGCCCATTTTACCGTGTTGCTAACCACCGGACTGTTGTCCCTGTCTACTTCGTTGGCGTTAAATTCGGAAGGCCCATTGCACTATTAGGGATAACCAGTAACCCCATCCTGATACTTGGAAGGGAGATCTTCTTAAGGTCCCAATAGATCGGGCATGGTAACAAGTCAGACAACCATAGAATACAGTCTACCACCAAATACATTGGTAACCATAGCTCTTATCTTCTGTGTTGTGTGTTCAATGAAAAATTGTATTGTTCTTTTGTTGGGGCTATCTTCGCTCTCCTTTATCCCAACCCATCTCTTTGTTCCTCATGAACTATAAAGCCACGAAACAGTTGGTCATGTCAGGGTTTGGAGATAAATAACCTCGGGGTGATCGATGATCAATCAATACTTGAGGCACGTTGTAGAAGAAATTCAGATTTCTGATGTGTTTCTAAATCGCGAATCATCCTACGAACGACGGTCCGAGTGATACTCGGCTGCTTGTTAATTTCAGTTTCAAGGAATAGGGGAGTATGTTGTGGTAACCAAGATTACGAAATTTCACTTGTTTGGATTATATTAAAGTGCTGATAAAAGCAATCGTAGGTAACACAGATGCTACAAATTTTGTTTGGTGAGGATAGTATTAACAAAGGGACTTATTATCATTACAATGAAGCTTCGAAAGCAAATAGATGGCTTTTCGTGGTGAGGCCGAGTAATAGAATGAAATGCGCTCAGATCGCTGTCATGTGATGTAGTAGTGTGCATGGGGACTGATACACAACCAACTATGGGGAATGTAACAGAACCAGAGTAATTTCAAGCCCAGCCATATATATATATATATATATATATATATATATATATATATATATACGTAGATACATACATGTATATATAATGATATGCTTTCACAGCGACAGGTGCTATACGGGCTGAGCTATCGCGCTGCGGCTAATGGTCTGTGAACTACATGTATCAGCATAAGGGGTGGTGCAAAACCATTATACCAGTAGTACACAACATCTGTCCTGAATTTATTTCTGGGGTCGAACAACACACGGCTGAATGAGATCTAGTGAGTTACTGACACTGGGATATTTTGGGATTCAGAAAAGGTAGGTGGATTTTCCACTATGAAAGATCCAGGTTCTCGTGCCGATAATACTTTCCATTCAGATCTTTGAAACTGGCAATGCTTAGAAGAGGCATTGCCCACTGCTCTACGTCTTTTAATTTCCTAACACGCCCATGCATCCCGGACTGGCTTATTATTATTCACACTCTTATTCAAGTCCGCCGACCAATTACAAGGTTCCAAAACATCTGCGCCTCTTTGATGAGATACTGGAGGTGAAAGACTAAAGCATGCGTATGAAATACTTTTAACCAGTGGTTGATGCCTACAAACACCAAATGCATTTCATCATGAAATAAAGACAAATCTATGATTTTTGTCCGTTTTTGTTCCCTAAGGAAGAAGTTGGTTCTCTTCGCAGCCGAGAAAATTTTGGTGTGTATCTGAAGAAACGATGCTTCGCGTGATATGTTATAGTAAAGTGTTTTTGTTCGGTTACTCAGGGTCGTCGGAAAAGATGGTAGTCAGTCGACCTTTCGGTTGTTAACGGGTCTCCAGAAAGGTTATCCACCATAACCGAAGCGTTGACTGACAACCGTCTTTCCTGGCATAGCTGTTACCAAACAATAAACACTCACTTATAATTGTCATCTACTTGCTGCGCAGAAAACTAGGCACTGTTGAAGAGTACCAGTACTGTTGTATTCGTAATCTGTACCAGCGGAACACACATCTTTGCACTCCAGTTATTTATAAGAATTTAAGTGTAACAAGATTGCTGCTAACGAGTAAGCCACAGGCAAGCACGTGAGTAAGCAAGTAAATCAGTGAGCAAGAGAATGAAACCGCTGAACTACATCAGCTTTCTTGTTCAATCAATTAGGTCAAACGTCACAAGATCGACAGTCAATATTGAAAGGTGAAGGAAAATCAGTACCAAACAGGCAAATGATCATACATGAGAGGAATGTTGACCGGATGTTCGAGTAGTACAGAGGAATTTAACCAGACACAAAGAATACTTCATTGCACATCTTTCAAATGGTAGAGCGGTTAACAACAAGCGGCACTTCAGGTTAGAAACTCTAAAGTGCAGAGTTGGAGCCAAAATTTCAACTGAGGTAGGAATATTTATAAATATTCTTTGCAACGAAATGCAACTATTCAGGAAAGGGGCCGCGCCCAATGAAAGGCTGCCAAATGGGGAAGTGACCGAGGGTAGCGGGAATCGAACACGTGTTGTTGGTATCCAAAGTCCACGAGGATAGCTGGCTGACTACCGCCGGTCTTAATTTTACACTACACGGATAGATTTGTGAGCACCAACTTTCCCAGTCACTTCAGGAGGAGGACACGGATTTACCTAATTATGCTTTCGTGATTTCTAATCTTCATGTGGAAGGGGAAGTTCAGCGATGTAAAAAGCGATATAGAGCACTATCTTCTACAAAATTTCAACATACATGCTCACTGTGATATTTATAAGGTAAAGAAAGCAGGTAACGTGTTTATGCTTGGCAATTCCGTCCTCCGGGTAATGAAAATATATACATAGGGAGTTTTACCATTTTTATAACTGACTGCCTATCGGGGCCGGTGTTTTAGCGAATCTCATCTATCAGTTATCTGTCCTCGTCTCCTCCACGACTGTCCGCTCCTTTATTTTCTCGTGTTCGACAAGCCATATAGTTGGAACGGAAAGGCGGTTTCCTCGAAATATCAAGGAATACAAGCTGGAACCAGGAAAGTATGCTAAAATACGATCCTCGAGCATTTTGGTGTTTCAGACCATCAAGGAGACGAAACGGAATGGAATGTATTAAACTTGGAACGTATTAAACTCGACTCGTCATGGCAATTGACGAAAGCTAAAACAGCTGCCTTTTGGCTTTCCAATGCTTGGCTGTGTATTTAAAAGCTGTAATTCAAGTTACTCCAACTGATCTGCAATAGACCCAACGTTACTCTACGAGTGGGATATGACACATCGTGACTTGGTGACGTAGCACAAGAGACTAAACCCATATCATCCATATCCCTTTTCAACTGCAAGCTTTTTCATTCAGCAATTGCTCAGTTTAATACATTGTCAAAAATGAATCCTCCCTCTGCTTACCATCCGTTATCTGCAAATAGTCAAAAACACCCGATTTACGTAGGCTTATGTATGAGAGAATAATATTAACACAAACGGTCTTTTTCACCAATTACATTCTTTATCAGATTACCACATCTAAGCATAGTATCACCGGATGAAATTCACCGCAATTTACCTTCCAGACCAACTAATAATGTGAGTTCCATTCACACGAACCATAATAGCGATGGTCTAATATAATAATCCGCACAAAGTAAGACATTCTTCTGGGAGCTCAGGTTACATTATCTTTGATCTTTCAAATGTTTATACGCACATGGGTAATTGTTCTATTTCTCTCTTTGATTATTAATCTGTCGTGCCCACATTCAATAGGACCGAAAGCGTTTATCTCCACCAGGCGTCCAGTTCTCATCTAGGATTCAAATGAAAGAATTAAAAATAAATGAGTATCAAAATATTGACAAGATTATGTTAACTGTGCGTGTGAATCTAGTTTGTCATGACCCAAAAGCATAACTGGTCATTCGTCTCTGATCATATTTTATGATATCAACGATAGTTTCTACACCCAGTCAGTAAGAAAACGATATTCGCCACTTCCACTATAAACATTTTAAAGCATCTCCTGATGAAACAATATCAGTATTGGTTGAACTTCTATGACAGCGTGGTGACCTTTATGGCAATCCATGCATTTTTTCTGCTCTGCCACTTTGCCCTGACTGGAAGAAGTACAAAATACCATCTGACCTGAATTTGAACTTTTTCCTCATCTCTCAATATATATATATATATACTTAATCTTCTGTTTTTAGAATACATATCTATGGAAGCTTTTTGTGATTTATCCAACAATTAGTGCTCTTAATCAACATGAAATATCAAACAAGACCTGCCGCAAAAATCCAAAGTTGTGAACCTTCGCATTTCTACTCTGGTCGCCTTTATGGAGGTGCCGAGAAAATTCAGTCCTGATGGATCCCTTCAATAATGTTGCGATAACGAATAAGCTGTTAGAGAAAAGCACCAGGGTGAAATTAATACAGTTATTGTCATCGGTAGGACTTGTTCCAGACTGCACAAAACCTAGAAGCTCCGGAATAGGCAGGAATTTCTCTTGAAATTCCTCGATGTGCTGACAAACCTATTTCTATTGAAATCTTTAAAGGAGACACTTATCTAAATAATAATATATAAACTGTTGGTAATTATCATTGCTTCATGGTTATTATCATTATTATTAATAATTGCTGATACTGATAATTAATGATTTTGATCCTGTCAACCTGCTTTATCTCGCTTTGGTAAGGTTAGGATTTAAATGCTCAAATAATCTCATCATGGCAATCAAGTTAACACATATTCGACTATCCGCAGTGCAGTGCATAAACATTCTAAAAGAGTGCAAACACTCATCAGCTTTAAGTGTTCCACTGATCTTACCTTATTACCTTATTAAAGTTAAATTTGATCTAAATACCAAGAACAAATTTTCAAGTCTTCACAATCGATCATGTGTAAACCAAACACATTTTCATGTATTCCCCTATTCAAATATACTTTCTATTTGACTGAGGAACTAATGTTGATAAGTAGCTTCATATAGACAGTTTTGGGAGTACAAGCCGTTCTTTAACACCTATGCAGTAAAGCCGAAACTACCGTAATGTGTTTACTTCACGAAACACCATTCGAAGTTTACCCATAGAATCAGAATGTACAGTTGCATCAATAAATGTCTGAGCTCGAATTCGGAAATCGATTTCATCGAATGAAATGACTACATATTAATCAGTCAGAGAATCAACAAATTCTGACTGCTTAAGCAGCAGAGTTTTATTCCCAAAATCAGGAATTATTCCATCGGTATTCATACGGGTGTATTTGCTGATAATATTAGAGAGAGAAAAATATTTACGAGTTAAATATATGGGATACTAAGGCTTAGTTATTCAAATGAGGCCACAGAAGTACACAAAAGGGTCTACACAATGAGTGCGACGGTTTCTCAGTGGTTCCAAATTATTACTGTAATGGGAAACCAAAGGAAGATTTGAGGCATCCCCGCAGACGAACCAATCCTTCCAGTTCTCGAAATTATAAAAGAAACTTTGCTGGGCGCGAGGAAGATATGGAACATTATCTCAGTAGAGAAATAAGTAGAGAAACAGACACAATAATAAATTACTAGTCATCTAATTGAACAGAACCGCTTTTGAAATATGTCGAAGAAAAGTGGTTATACTGAAGTTGATTTGAAACAGAAAAAGGATTATTGAAAGCTTCCTTTTTCTTGTACGAAGAACGTATTGCCGGATTATGACAGTATAGATCGCATGCTAACTAGTAGACGCCGCAAGCAGCCGCAACACTGAATCAAATTTAGTCGCCGTTTTGGAGAATAGGTTTTAAAGGGAGACTAATGAATGATTACAAGAGTGTCATAAAACCCAAAAAATAGATGGTTTTTTAATTTGAACATGGTGATCGTTATCTTACTTGAAATGGAAAGCTCTAAGAGTTCATTGGTTTGATTTGGAGAAGTGAAGCCTACCTATAACTTGATGTCTTGATAACAGATCTCTCGAGCGCAAGATCTGTACACAGCAAAAATCTACATTCAAAGTACCCTTTACTGGTAACCACTGTCAAACAACCCCATTTTATGGAAAAAACCAGAAAGATTTTTCTTTTTAGTTTTAGCGAGTTACTCCAAAAAGTGGTTCATAATTCTCAAAACTGAAGTGAGACCTATCTACTGCGAATTTCAGTTTCTGATTCTAATCTTTCAGTAACAAAAAAGGATATGTGACAAAGAATTTACAAAATTCTAGAGCGATTCATCAGTAGGTTGCGGAAACCATAGAAATCGTGCAGAGAATTATCGGATGTGCAGAACAACCGGGCCTACACTGGGGTAAACAGCGGTGCGCCAAACACTTAGATTTCAGACAATCCATGGCAGATCCTAGATGTTCGCTGAGGAACAAAGCTACACGTTAAGATACTTTTTTGTTGATAAATTTCTAACCATAACCACCAGTCACCCAGATGGTGATCCAATTCTTTAATAGACGACTATTTCTTCTGGACTTTAGGAAATTAGTGTCATTTGAAATTCTTTAGTTCTGTTTATATCCACCAAGCTGGTTACGCTAATTTCGTACATATCCGCTCAACAACAAAAACTCGGTAAACCTGCGCTCGGGTTTCTGCTGTATCTCGGATTCCATGAGCCGCCGAGTCAGGATATGCCAACCCAAACAAAAAAAACATGGACTGCCTGACACAAGCCAGCCACAATATCCAGTGATACCAAACACCTACTTATAGGATGTGTTTCAGATTTTCGGTTCTGGTAGTCGATCCCTCGGTGAGTGTTCGTGTTGTTGATGTGTTTACTTCGAGGATGCAAAATAAAAAACAATATATTTGAATGAGCTGAAATTTCATTTTTATTTATTTCAGTGTCGCGCTTTCTGAATAATTCACTATAAACCTGCCGTGGATATTAGAAAGTTCGATCTGAATGCAAGTTTCTTGTGACTTTCAGGTTTTTAGTACAGTTGTTCAAACCAAATCCGTGATAGCAAGTGGAACTGGCGCATATCTCAAATTTTCCACGGATAACGAATCATGAAATTATACTCCAGGTAGGTGGCAAGTTTGTACACGACTAAGAACGAACCAAGTTTCAACTATTTTCTTATTTGATGCCACTGATTGCTATATGGTGTTTGTAAATAAATGGCTGTTCCATTATTAATCCGGCAACTATGCTCCGATGATATTATATTCGTACGTGAACTGCAATTCACCCACTGATCATGCGGTGCTTGTATATATGTACCACACATTTTGTGTGTGTGTGCGCAGATGTGATTGGTCAGGTCGAATCACATGTTCGAAGCCTGGTTGGTTAGAGAGTAGGCGTGAAAGGTATGCAGTAGGTTGTTCGTCAAAGGTCGGTGGGAACAGTGATGTGTGATAGACTGATTGATTCATGGGCACACGCGTGACGACTGCAGTGATTTGTTGGACTTGTGGGCCTTGTCATTGGTTGGTGTTCACAAAGCACCATGTCCGTAGATTGGGAGAAATGCTGACTGCAGCCTCACAGATGAAGTGATTTCAGGGAGATTTCTGACATCCCGACAATAATTATGAGGACAAAATCTGGCTTTTTTGAATAATGGGTACCCTAAACTAGGTCATATTTTTGATTATCATCTCTGCCACGCATTTTCGAACCTATTTGAAGGAAAATAGGTGCTACAGTTAACTAGCAATAACAGTAATCTACTATTAGCTGCACATATCTGAACTGGGTGTGATGGCCAGTAACAAACCATTAATTGCGGATCGACACTTCACTTGACGATTACACGTTTTCAACTAATATTCTAAGACCAGCCACCGAAATAATTTGAAACCATTAAAGTGAATTGCGAATATTATCTAGGTTGAGAATTATGACCCTTCTAGTGGAACCTCACCCGAACTAAGCACTACGTCTATAGAGCTCCGTCGAAAATCCGTTTCCACCTGAATTTCAACAAGTATCACTTTCGACGGGACTTCGAATTTTCACTTTCGATTATTACAAGTTTTAAGCCTGCGGTTTGGCAGTGCTTTACTACTTTCTGCCACTTTGATGTAATCCATGTTGCACGCTGTACTGTTTCCTATCTGCCATTCGGGAGTTGGTCACAAAGTATGAGTAACATAATAAAGGTCTTTATGTTAAAGGTAGATCCGAGCTCATAGAACTAACCACATGATTGATTTCATCTAAGGATTTATGTTGTCCTCAGGTTGACTAAGGGAAATGTACTTGCACGTAGTTCAATTCGTGAAATCGATTCGATCAAAAACGAAGAAGTATTGAGATTCGTCCTATAACGACACAGTTAGAGGACCACAAAAGTCGAGTTTATAATTTGAATGTCGAGAAAAGAATGCGTAGATAGATCAAATATACTATTTGAAATTAGGAACGGTGTTCAAACAGTGAATACTTTTTACATACTGACGGCTAAGAATTACCCAGAAAGATGAATAACCGCATATTCAAGAAAACGTCATTATTCTGCTAATAACCGCGGCTCACTCTATCTCGCAGTTATTCCTACTTTCTATGAATAAACGTGTTATAAACTTTGATAACATGATCAATAGAGTACCAGAGGGGATCGTGACGAATTCATGCCACAAAACTACCAAATATTGTAAAGGTGTGATATTGGAACCGGGAATAGTCTGATTTAAAAATACGTGTCAATGTTGCACGTTCATTGATCTATGTGTCGTTGATTTAGGATCACTCTCATAGTTCAAACAATGCTATCTTTCTAATGTACTGGTTTGTGACTAGAGAACTTATGAAGAACTTCCGTAGTTTGTGATAACTTCCGAAAGTTGTGATAACTTCCAAACACTGTGAATGCGGACAATTTTCCAGCCGCTGCCAACCACGTCACACCTATATTGGCCTCACCACGTTCATATTCCGATGAGACGCATTCGTTGGTTGCACATTCACTCTTTACTTGTATTTATCATTGATCTTAGTTGTTACACATTCTTCAATGTTATCATCACAATTGGCGTCGACATTACTCATTTATGTAATACATTGCTTTCAGTTTCGCTTTCGTTGGGGTTGTTTGGACTCTGAACACGACGGACCACGAATCGGATAATGTAAAGTACTAGTGTGATGCTCATTTCTCATCACAGTAATTGACTCTGCCCGGGATGTCATAACGTAGATCTGATAACTCCAACTAGTCATTCGTACAATTTGCGTAGCTGCTGAGCTATTCGAGAGAAATGAGTTTACCATTTGGGTTTTACTGGGATCAGAAATTTTTTCCAAATTACACTCATCGAAACTACTTCAAATTCTAGTCGATCTTTCCATTGACAAGATATTCCGTAATGACACATGGTCGGCACGGTGAAAGACTTATTTCTTGGTGGTACCTCCAGAATTTCCAGTTTACCATTGAATTCCACAAAACAATTACCTCAAGTCTTCGGATATTCTAGTGCTAATCCTGAGCACAGTGTAAAAATTTATTAAGCATTACACACAGTATGTCTTGAATATTTTCGATTAACAATGACTGGTTGCTCGTAGATCTTAGCCTTCTACAAAATACACTTGATTCTATTTTTCACATGAGATCAACGTCGTTCTTACACACAATGATTTCCATCCATCACACTACAGTTGATGGTAGATCACTGAAATCAGAATAGGTTTGTTCGTAGAACAGGCAATCTTCTTCAGCCCACCAATCAATCGCAGATGGCATATAATATCCATTGCAAGAAATTGTCTCTCCTGATTGACTGTTACATAATTTAGGAAAAAGCCGCAAATGCTGTCAAAAAAACTTGACATAATATGTTCGGTGAGTCTTTTGTCCAAATTTCATTGGGGTGTTATCGAAAATCTATCTAAACTTTCTTGCTAGACAGAATTTTCTGAATATCATAGATTTTGGATACATAAATTGATATAGGTCTAGGATCAACAAGATCGCGACCTAGACACCAAGCTCAGAAATCAACAACGGATTTAAACCACTAACCCGAGCGACAAACAACACCAATATTCAAAATCTTTGGGGGAAAAATATTGCTGTAAATAGAAATGGTATTTCGACTTTGTATCAATATCAAGGTCTGCTTGTTCGCACATTCTTCGCAATAGTTGCGCAATACCGAGCTCAGTGACGTATTACGATTTTAAATACGTTTGCTCGCAATAATCAGTATAGAAATCCAGTGATATGTCGAATGATGGGGTTTCTGTTGGTTGTAAAATTTATTCAAATAAAATCTTAAAATAGATTTTCGGATTACCATGTTTTGTCTCCAGGAGACTCATATAAATATTAGACACGCAGGCTGTGTTGAAAATTATACAAACTGCCTAAAGAGACAAAGTTAAAAGGCGTATGTTCTAAAACTAATGGATATTATATGCCATCTGCGATTTATTGGTGGACTGACAGAGATTGCCTGTTCTACGATAAACACATTTCTTCAGAAGTGTTTTTTTTAAGTGGTGTGACATGATGGCCTGATCAAACAAGCGACCTATTCGAAAAACCTATCCATACTGATTCATCAAATTTTTGTAGAAGTATAACATTTTAGATGGCACATTTTGAAACACGTGAGAATTCAGGTTGATTGTGAATGAACCGGCCTTTTGCCAGTTCATTATTCGAAGTTAGGCCAAACAACATGGAAGCTACGACTACTAATCATTCCGTGCAGTGATAGTACTGAGCCAGTCGCATTATCTATTACGTCATGGATACAAGTTAAATGAATGATTTATTGCTCCCTGTTCGAACAATCTTTTATTCATTGAATAACTTTATTTCTTTACTATGTGATCATGGTAAAATAATTTTGTAACAGGGTCAAGACCAGTTGGATCCTACAAATCGCTTAGTGACCGGTAGCTTCAAGAAAATCAGGGACCGATGGATTCAAAGTCTACCACGAGTGAAGGTATGAACATCGCTTGTCCAACGAATCACTCACGATCCAATCCAAACGAGTTTTTGCCACAGTACTGGCGAACGACTTATAGTACCGATACAATATGAATACTCGTTCTGAATCCGAAATATCGCAATACAAATGTGTATTCTCGTGTCCCAAATTTGGTGAGCAGACAGAAGGCACATGTGTACGATCGAAAGTGTGTTCAGTAGCGTTGTACGGCAAACTCAAGCACGTGGTTAAGTGCGTATATCAACGCTGTATGCAAATAGAAGAGCGGGTCAAATGTACATTCGGATTAGACCCCACAACGTCGCTCAACACGTGGAACGATTGAATCGAGCAGTGCTGTTCGGGATGCAGCACGACTAACGTCAACTGCGTACGTGTGTGTCCGATTGCAGACTTGTCCATGAATGCAAGATATTTGGATCTAGTATACAGGGTGCGTGTGCGTGCGAGTGCTTGTTTAAGCACATAACTGTTCAAGCCGAGCGCAACGTGTATTTTGTTGGATGCTGTGATAGCCACAAAACGTAGTCCGTGAGTACTTTAATGTTTTCAGATGCTTTCGAAAAAGCTATCAAAAGCCTTGGTTTATAAAAGGTAGAGTACAAGAGAAAAAATTCATTTCTCATTACATGGCTCCCTTATGGCAGTACATGAGTTATGCCGCGACAAAAAATCCCATCGTATGGCCCAGTCCCGGGTTATACTGTAAACCCATTTATAATCTAATGCATAGTGAACGGATTTATATAAAAACTTTCTGCTGATGTATTTACCCAACAACTATTTTGAGTCCACATTGGTTTTCGCAACAAAATAATATTCTGATTAGCTTCTCTATTACTTGGAAAGATGAGTCGCTGATGGTAAAAAGGAATCCGGTAATAATGGTGACACATCAGTTGATGCCACTGGGACACAGATCCAGAGTTGAGTTTAAAATGTCCATTATTACAAATATGTCAGCTTTGTGGTTGCAAATAATTTAACGGTGTCCACTAGATAAGACTTCATTCAAAAACTGGAAATCCGACTGACCTTTGCTAGTGACACAGATCGGAAATTAGAAGAAATTGTTGAACAAGCTACTGCCCACACCCATTCATCTCAGTACAGACGTCGTAAAGACTGGTATTGCTTTTAATGCACCATTAAATTAGTCACAAAGCTGCTTCAAAAGTGAAATTATTTGGAAGCTTTACCGTAGATCAGGTGGGAGACAAGTAGTCCACATTTTTTATCGATTTTGATCATCCACTGTATTAAAGTCCAAATTGAAATGACTAACCAGTTCATCAGTAAGTATTCACAAACATGGAGCTAAAAATGTGTATCTATATTTTCGCCAAAACCCTCTGAGTTGGTCGTCGGAAACACGGGAAGAAAGATCGAAGTAACTGAACTAAGTTTTAAATGTCATGATATGCACTCGTTTATATCATCCCGTAATCGCAACCTCCCTAATTAGATAAAGATGTGTTGGGTGTACCACTATCCTCAGGCAGATATGATCTAATCACGCGAACAGCGCGAAAACACGTCACTGCTATTTCAATCAATCCCTCCAGGACCATCACTTTCGCATGTCAACTGGTATTGATACCTCTCGAAAACGATGAATTTCTAACAGACTATCGCTATTTTTGCGCTTCTCAACCTTCAGTTTGTCCTGGCAGTACACCATTTGTTCATTCGGCTGCCCTAATGGGATCAGGATGTCGTTCTGTAACTGTCACTCAAACCTTTAATGGTACATGCTCTAAGTCCCCTCCAATTCCGGAGATTGGCACACTCCCAACACACTTTTCCCGTCAGCGACCCCGTCAGTCAATGTTGAGTCACTGCACCCCTTCGCACTTATGCGGCGAATTGTTTTTCAGGTCATGCACACTCACACAGTCCGGTGCATTAAAATCCTCCAATAATTGGTTTCAACCTACCCTCCATAACATTATCTTACTGCTGTCTGTGTCGTAGTTGGCGAGCACACGCACACGCGTATCGGTATTTTTCAAAACCGATGAATCCCCCGCAGACCTATTAGTTTCATTTTTCTCAACTTACAGTCATGGAGCTTATTGAGCGTTAGTCACAACGAACAGCGGTTTCTCTAAATAATTAACTTTCCAGGAAGCTAAAACAAGACAGTAGCAACTACTTTGGCCGATCCCGATGCCTGCGGTGAAATTCTTTGCATACTTCTCGCAAGCTAAAACTTCCTATTCTTAACAAAGCCAACTCGACTATCTCGGAGACAGATCAAGCCATGCGAAGAAGGCGCGTGGGCGAAAACAGGCTGACATCCGCCACTGCTTATTCTGTATATCCCAGCTGAGCTGAATTCCTGTCGAAAGACGCGCCCTAACAGTCACTGTGTGTATATCCACCAACAGCATGCATACACGAGGGCGTGTTTTAGAGATTTCTGTTTTGGCTTTGCTTTAGGCAGCGCATCCTGACCCATCAGATGAAAAACGCACTATAGTTGATCTTCGAATGAGATGCTGGTTGTCACCATATATGAACAAATCGCTCAGCAAACTGCATATTCATCATGCTTTATCAAAAATCTAAGATGATTCGGAGGCAGAGTCTTCCCACTAGAATTAGTGGGTTTGATTGAAACACCCGCTGTCCATGTCTAGTGTTCAAAAGGATCACGGAACAAACAAGCCTTGAGTGAAAACCGGGTGACTGAGTGAGCGCATCTCTCTGCTTGCGCACGTAGGCACAAGCTAGGAACAAAAATAAAATGCAGTGGGGCTGGTTGGGGATCGTAAAGGACGCACGCTTCAACCACGCAGTGATGTGTGTACCCAGGTTGAGCTGTATTCCATTTGGTGAACGCACCATTTCCAAATCACGTATGCGCACCACGCCCGTTCAGACACGAAATATTTGTGCTACATTCAGGATAGGAGGCATCAGTCCATGTAAATCATGCAAACAATTTTGCTGCTGCCCGCGGATTGCGCACCGTCATGGATTGCATTTCGATACCGGATGGAGATGAGCTCTTTTTCCGTGGTTTTTCTTAGTTGCCCATGCTCTCGTACGTCTCACGTGACATATGTGCGAGGTGTGTGCGGTGTGCAACGACTAGGAGGATACCGAGTAGGTTCTGTAGAATGTGTTGGGAAGCAAACGGAAATGTGAACGTAGGTTCAACGCAGAATTGAATGAAAATACCCGACTGAAGGGTCAGAACGGTCGGTAGAGAACGAAATTGTTTTCAGTGCCTCACAACTGGCTTAATATAGCACGTTTTATAGGCATTTAACTTCAGATTATAGAAGAAAGAACAAAGAACTTGGTAATCATGGTGACGACAAACGACATGATCGTGTCTACGTAGTTGCAGTATTATCGGCGTCACGAGAGGTAGTGCGTCGATAGGTGTCATACGGAATTACCCGAGCTACGAAATTCGAAATGTATGTCTGCATAATTCGCCCACACAAATGACAACATGAGAACATCAGTGTTAAAGGTGACTCCAACATACTTAGGAGATTGGAATCTGGGTAAGCAAATGGTGCACGAAGTATACTCATCATTCGGGAAGGCTGAGTGAGATGAGGTGGAGATACTCAGAACACCACGAAGGTTTACGTGAAAGATCACTTCGCTCATAACTCAACGTTTTGTAGATTATCAGATAGGTAATTTGTTTCTCTTAGCTGATATAGTATGGCAAATAGTTGCGACGGTAGCATGCTATATTTCAATTTCTGTTAAGCTATACGAGAGGTCACCTACTTAATGGGGTGGCTCTGAACACCCTGTTTTTGTCCTGGAAAGCGATTAGGGGTCATTCTGGAGTACAAACCGATCACCAGATTTCAGCCAAATTTTGAGAAAGGGTGCAAAATTAGTCATCAAGATAAGTCATGAAATTTCAACGAACTGATACGAAAACCAAGTTATTCATTTCTCACAACCAGCCAGTATCCCCTTGGCCTCTTTCGGCATTCTGGTGCTAATAAAGAAGTAACACGATGTACCTCAAAAGTTACACCGTACGCGCAGATGATCATGCACACAATAATTGCAGTTCTTATACATTCTACCAGAACAAATTTTATTATTTTCCAAAGTAGTCACTCTAGGGAAGTTGGAAGGGAGAACCACTGAGTGTATAGTGATTATCATCCATCCCTATGTGACCACCTGATGAGGCCTTTTGAATTATATTATTGCAGTCAAACACAATATACACATTTAACCCGTGGTCGGATTGGTGGTGTTGATTTGGCTAATCAATAAGAGACCGATCTAAGCGGAACACGAGTTGTGTCCAGCAGTCAGTAGTCGAACAAAACCATGTATGTGAGAGGGACCGTTTATTCAAGTAGGCCGTACGATAAGCGGTAGTTTGGACTGCAACGACGTGTTGTATTGCAGTTGGCTAACTGATCTCTGATTGGGAATGGGATACCGCTTGCTGCCGAAGTGTGTAGCAAATTTTTCTGCTGATGTAACCGAGTTCATCAGTTTATCATTTACCACGTCATGACATTTTCACACTTTCCGATGATTAATAGAAAAAATGTTGTGAACTTAGAGAGGCTGCAATATCTGATTCGCCGTTTGGGTGGTAATACTCCTAATGGTTTATATCAGGGATCTTCCGTAATAAGATTTACATGCGTTTAAGGTATTTTACATGTACAATATGGATCGTATTTTTCATTCCTTCACAAGCTCCACAGATTCAAGTTTTTATCTGTTTGTTATATACAGACGGAATCGGTACCGATAACAATAATTTGTTACTGCATACAATGTGACTGTCGGAAAGCAATTTGAATCACCAGCTTCATAACATTTAACCTAAGCTAACTGCTTGCAGAGCACCGAGGAATGGACTATATGCTGATATTTACCCGTCGATAATCTTGGTTTCACGGCATCTTTTACGGCCGAGAAGTTTTTTCAATTTTGAGCAATTAGGCTGGCCTCTCTGAGCCGATGAGGATTTTTCGATAATCTGTCTACTGAGAAGCATAAGCATTGACCGATAGAAAAAGCAGTTCAGATGGGCTGGGAAGCATTTCCAAAGTGTTGTCCACACTGTACATCCGTCTTTCTGGATCTCTTCCGGCCATTTCATTACACAGATTAGTTTTAGCATTGCCTAATAATATGATCCAGAATACTTACGTAAAACAATACTAGATCAGTTTCCATTGCACTTGAGTGGGCATATCAACCGCCAGGTTCATCAGTCTGGTTCCACCATCAAGTTGACATTAGCTCACGTGAGCTGTAATTTCTTACTAAGCTGTTTTCGAGTGCACATAATTCGTGTGCAACTTGATCACAAGCACGTCAGCAGCAGAGTGGATTCGTTGTCTGACCAATCTGCAACGGTCTGACGACACACGGCCTATCCCACGTTAGTGTGTGACCAGTATCTTTTGCAAGGGTTAGTACTGTTTTCGGTACCGACTTATTAACACCTTTTCGAAAGCTATGGTTCTCATTGTTATTATCAAGTGACTTCTGCACTGAATACAACAGTTGCAAACAGTATTCGTTCTTGATTGGACAGTCAGTGCTTGACGCAGTACTTTTACGGGATTATGTGACCACCACATCAAGTGCGCTTCGTAATCTTCAAACCTCTCGATTATCATTTGCAATCTTTTAAATCGTTCCTAAATTTCCACATGTAGTTTACACAGTGGGTTGACTGGGACTTTTGCATAAATGTAGATACACATTGTAGATTACATACATCCAACTCCTGAACTACTGTCAAGTCTACCAACACAAATATTTAAAACTATTAAAACAATAATCAATCAAGGTGTTAAACGTACAAACCATATAGCGTGGCGTCCTCAGGAGAATCACAGTTTACTCACTTCCCGTATGGTTCAGAAAGGATAACACGCGCCATGGCCAATTGGCCGAGGAACAAGTCACCAAGCTGTTTAACGAAATGACCACCACAGTAATGACAAAGGAAAAGGAACACGCATTTAGGGAAGCTTGAACATGCGGACATCGATCGATGGGTCTGACCAACCAGCTAGTAGGGCGGAGATTCACTCAGGCACGCAAAAGTACGATTAGTCCCGGGTCGAACAGGTCACAGAGCCTTGTGTGAATGCGAGTGCTTGTGTCAGTGTGTGCGCGTTTATACAAGCCTGCCGAGTGAAGTCGATGAGAATTCGGTACCTAAATCAAACAGTCAAGTCCAGTTCTATTCAAATCAAACGAGTTGTGGCTGAGCGTGACATTGTGTGTGTGTGTGTGTGTGTGTGTGTGTGACGAACGGGCAACACGGAGAACCACCGTGAACTGATGCCAGTGCAACCACGTGGTCAGCGTCTAAAGAGTTAGAAACACAAAAACAGGTTCAAACGTAGCAATAGTTGATGTTGATGAATCAGCAGAGTTTGAAACCGGCAAACAGATTAGACGCATTAGAAAAGGAAAGCCAACATTCCTTACAGCAAATCTGTTACCGTACATTTATCCCAGTAGTATTGGCCTTGTTCGCGCAGTCATTAACGATATTACCATTTTTCCAAGCTGGTTTGGTCAAAATGTATCTGGTCGTCATTTTTGTCGAATAAAGATACTGACACTAACAACGAAGACTTATAATCAGGTGGTATTTCACTCCCGTTTTCAATTTTATAACTCACTACGAACATAACTGGTAAGTGAATGGAAGTGAAACCAAATGAAAGCCTTCATTTTGAAATAGCGAGATTATCGAATTTCGAAAATATGTTCAGTTCGGTACCGTGGTTCCAAAATGATATTACATACAGCCAAAGGCGCTACTGTGAATTGGCGTCCTATTAGCTTTCCCATGTACAAAACTGTGTGTGAAACGTGCCCTTGGTAAAAAGTCGCACCTTAAGCTTGACTGAATCACCCAGAGCCCGGGCAATTGAAATTCCCAAGAATGTAACTCAGGGGAAAACGCTGTTTTAGTTTATCATCACCGGAGCGTGAGCGAAACGGATCTCTTGATGCTCGTTGAAAAATATCCAAACTGAAGGGGAAGACAAACTTTATCAGTAGTACACTCTTTGTAGACCAATGTGTGTATATCAGTTATCTATTCGCTGATCGATCATTCTGGTGGAATTCATTTAGTTGAATCTATTGTGATCTGATTATTGATTCGAGTGTGGAATTTTCTGTAATCCTCTGACAATTCATGGATCTACTTTTTAAAATCCAGTTACTCCTTCCCTCTTTTTACTTTCCCGCCATCCTGTGTTTCCGCCGCAGCAACTTTAGTTGTGCTAAAACCTGTGCCAACAATAGTGCAATGAGTGGTTGTTGCCATGGGTGGTGATTTTAACGAAACAATGAATGGTGTATTTCATGAAAACAAACCGTTTGTCAGCTGGATTCCGACTTGACATATTTCGTGATATGCATGAACGATGATCGTCAAACGGTCATCATGCTCATGCGTACACACTGTGGACATGGGTTCCTTTATATCCGACGGCCATTTGACAGCCGCCAACTTCTCATCACCAACTTTCTGAACAATGGTTTGATCCTATCTAGTGAAAAACTGCCGAAGCAATTATCATTCATCTTTTGAGGTCAGGAATGAGCGCGTAAAGAAAGTTGGTTGATGCACTTCAACTGCCCTGAACGACGACCGATTACGTCACGCGTGTGCTTGGCTGCGATGTAAGTTACTTAGCACCGGTTACGCAACCCAATCATCTAAGCAAGTGCAGCAAGGTCAAAGTTGATTCATCTGCATGGTAGTTTTCCCATTCGATTTCGAACACTGAATGAGACACTGAAACTTCTTCCGAGTAGCATTCTATAATTTTTTCCTAACATGATTGGGATACCTTGAGAATGAAATCACCGGAAACATATGTTCTCCCACGTCCTGTGTGATTTTCAATGTGCTTCATTATTAGGAACCATAAATATTATGAAGAAACTGCACAAACATCAAAGGCATCCTCTTTGTGAATTACAACCGGCCTCATGCTAGAAAATTCAGGTTGGCTTGAGATTCAAGCGCTGATATCAATGAAATGTCTGTGGAAAACATGGGTCAAAGATTATGCGAAAAAATCAATGCGCGCACCTGTCAGCACCCGTATAAGGTTGTCACACTCAAGGGCAAAGCTCTTCCGACGAGAGTTCCATTTGTGTAACCTGCAAAAGCACAAAAAAGAGAAACTCAGGCTCACTAAGGTGCCAGAAATTGCGACAGGCGAACAACAAGATGGCTGCCATCAATCTGGCCTTCACAAGATCAACTTCCGATGTGAGATTCAAAGAGCGAGCAGGTGTGGCTCAAAACGTAAATGGGAAACACGAATTTGGAGTGAGGGTAAGGGAATCGAATCGATCTTTAGCTAGAGCCTCGAATTCAGTGGTTTTTTGTCGAATCTACCTGTAACTGCATCTAGGGCTTCTCTAGTAGCTGCAAGATAGGACTGACCGATCACTGCGGGCTAGAAAGGCCGAACATATTCTAAAGTAATTACGTGACGCGAAGACTCAGCTTAGCCGACAACATTCGACGGAATCACGTGGGCCGACTTGAGTCATCTCTCGCCTCCTAAACGAATATGTTCACACGGTAGATCCGGTGAACGCGTTCTCGATCTTCCTACACCATCGAGACAAACACCGACTAATGATACTATAGGTATTATCGACCGCTCACACTAAACCCGCCCTATATGTCCAAAAGCTTGTTAACTTCACCCTTAACACTCTGTGGGTTTAGGCAATCACGTGTAGTCAGACACACAGGCATGGTTTCAAGTTCCATGAAACCGCAAAATCTAATCATTTCGTATAGTACTGTATTCATTTTTTCTTGCTGGATGTTACGTGTGCGCGGCCAAAGGGATTGTAAGAAGGGAATTCATCTTGTAGTGTTTTTCTCTCAAATTAATCATATATGTAGTACAAAATAATCTAAGTATATCTTAGGATAGTTTACGTGGTCCTGTTTACTAATTTCATCGTATTACCATACCTTAGCAATTTTCGGCTTGCTTTGCTCAAAGTCATTTACTTTTCTACCAAAGTTACTCTCGTTTAACCACCTAAAGTGCAGCACAAATCACCATTACAGAGAGGGAACTATTGAAAAATTAGTACTTTTCCCGGAGAATCTGAAATATACAATAATATACTCAAGTAGCTTGAAAGGTATACTGAGTACATTTTCACATTCGAAGTTACACGTATACGACGAAATAGATTTCATGGGTGATATGTAGAAACCCCTGGACAAAAAATGAAAACTTGGTTGGAAGTACTTACATGGATTTATTTTTAGAAGCCAAGTACTTTGTAGGGTATAATTTTGGATCATCGTTAGGATTAAAACGGCAACGGAGGTGGTGCAAAAAAACCTCTAAGCGAAATAGATGTACACCTCAGTGGGTTTCCGCTTCCACCACACGAACACCCGCGTTAGGTGTGTGCCAAACCGCCTTTTTAGATGTTACCAAAACGAGAGCTGTCACATGGCGACTACTCTAGGACCAAGAAAATAAATCACGTACGACAGTGCACGTCTGTGCGCAAGGAAGCACCTGTGGTTACTCAAAACACAGAGGCGATAGAGGCTGTGGCAAAGAGAATAACAGATAAGAACTGGGAAAACCAATACATAGTTTTCACTGTTTCCATTGATGTCGACACAGTTTCCAACCGTTTTGTTTCAGCATACGTGTGTTTTGCTACAATGTACGGTTGAAATGTTAAAGAAGCAGCATATTTTCACTGGAGCTGCCATAGAACATCGACTTTTATGAGAAAATCATCTTGCTGCACTTGTGTTCAGCTTTCACAGCCCAAGAGCATGTTTGCGAGAGAAGAGGATGCAACCTAACGGAGGAGCAAAACCATGTATTATGTCCCTCGAGCAGGACGTTTCACTAAATCGACAGGCGGATCGAGGGTACGACCCTCGCACTACAGATAAATTCCGTTTTGGCAAATGAACTTCATTTTTAGATGACAAGCGGTTCTGGTTAAAATTCCCTCTCAATAATTTGTCTTTTTTTCGTTTTTTAATCGAGGAAATGTGGCCACCGTAATTTGGGCAATATCATAGTTGCGAAGAAAGGATCCCTACTGGAAACTCCACTGAATATATATGCCGTAGCACGATGATCCACCTTTCAGTTCAAACTAACGTAACGGTGATATCGATAACTTCGAGCAAAAACTATCAGCAGAGCTTCCTGAATGCAACCCGGATACATAGCAAGAGTGCCATCTAATTATTCTTTTCTCCCGAATAATCCTAAGTCCTCTGCGCGTAAAATGCTGCAAGTAAACAAATTCAACTCATTTAGAAACAGAGAAAAATCTAAGTTCTTTGAAATCCCCAACAACTTGAAGAGATCTTTATGAATAAATTCTGTGGCACTGTGAATCCCGTAATTAATTAAATATTGACTCTCTTTCATTATCTCAGTATAACAATGACACAATATATGATGAAGGGTTTAACATTTAAACAGACCAGTTCTTCTTATCCCTTAAGGATGTTCTCTTCCAAGAGAACACGGTACCTCTGACCAGTTGATGGAATATCACTTATGCTTGCGTCTTATGTACACGAGAAATGTTTCACACGTCACCATATGGATATGGACATATGTACATCGGCCATTTCGCTTTTATTCTTTGCGGTTAAAACCCGGTTTTATCATCACCCATGTGCATGATCTTTGTGCCATTGCACTTTAGATTATTCCACTTACCCAAGTTTTCCCGGACATTTACAACTGTCTATCCGGTATATATTTCGATCGGTCACCGAATGAACGAACGAACCTATTCCCATTTCAGTGATCTACCATCAACTGTAGTGTGATGGATGGAAATCATTGTGTGTAAGAACGACGTTGATCTCATGTGAAAAATAGAATCAAGTGTATTTTGTAGAAGGCTAAGATCTACGAGCAACCAGTCATTGTTAATCGAAAATATTCAAGACATACTGTGTGTAATGCTTAATAAATTTTTACACTGTGCTCAGGATTAGCACTAGAATATCCGAAGACTTGAGGTAATTGTTTTGTGGAATTCAATGGTAAACTGGAAATTCTGGAGGTACCACCAAGAAATAAGTCTTTCACCGTGCCGACCATGTGTCATTACGGAATATCTTGTCAATGGAAAGATCGACTAGAATTTGAAGTAGTTTCGATGAGTGTAATTTGGAAAAAATTTCTGATCCCAGTAAAACCCAAATGGTAAACTCATTTCTCTCGAATAGCTCAGCAGCTACGCAAATTGTACGAATGACTAGTTGGAGTTATCAGATCTACGTTATGACATCCCGGGCAGAGTCAGATACAGTAGGGCGGCGTTTCATTGGCTTCGATCCATTTTCTGAAATATTGCTCTTTGTCGCGTAATGAACAATATAAATAAAGAGAATATTTGATTTTATTTTATACGGCACGTCCTTATTGTTGTAGCCTATGCATAGCTCACACGACCTTTAGATTTATTGCTTGAGACACCTAACAAAGTACTCCCAATCCCTTTTAGGAAAGTATCCAAACAGTAGATTTACTGGAAAGTCGTTCAAACTCCCAACCAATAAGCCTGGTTTTCTCCAAGATGCAGTGCACTTGCACCTTCGTTTTTACAGTTATTCCAGCTACCTCCCGTCTGGTTCTTCAGGGACAGTAGTTAATTATTCTAATAACGATTCTATCTGTCGTGATGCCTCAACTGAAGCGGACTTCAACGATCTATTTGATAATCTTCAAAACGTTGTGAGTTCCTGTGTACCGATTGCTTTCTCCTTAGACATTTCAAAAGTTTTGACTGTATCTAAAACTTATAGTGCTCAGCTTTCCCGAATGATTTTCCTTCTGCGCACGCCTACCTCGGAGTGATCATAAACACTGATATTCACAGGTCATCTCACTTTGTCCATTGCTTGTGCAAACGGCCTTAGATGCGGAGTCAAGTAATGAACTGGACTCCTTTTGTGTTCCACAGGTTCAAAATTATAAGGTTGGTGTAATGCACATCTAATTTTAGCTTTCTGCATACCCTCCGCTCGATTGTTCCGTTGGCTCTGCTGTGTGCTGCGACATCTGGGAAGGCCAATGTGTCGTAACTTCGCTCCCCACCTCGCTGAAAGTCAGTTTTTTCTTCTCAGCATAGATGTCTTTATATCTAAGGCAATATAGGCTCATTTCATGGACCCCTATTGTGATGTTGTGATATACGATTTCCCATGAAAGTTTGTTCTAAAACTGGACTTAATTGTTACACCATCTCTTTGGCGATACAGCTTTCTAATACAGACGGAAGTCTAAAGCACATCTCTATGTACAACGAAAAATTTGTCCAAGCCGTCCAGCTGCCTTGGCGGGAAGTGGAATACACTCACCGCAAGGACTCAGATCCGAAATATGTGGTTGTCACGACCAAGTCATGTAGTTTAAAATATCCAATCTGAATGACCCTTGATCCTTTCAACACGTTCCCTTCCTACATGATTTGTACAAATTAGAGAAGGAATCTATAGAAAAAGTAAATGGCAAACAAGCTTATTTCCGGCAACGTAATCCCCGTAGTTAATGCAGCCACGTTTTAACTGGTTGAAACTGGAAACGGATAGTCCCCGAAACCCGTGTTCATTGTTTCACTGGTCCTTTTCCTAACCACAGGAACACAACAGTTCCCTCCCATCTTTCTTGACTACACAACACCAACTGAACCACATTTTGACATGTAGACATTGTTCGTAACTTATGCTTTCGAACCTATAAATGTGACTACATTAACCACAAAGATAATGTTACCGAAAATGAGCTAGCTCGCTGTTTATGTTTTCTCTGGAGGAAAAAATCACTGAAAACAACTTAGGTCTCCAAAAAGGTGTTCTTATACCATATTGGGCATATTCCGGGATCTTCTGGTTGTAAGCGCATGCTTCTCCATTGCCACGAATACGAAACAGACGTCTAACGGATCACGACGAAACTATAAACTTAGTGTCCAGCTCATGCATTTCAAATAAAAAGATTGTGTATCTCTCGAGATTACAGAAAAATCTGTCATAGAAGTATGATTTATTGTCTGTATTCTTCAAGAGCATTCGTGTTGATTTTGCTTCTTTCGATTAGATGCATATATGATCGACGCGTAAGCAAGAAGTGCGGCTCCTGACCGGAATGGCGTTCATGCATCAGTGACGGAAATTACTTGTGGGGAATTTTCCCGTCATAGTTTTAAAAATTATTCACAATCGGCTTTGTACAGAAATCGACCTCTCAAGCTTCACATACGTTTATCATGGTAGCCAAGGTCACACGATGTCAACTTGACGGAGGGCTTTGCGAAACAAATGTAAATATTGCAAAATTTTATGCACATAACCTCTGTATTGTGCCGTAATGTGAATAATACAAACGAAAGACTAATTCTGACATACGGAATTTCTCATGGAAACCTCGATAAAACTTGTACAACGCCACTTTATGTGACGCGCACAGGTTATAAAAGTGCCACGTAAAATGAAGAGGATCGTGGTAGGCTGACACAAAGTACGGTCAGCATACCCAGGTACAGTCTTATACGAAATCCAGTTCAGTAGAGTTATAGTGGCTTGACGGCCGCAATAGCAGACCAAACAGGCATAGATTTAAGGCCGATTGATAGACTGAACTCATCTGCGTGTGCTCACATGTGCACAGACGGGAACACCATCAAAATTCAACAAGGCAGATAACCGATTGCCACTGGACCGTTGATTACAGAAATGTAGTTCGAACCGGGTAAATCAGCCAGCAGTATTGTCGACTTTCATCATTCCGTCCTCAGTCGCAGAAGCACTAGGGAAAACCGAGAGGGTTCAGCCGGTTTTTCTTTTTATCGAGAATAAAAGGTACGCGGTGAAGCTGTAAAGAAATTTCATCGATGACATCGGGATATAAATTTTTAGCTTCATGAGCTGTTTAGTACTCCTCATAAGAGATACTAACTAGATCCCGAGAACGGCCTCTGGAATGGGCAACATGTCAAAAGTTCCAAAGGTTACCAAAAGACAGTAAAAGTCGGTGGGCTAGAAGAAGGAAGGTTAACATTGAAACTGTGTCTATCATGATTACGCAAGAGAGCAACATTAGACACAAAACAAGCTAAGGGTGCTACAGGTTCAACTGTCCATAAGCAGAGCACTTAAAAGTGTGTTTCTCAGTTGGTGGAAACCATCTGTTATTTCAGAAAACAGATACAACGAACAGCTCCGTGGGGTCGAATAACACAATAACTCCTTCGAAGTAAGTACTAATTAGTTATTTTTGTCGATAGTACTTTTCGGTCACAAATTAGCTCCTTCAAACTTAGTAATCTCTAGGCAGCTACAACAACCCACCCCCCTAGAACAGAACTGTCGGAATGACCCTTCGACCTTGAGGGCTTACCGCACCCAGGTCTCCATCACCGTCACGAGTTCGTTTCATCAACGTAGAGACAGTGGTACGATACCACAATAAGTTCATGCCACCAGTGGAGGTTTACTAAAATGATCACCGGCCTAGCGGTTATCTACCAGACACTTATCTAAGTGTCACTGAAGAAAAACGTATGTCGTGCGAAATATTCCGACACGATTTTCCTGTGGGTTTATCCATCCACTGTGCCAATACGAGTAGTGAAAAAGCAAAACGAAACAAATAGTCAAAAGGCAAATAAATGAAAACGAAGTGCAAGGAACCTACCCCGGTCGGTCGGGGCAATACAAAAATTTAAAGTTTACTAAGTTCCTGTTTTTTGTTTCTCAAAATGGTTTTCCAGAATGTCAAACAGTGAAAACATCCTTGTATGATTACAAAATGAGTGCTGTCTACAAGACGCTTTGGCCAGTGTACATGATGATCAGATCGCATTGTTGGCTGCCGCTCCACGGTTTCGGGTTTTGCTGTTTGAGGCGCAGGGACGGCATCTTTGACGGGCGACGGAACTATTGGAACACTATCGTAGAGTCATGCCTCTTTTTCTAGACTGTGTTCAAGGTGCGCAACATTTAGACAGTCAGCAGATAAAGTTTCATGTTTACCGTTTCGATCAGTGTGGTAAACTCGATAGCTTTGCTTGAGCACTTTAAATGGACCTTCATAATGCTGCTGTACAGATGTTCCGAAACTTTTCACGCGTACGAAGATCTAGGCCCCAAGTGGGCAGTTCTGGTGGAATGTAATCCGGTAGAGACTGCGGTCGCTGCAAATGCGTTTGCAAACGATGCATGTGTGCGGCAAGCTGTTGAGCATATTAGGCACCACATTCGTCACTCACGCAACCTATGGTAAAGTAATTCTCAGGCAAGCAAAGAGTTTGGTCAAAAGCAAATCCTACAGGTGACGGGTTATTATCAGGTTTATAAGCAGAAAGCAAATCTAAGAGAACGACTGAAAGGGCCTGTACCCAATTATGGCTGTGAGAAGAGGTGAGCGAAGCTTTGAGCTGACGATGAAAACCCTCTATCATACTGTATGCTTCTGGGTGATATTCGGTCGTACGAAAACTATGCCAACCTCACATAAGCAATTTATTCCCTAACAAGTGTGACTCAAACTGTGCACAACGATCAGTAGTTACCTATCCAGGGCAACCATATATTGAAACCCAACGTTTTATGAAAGCTGCTACTACGGCTCCTGTTTCTCCATTATCAATAGGAACAGCTTCGGACCAAAGGGTGAATTGGTCAACCGTGGTAAGAAGGTGGTAGAAGTCTTCACGGGAGCTGAGAGGACTAATGATATCCATGTGAATATGAGAAAACCGTGAAGATGCAATTGGAAATTGACCAAACGGAGCCATTATACGTCTACTTATCTTCGATCGTTGACACTGAACAAACAAACAAACCCAGTTACGAATATTCTTTTGCATGCTGTGCCAGGATTACCTATCTTCAGCCAGCTCGAAGGTGGCTTGGATGCCAGGAAGGAATAAATTATGTAAGAAGTCGTGAACAGTGTGGTGCCAAGACGGGTGTATGACGGGGCGTGCGTGTGACAAAGCTGTGTCACATTATCGAGCCCGAGGAAGTGGTTGAAGGAAACTCCAAAGGTTTAAGTAATGCGACTTGGCCTGTACCTGTGAAATAAAATTCGGAAAGTTCAGCTGCATCCAAAGCTTCGAAGTCTATGACCCGTCGTTGGGTACAAATAGCGTCTACTAGAGAAAAAGCATCAGACACAAAGTTGTCAGAGTCAGAGGCGAGAGTATCAAACAAGTATTTTGTCTACCTGCTGCAATATCTCTTCATGCAACAACTAGTGTCCACCCGTTAAACGCACGGGGTTGTTTGGCTACTAAGTGCTGTTTGGCAGACTTGACATGGAACTAGATAGGAGACAGCCGGATAACCATATCTGATGGGCAGCAATAAATGCGAACCAGGTCGTATGCTTTCGCGAGTTTTGCCGATTCATATATAGATACGACTTAAATCATATATTTGACAAAAAGATCCGAAACTATTGGGCAATCGAATTTTATCATGCACCAGGGCATCGCATCCAGGGCTTGAAACCTGGCTATCCGAGAAGTCTGTACTACATAATCGAGTTTACAGATTTACAAGATAAGAAACGAAACAGTATTTGCCACTTTTCACGCTTACCTGATTACAAACCAATAAGCATAAGAAATGGCATTACAATAATTTCTCATTTGGACTCTTCTGGAGATTGCAATTCAATGAGTTTAGTGCATGTAAAAGCAGAATTGAAAATCATTTTATACTTCGAAATGGAAAATTGTCCATTTCTTGGTGAACTCAACTTCGAAATAAGTACCACACAATTTATTGAGGAAACAAATCAGTATGGCAGTGACCGAAACGAAACATTTGACGACAACACTGAGGTGCAAAACAAAAGAACGGCTGAAACAGAATGATACACAGACCGTCATGAAACGAGCAAAATAAGGATTTTCTGAGTTGTTTCGGCATCGACAATTCATTAACACATCAACTTGCAGTGATTCATTTTTCAGCTTCAGTTATTCTCACAGCTGTTTGAGGAAATATGGCTTAAGGAACAATAAACATAACGGAAATTTCGGAGAAAAATCACAAGGGATGAAGTTGTATTGTCTTCAAATTAATAGGATGTCATGGAGATCAGCAGAATAGAGAATAGCACTACCAAGAAGAGTGCCTCGATCGGATTGTGATGGTCATTATATCAGATATAATACGGCCGCTTGTAAGAAGCAAATTGTCACGAATTTCCAGGTATGATGACAAGTACCACCTGTGAAAAATAAGAAACAAATGTGTGAGGGAGGTAAAATTGCCCATGTAAATCATGAAGAGTAGCTTCATCCGAGGAAGAAGAGAGTTGACACAACTGATGTCCGCGAATTTTAAGTTATCTTGTCCCTTACTGACTAAAAGTATCGTATGAGATCCCTGAGTGGAGGCTCCTGAAGAGTACAAAGAAAACGCTATGCTTAACATTTCGGGAGAAAATTTATTTCACAGGCGATCGGAGTTCCGATGACACCAGTTCAATAGTATCTATATTTCGAGCTTGATGCTGCTGGTGGGTTCCATTGAAGTTACGTGTGTTACCCCAGAAGTTACAAAAGATCCAACTGACGATACGACAGCTCCAAGCGATGTTAAAATATTGCAGCTATTTCTACTGTGATTTGGAAGAGATAGGCGAATCTTATGAACTTCCCTGGGAAAAACTGGTTAGATGATTCAATGAATACAACAATCAGCTGATGTCACCCATTGCACTGATATATTGTGTGGTAACACATCTCGAAGAATTTACAAATGGATCTGTAAAAACTGTCAGTCTGGGACAGCACCGAAACCCATACCCGTTTGAGGTTTTCTGTAGACTATCCGCAACGTTCTTGCCATTGGTGTTACCAGATATGACCTACTGGATCCTTATGTGGTTTTTCATTCCGATCCTAAGGGTCATTTTGCCGACTGTCTCTAATAATGTTGTGCGCAAGCATGTGATAATGGAATACGGAGACGACGAATGTTGACAAAAGAGATCCAAACTCTTCCTCTGCCCGTCCACGGTGGCAACCGACAATACCGTGTGTTAAAACTTGAAGGACTTCACAGAATCGTATACATGGATTAGAAGACTGGTGGTATAGATAAGGCCTGTGGTTAGTGCAGATGTTTGTGGGATAGCCGATGATGGTAGTGGATACAGGGGAATTCCCTTTGAAACAGAAGTAGGTTGGCTCGCAGCCCAGGCATGCAGAACTTTCGTCCTCTTCTGGAATTCAGGTCCATCATTTTTAGCATACACCTGGTGCAACACATTCAATGGAAACGCATCCTAAAATGACTGTCTATGGAATACACTAGCACTGGAAATATCTAGCTTTCAAAGTTACCAGGGCAATGTTCAAGTGACTTTCTAGTATAATATATTTATTGAAAAAAAAGAAACATATATTTTATGCGTCCTAAAAACAACTGAGAAAATCAACATGCGGGGCACTTAGAACCCATCTCCCAGAAACGTCTGACACGCGAGGCCCAGCAAAAATAGCTTGTAAGTAAATAAGCAAATTCTTGGAACTCAGCGGTTTCCTTAGAGTTCATCCACAATTACTAGACAGTGGAAACTGAACAAATAAGTGGGTGTTTTGGCAAAAAATTGATTATTAGACTGGGTAATCACATTTGTTTTCTCACCTTGAGAATAGAACACCATGAAGTTTGGCACATTGGTCGTACTCTGTATAGCCGGGTAGATGACGGTCAACGATTGGCCGTGAAAGATGAAGTTGTTGTTCAACGGCTGGGCGCAAATCACCACGTCTATTTCGCCAAATCCTATGCACTGTTCCGTCGTCTAATTCAGATAGATAGAGAATTCCTTAGTAGAGCAAGAAGATTGGATTAATCAGTCCAAAGAACACAAAAATGTTTTGAGGGGTGGGGTTGCAGGATGGAAGAGTGATCTTTCGTATGCAGAATATAACTTACCCCATTGGTTAACAAACTGATATAGATATTTCGATTGGTCTCTGCAGACACAAACCATGAGCAGTTGTGCGCATCAGGAATTGGTCCAGAGCCCGTGTAGACGGGAAAATAATCCTTCGAAATGGAGGCTTTTAGACTGGTTGTTCCACAGTTCCCGTGAACTAAAGTTGCTGACGATAGCAATGGGATCAAATTTGCAGAATTCGGGTTAAGTATGATGAAAGCAATGCAGATTTCTCAAAAAAGGGATGACACTTTCCGCGAAAACGATGACCCACCCACATCAAACAAGTCACCAAGCACAAGGAAAATGTGCCGATCGTAGCGGGGACGCCAATGTTGATTCACTAAAATAGGCCTACTCACCATGCCCTTCGAGGTAGTTATCGCACAAATGAATTAGGGTAATGGGGTGCACGATGAGCTCAAAATGACGTTTGGCGTTAATACAGTGATTTCCAGAAAAAAACGCATATCTAACCAGAATCTTATTCAAAGTCATTGGCCCAGAGAGTTGGGTATAACTCGTTCAGTTTTGTGAATCGTACATGCACAAGTTATCGTACGTTGAATCTGCTCTATGTAAGCTGACCGATTACGTGAGAAGTTACGACGTGCAACTGGTGAAGGAAACCTGGAACATGGTTAGGCTTTTCTACTGGCTTCAATTTGATTACCTGACTGAGTAGATAGAGGTCTCTCGGAGGGTAGTTCGCTTCAACATACTCCTTTGGTGATTTGTCGCAAGCAAGCATTGAACACATTGGTCAGGTCTGCCGATCCGAAAGCTGACTACATTTGAGAAACTTCAGGAATGTTAGGATTGTAGTAAAAGTCAAAATCGCCTATTTCATCTAAGCCAAAATAGTGAGTGTGTAAAAAAATGAGCTCAAATCTATAACGAACTGGATTTCCGAAGACCTTTAATATGTTTCTCAGCACTGAGTACATGCATTTACATTGCTTCCAGTGGAAAATTAGATGAAAGCCTAAGGACAATATATTTCAGTGGATAATAAGAACGTCAAGACCACAACCTTCACTTGATCAGATTTTATTCAGAAAGGTTTCTATCCGAGAGCATAAATTTTGAAGGCTTTTTTGCGGAAAACGTACTCAGTTATTAGACCATGGTTGAAATTCCTGTGTACTCTCGTCTGGATTTACTGTAGCACTCGCCAAATGAAGATATTTATTTCCCAGGCCGATAAGCTGCCCCCTAAGGTAGACTATGCGCGCTGTTTCCTTACAGAACGTCGGGATATTCCGACAGAATCGAAGGGATAGAAAGTCGATCATCTTATATAAAGGCCACCTAAATAGGTCCATATCGGTAGGTTTCACGCTCTTCAAGTTACTCAAGATGATTCTGATGGGTCATCAAAATGCATGACATTTGTACCTGAACTATCATGACTCCATCTAGTTGCCCACAGTTAGGTAGACCCGGTCACTAACGGACTGAAGATGTCCCACCTTTGAGATAGCTTCTCCGAATTTGTCGTTTTTAAGAAATTTGTGATGCACAGCGTTCCCATTGTTGGTGCTATTCAACAACCCGCAGTCTCCCGGATGGTTACCACGGCTGGCCGGTGCGAGTCTCTTGTGCTCGTTCATTATAATTATAAAGACAGCCGTTGTCTATTTTCACTGATGATGCTGTACACTTTTACCATCATAACCCAGGCCCCTTCCAATGTATTCATGGACATGTTTCAAATAAAAAGCCGAAAACAGACAGCGGCCACAGTGACAAACGGTATTTTGGTATTCCTTTCAATGCGTTTTTTCTAATGGCAGTTGGGTGCACGAAACGCGGCGATGTTGAAAGTGTGCAGAGCTCAGCAGGAAGGTCTTCCGCAATATAACGGAGAGCCAGAAAGCACCTCTTTTGGATTTTTGTTACAAAGCCACATAAAGACCCGATTTTTAGGACGTGGTACCAAGCTGGAAGTAAATGGAACTGCTTATCATCGAAAAAGAGTGAACCCATTGGCTGCGCTGGGTACATACTGACAGGTTTTGATGGCTCGATTAACGTGGATGCTGACTTTTGAGTATAAATTCTCACAAAATAGTGATAAGTAAAAAGATTTTCATATGACTCGTCATGTGGCGTCAGCCTGAATAAAAAGGGTGTACAGTACTCTCATGGTTTTCAAAGGTAAGTTTGGAGTTGATGCTGCTTGATAAAAAGTCACAGAATCATTTGTTTATCATCCATTTACTCATAGGTATTTATTATTTGTTTATTCAAGTAATTATTACTTGATGTAATGGAAAATCCTCTTGCATCTTTCACAAGGAAAAGTCGAACGCCGCGAGCCGGAATCGAACCAATGGATCACAGTTCAGCCGTATGTCGTCCTATTGGGAAATGATCTACGAGGCTACTCAATGAATAAACGAGGGCAGTTGTTGTGTATGACTGGGATAGTGGTTCGCGCATCATCAGTTATTCATTTGTGTTATTCACGCCGATTGTCCGTACCGCAACAGCTCGGCTGATAGAACATCTGCCAGGCTAATGGAGTGTCGGCAGTTCGACCTCGACTGGCGGTGTTCGACATTTCAATGTGAAAGACTCAAATTGGTTTTCAGTTATATAGGATTCAGGTTTCTCTTGCCAAGTATACATTCTATAGTAATTATTTCTAGAAGAGATTGCAATCCATTCTGCTAAAAGGATTGCCAAAGAACCTAGTTACCACGGTCATGAAACCATGAAGCGTTTCCTCTTTGCAAATGAACACAACATGTTGTCTTCTCTTACCAAAGGGCAATTTATGGATAGGTATTTTCATAAATCTCTGCGTCTTGGAGTGAACAAGGATATCAATCCCTACCGGCTGTTGACAGTTAATGAAATTATTTTTTGGATTTCAAAAGAGAACACAGCAACAAGCTTTGGCCTAGCTGATGTTGTCACAGTAAGCAAATTTCCACCAGGGCAACACCGTTGTGTTAAACAGTTGCTCTCGCCCACACAATTGAATTTCCATCTTCATCATCGACGGCGTTTGCAAATTGACTGATTCGGTTGTCTTGCGCGAGGAAAACACCGTTGAAAGCCTTGGTGACTTTCACTGGAAGCCTGGGATAGTTGATGGCCAGCCACTCACCGAAGGCTTCACGTATCAACGTAAATTTATCACGCTTAGTAGTAAAAATACCAGTACAGTGCACTTGAAATGCGTTTTATTTTCATTCTTACGTAGCTCAGAAGCAGTGTCTTATCGACCAAACGTTGTGAATCACTTCCCACGTTTCTGTGGCACGGACGCAGCATAAATTATTACAGGGAAACATCCTCATGATAGATGTATGAACCTTAGTATCTTGAATTTTAATTCTTAAGACAGTGTACATGCACTGATTGAAGAGTAACCTGAATCACTGTTTCGTACACAAAACTGCAACACGACAAGCTTGATCAGCCCACCTACCGTCCGGAACTAGCTACACTACATCTAGCCTGATGGCACATTATTGTTTTGCTTTTATTTATGTTTGGACAGACTTCAGCACCTCATTAGTAAAAGAGTTAATTATGGAACTTAAGACATAGAAGAAAACGATAACACATCAGAATTTGAGTAAATTCAGCTGATACTCGCACTCTGTTTGTGGGGATACGGATTGAATAACGAAAAGTGGAATCTCCGTAGACGTCAGTCCAAGATGATATGGGTGAAAAAGGAGGAAACTGTGAAGGTAAAAGAGTTACTAATGAATGAATATGTGAAGGGTAGGTGGAGTCTGAATTTTTTCTATCACTGAACTTTTCATATATTACTAGGTGCAGTTCGCACAACTTCGAAGACAACTGACTCAGTGGTACAAAAATATACCCGACTAATAAGGGACAGTCCTCGGAGAGGAATTCAGTCATCCCTCTCAAACAGATCATCAAAAGTAACGGGGGAACTGCAGGGTAGAATAGAAAAACACATCAAGAAGCAAAAAGTGAGATAGTATTACGTTTAAGGTTGACGTATCTGTGCATTTTTATTTGGTAAGATGGCCTGTCAGGGTTTTTACACAGTTTGAAATGCGTAGTGACTACCTCAAATGTCCACCCGTGATGATTTCTAAATATCTGACAAAAATAACTCTCATCTATTGGTTCAGTAAAAACTGCAGTTGGATCACAAGAATAATCTTTTCAATTGGGGGTGAACGTGCTTTTGAAGTGGTTGTATAAACTTAGAGTTACCACGGCTCAAACAAAGAAAATATTAAACGTAAGACTGATTACTGGAAGATTTATGGAAATCTTGGGTTTCAAACATAGCTTGACAGAAAGCCACATAGTGGGCAAATTTATTTAATTGTTATGGAGAACTGATTTACAAGTCACTAATGTAGATGGCAAATAAATGGGTGAAAAACGAGCCCGCTGAAGCACTCGCGAATTAGTCACAAAAGTTTTCAATCTCAATAGTAGGCTTTGAGTTCCGTTGGTATAATAATAAGATAAAGGGTTGTGGGACAACCAGAAGTCACCTGTTAACGAAGAAAAGAAAGCGAACAGAGCTCACAGCGGATGAGTAGCCTAGGAAACCGCATCCTACAGACTTAGCTAGTGGGTTTGAGCGCTGTGGTTCATTAGACGCACCTGGGTACGGAGATACTAGTAAATTCTCTTACACAATCAAAAGAAACTTACACGAACCGAGCAGTGATTATTCTCCCATAATCGATTGTTCTGTTACAGTTCTGAGCCGCAGTTCTATTCGACTCGACTCCAACTGTCACTAACAGCTCAGATGGTCTGCCCGACAGATCTCACTTGCTCACACAGTTGAGAAAAGTTTCCATCCGTGTTCTAATGAGTATTGTATAACTCAGGACCACAAATACAAGGTGAACACGGTTATTCAGTTGGGATATATTCTGTTGACCGCAACTGTATACTAACTCTATCGTAAACACAATTTAATGAGGACAAGTTCAAGCCACATCGAGTTACAATGATATGGACAGAGTTTATTACATGACACCACTAGCTGACGAAAGAAAAACCTACATATTATTTAGAGATAAATGTCCCCAGGTAAACCAAGGCCAGTAGAGCAGTTTGGTCGCGACAGAATGTGAACGACCAGCTGTTACCTGGACATCTGCGAGCTTTAACTATCTTTACGCATTCCGACAGCTCGAACTATACCGAGGGCTTTTCACATTTGGGAAAGCCAATATATCAAGGGACGCTAGAAAAATCTCTCCTCGTCAAGGTTTTTCCTAGGTAACTAAAATCACTTTTCGCGGAACTGGGTATCCATTCCACACAATACCTTTCTTACCGATGGGTCCTTACTTGTTGATAACATATTTCGACATGTTTCATGTTATTTCCCATGGCTTATTCATTCTATAGATGATCTCACTAAGACATTTTCGATTTTTTAAATATTGTTCGACTGAAAATTGGTCAAACCCAAATGCGTTTATCTCAACAATCCAGGGCTCACAGATGAAAGAAACAAATGGCGGTTAGTGAAGTTCCTTAGCACACTGAAATCTGCCACCTGCAGATTCGAAGATAACATGAACTACACTAAATGACTGAGTTATTTATTGCAACTGAGAAAGCCTCAGTGAATCTAAGAAAATCTGCTAGAAGGGAATAAATAACCTTTCTCGACGAAACTCGGCAATGACGAACACGCAAAGACAACCAGCAACAAAAAACGAGGGCATGATACATGACAAATCAGTGTCCGAAGCTTCGGCTAACGATGACGAATATGCTAGCAAAACTGTGAGCAGTGTGAAGCAAGACAGAGCAGTTTCGTTACTGGGTCCTTGACTGGGACGCATACTACGTCCAGTTTTTTTTGGAATTTTGTCGACCTGGTAGCTGTAGAAGTCAGCATTCTTCAAATAATAAAATATGAATGACAAAAATAAAAAAAATCTTTCGGTTTGAAAGAATTAATTTTATCATTTTTAGGCACAAGAAAATATTTATTTCACCTACGGGCTACAGTAAATCAGAAATTCAAAGAAGTGATAACCGCAAACTTCTGACACACCCAGTATGTAGAATACTTGGAATGAATCCACTTGTGTGCTCATTTCTTTCCCTGGATACGTGACCGAAACAGATGATCCCGTCGATTTATAGAACTCCTGACCAGACTGCGCGCAAATCACTTGAGTTGTCTGAGATGAGTCGACAGTATCAGTTACTTGAACACACTGTTCACTATTCGAGGTCTAAAACGGATAGATTTCAGAGATCGCATCAGTCATCCTTGCACCATAAGTACATTTACCAATCAAGCTCCTCAAAGTCAAATGACAGATAAAGTGCACTATTTAAAGGCTGGAGTACGCAGGTGAAAGTGCAGTGAAATCAGTACAAAAATTACATTTACTACTTTGCATCTTCAGGGGCTAAACTTTCTTGAGATTACCGATCTAATCAGTATCCTTGACATTGCTAAAGGCTGCGTACAGTTTTAATAGTTTAACTAACGGAATTTGGAGGTTTGCTATGCATTGCCATTATTATTTTGCCTCAACAATGAAGTAAAAGGTACGCTCTTTTTACTTGTCATTGAGAAGAATGAACACTACACGGATACCGGGTCCATACGGGGGGCTGGAACCCAGACCACATCATAATGAATTCTATACCTTAAAAAACCGATATTCTGTTCAGTCCGGCTCTTCAAAGCTTGATTCAGGTCTACATTCCATAGTGCGTATTCCATTAACCTCTAGTTTTCATAAGTTAACCTTTGGTCACCCACAAATCTATTTATATTCAAAATGACCGTATCATCCAGGGCCTATAGATGATGCGGTCATTCAAAGTAACGTAAACAGACTGGTAAACTGATGAAATGCCTTGCGTTATTTGAGGTATTGATTCCTAACAACCCACGCGAAGCTACCGCATTGTGCTACCGCGGTATCTATTTCACGGCTAGAGAACAGATAACGCATGACAAATGGTTTCTCTGCTAAATGAAAACATGCATAGTTGTGGTAAATAACCCAGACAAACAAGACGTTCAGATATACGAAAGCCAAGAAGAGAGTGTGGCCTTAAAAATTAACCAGTACGTGGAAAAGGAGCGTAATCTAACAGGGATACACCAGCATACGGATGTCATATCCGCCTAACGCGACCATCCTACCAATAAGTAGGTATGAAAATTACTGCTTCACAAGAACGCGTGAAAGACAGTATGCCAGGGTTCATATTTGATATAAAACCAGTTTATCCAATGCACGTCAGCAAACTCGAGCACCTAAACTGATCTTTTGAACCACTGTAGTCAGAGAGTAAATTTATTATGTTGAAGTAAGCCCCTCAATCACCGAAGCACTTCTCGTCAACCTCAAGATTATCTGTAATCATATTATTAACAAAGAGATGAACGGGATGTTTGAACAGGTACTCCATTGCACGGCCATGAAGTGATGTCATCCAAATGCTTGAACTTAACTGAATACTGTTCTGAAACCGCCCACTTGTTCTAGTCGAAAACTCTTCTGGTTTCGAACCATCTCGATTAACAAGTGAAAAAACAACAGCTTTTATAGTGTGTATGGTAGTCACAGCCAAACCCTGAACAGTAAACGTATTAATTTTTCTTGTTATTCACAATCAGCTGTTCTGAGTGGTTAGTCTGGTAAAAAAAAATCAGTTGGTTAATTTTATTCAGATAACAGTTGGCTCTTGATTGGCCCTCCGGACAGCTCCTTTAGCTCCAACCTTTTTCCCGATTCAGTACAGACGAAGACTAGTCGGCCGTTCACCCAACCATCCTGTGTTGCATGCTAAATGAACTAGGTCGTCCATTAGCAACACGCCAGCCCATACACTCATGGATAAATCCTCCAAACCTTTATCGACAGAAGGTGTTAAGAAAAGACGAAGGAATGCACCGTCTTTTGACACCACATGGAGCTTATCACGCCTGAGTCAATATGGCGATAACACAATGACCACAGCACCTTACAGAATACATTACCCGCAATTACGATGTAAAGCACAAAAGCAGTCTGGCCTCTCTAATGAATTTTCGAGAAAAACCGAGTACAAACTTGAAACAATTAGTATTTCAACTGTGCCATGATCCCACGCAAAAGCTCTAATTCATCAATTCATGTTCATAGAATTTATTTTTTGATTATTTGCTTTGGGTAATTTTGACCAGTTTGCGTGTGTTGATCAGGACCTAAATGCTGAGTGGGATCCTTTCCTAGAATTTTCGGACAGCCGAACTTAGCATATGCGTCACCGAAGTGTTGACGTTCCTAGTGCACTGATGGCGGTATCGTAATCCCCATCTTTTGTAGCAGCTTTCGGTCTTGAATAAAATGTTGGCTGTTGTCACTAATCCATAAAATCTAACTATTTGCCGGGTACAGTTATTTTCGTACTTTATACTTCTTACCCTTTTATTTAGTTCTAGACTGAAAAGTATCACATTGCAACTTCCAGAATGTGAGTATTATATGAAAGTTGAATTTTGTTTCGCTTACTGTTTTAAATTTAATTCGATCGGTTTTACTTTGCCTTGTTTGAGAATATTGCATATCACCATGCAATTTGATGTTATTTGGAACAGTTTGTCTGCAAATACGAAGCAACTTGGAGAATGAGAATTAAATGAGAATTGTGCCCCACCTCATTTCAGTGAGTAAAATTAAGGAAATGTCAATTCTTTGTGAAAGGGAGCCTTTTTGTTTGATTTTTCATATCTTCCGGTTTATAATTTGTTTACCTCTGATTCTCATCTGATTTGATCATGGTAATGATGATTTCAACAGAAGAGAAATTTTGTGATCCAAAGTTTACATGTGAACACTTGGTGTCCGAGTGCGTTGCAGTCCTGTGTGGAGTAGAGTTAATCACACTCCTTGTCTAGCTTCCCGGCCTTGGGCGTTTGTTCCAAACGGTCTGTTCCATACGCTGTGTGAGGTTCACAGCAGATGTCCCCGGTAACACGTTATCACTGATTTAATCCACGTTGGACTTAGCTAACTACTGAAGCACGGGAAATTTGTTCACCTACTAATTACTGGTCCAACTTAATACGCATCAGTAATTTTACAATAATTTTCTCCATTTATTTGTATATGAGCTAAAACACAATAACATTTCAGATGTTGACACGCGACTTTCGTTATCCGTCTTCCTGCTTCATAACATCCTGTGGATTGAATTGCAGCTAAACCAACCTCGAGTACTTTCAGGTAAACTTGAATAGCTTGTCCGGGATCGGCCACGATTGTCCGACTGCACTGAAAATCAGTGGGGATGGGGCCAAGCTGAGGACTGACATCGTAGTACAGTTCGTTTGCACCCGCGATTAGTTGTGTCGTGTCACAAACGGTTGGAGGGGTGGGCGCTGCGTAACGTAAACATGTGAGATCAGTGTGTCACTGTGGCACTAAAAGCGTGGTTTGCTAGTGAAAAAGAAAACGATATTTCTCAAGCAGATAAGCGCAACGAAAAGCTGTTGCACTCTTTGGCCACATCACTTGAAGATGATCTGTGTGGGTCGGATGGTGGGTTATTACAGATATGCACCTGATGCGACAACAGCAAATTCACATATGAATCTTCATATTTTAGGGACACCATAGGTAATCAATAAGGAAACAAAAGTCTAGTACATGCACCTTAATAATAGGGTATCTCAGTATAGACTTGTTTGACGTTCATCGATTTATTCGCCAGTCATGACAGATAGGGTTCTTGTACGCACCCGATAAGCCGTAAAATTTTGCAGTCGACGAAACCAAACTCGAGGAGCCGATGAAATGTTATCCTTATGGAGATGAGCTAGTTTCTTAGTGTTTTGTGTATACCAAGGTAAATTTATCTGGTCATTCAAGACCCGGTAGTATTGAAACAAGTCTAAGCTGTTCAAAAAGTGTATTTTCACAGCTCCCGTTGAAAACATATTACGAAAGGAATGTGTTCAATTTACTTCATATTTGTTGTCTTTTGGCGAGCATACATAGCCGTAAGTGATACCCATTCGGTAAAGACTGTGCCGTTGAATTTGCACTTCACTGGCTTCCTCAGAGATATTGCCTATGAATAAGCTATCATGCTCACATAATCTGTGGGCATATGGCGCAGTATGACCTACTCTAATCCCAGAAATTTCTTCGATCTACACCTTGACCTAGGTCACTAATTAGCACTCATAATAGCAGTAGATAACTAGTTGAAACATGATGATCTGGAGTTCACTGATTTCATGTTCGTTTTTAGAATTCTCCAGACCGCCGCTAGACTACTATCATTTGATTAATAATCCAACTGAACAAAACAAATATCCACTGCATAATTAATACACCCGTAGCATACTGCACCAAGTATGATGTAAAAATCGATGTGCAATGTTAGCTTTCAAGGGAGACGGTTTCTTTTATCCGAAACTTGCAATCTTTTCGGCGCAACAGGCGCGATTTATGGCACAGTTGAGAGACCTATTGAGAAAGCAGTTTTTATCACCAAAAGTTTTACAAAACCCTTAAATTAATTTCAGTTTTAGAACTGTGATGATTATGATATTCTTCTGGAAGTGGCAGTTAGATTCTGGATATTCGCTGGCATCGGAAGTTTTGAACAGCGAGCTGAACTCGCTGCAGTCTGACGGGTGTACACATTTCAGCGAAGTAGTCCAGAGTACAACGTACAACGGAATACTCTTGGAATTTCTTCCGAACGTGCATCCGCGAAATTGTTTAAAAATTTCGTACCTCATGATTTCGAGTGTTTGTTTTATTTGTGGCTCAGGTTCATAGTTTGTATCGGTGGGTGATGGCTGAGCTTGGGGTTTAGGTCACAAACAATGAGAGGTCAAAATGTCAGGTTTCTATGATCAGTAAATTTCCAAGGCCAATATCGTCCCAGAGGTCAGCGTCAAAGTCATATCCATGGAAAGCGTCATATATAAGCAAATGTGTACGGAGAAATTAGCCTGCACACTGACGATGTCCCCTTAAAACCTGGAAATGAAATGTTTGCGAACTGAATGCTAAACTCAGCGATCACAAACCGATACGGTTGTTTGACTAACTCAGCTGCGGACAACTTGCTGTCCACGAAGAAAGTTGAATAGCATGCACAATTGGTAATGCTACTACTATCGACCAGGAACAACACTGTTCTCAGTATTCCCTAACTAAAGGAAATGGCGGCGAACTAGAAATAATAAATAATAAAGGGTTTTGGTTATCGGTGGAGAAATTTTATTTTCCTCAACGCTAAGCTATCAACCAATAAGAATAAATGTGAAAACAAGTCAACGAATACAAAGGCAACTTATTTCAAGTGAAATTCAAAACATTGCCTTGCAAACGTATGTAGTCGACAAGTCCAAAATGACAGTGTGAGTTGTAATTTTACTGTTTTCTTTTAGTATTCTGTTGAACTTCCCCTAACTATTTTTGTGATTTGTTTGTTTTTGATTTCACACAGGCCTATATATATATAGTACGTAGTATGTAAACGTGTGGACAAAATCTCCCCGGAAGTACACGGCCGGTTTCGCGGTTGTTGCCGCTCATCAGGCATTCGTACTCGGTACTCCTCTGCCCACTCGTCTTCATACTTGTACACTTCGATGTTATAAGTTCACTAGAATCTAATTTGAATCGTCTGGAGTGTGAATGGATAATCTTCTTTGAAGAGCCGACTAATGAGTATCCATTCACAATCCAGACGATTCAAATTAGATTCTAGTGAACATATAACATCGGCGTGTACAAGTATGCAGACGAGTGGGCAGAGGAGTACCGAGTACGAATGCCTGATGAGCGGCAAAAACCGCGAAACCGATCGTGTGCTTCCGGGGAGATTTTGTCCACACTTTTACATACTACTTACTGTCAATATGAGCGCTTGCACATGCAGCCTCGTTGTTCGTTGGGTTAGCAGTGACCCAGGCACGAATAACTATGACAAATCACAGTTCTCATTCATTTGTGGGCTCTCCAATGAAGAGTATCCATTTGCACTCCAGACGATTCAAATTAGATTCTAGTGAACAGGTAACGTTTATCAAGACACCTATAGAGTAGAATTGCACTTATCTGAGATCAGACTTTTGATTACCAGACAGCACGCTGCATACAACATTTTTGTTGATCATATATTTTAAATCAGTTAAATCAATTCTAATAAATTAGCAGAGCGTACCAAGAATACGGAAGCTCGAATATGTGAAAAAATAACAAACTTTCACTAACACTGAGGTGCCATTCCTGAAAATGGTCTCATGCCAGCAGACATCACGATTTCAGGCGTGTTCCCTAGTCAACAGCCTTTATGATATTATTTAAAACGAACATTTAAATTCGAGACAGCGGTTCAAAGATAATTTCTTTTTAAAAAAGAATTCCGATTTCACAGGGTCAGATCAAACTATTGCACGTATCTGTTCTCTATGTTTATAATTTATATCGACTTCTTATTTTAGAATTTTTCGGGAATTAGCTCAAAGATTCTAGTGGTCATTTAGCAGCTTTGCTTTTCAGTGAATATACACTGGTTAAAAGATCTGCCGCAAATATGGAACCGATTAGATGGATTATTTATAATTAGAAAATCTTAACACAAAGTCTTCATTCGTGTCTGACTATCTGAAGACAAACCCAGACCAGCTAGTAGCACAAATAGTTTTCTTGGTCAAAGTAAACATACTCCAAAATTATACTTCGTTTCTCGACACATCATATCGTTATGCGCAAAAAACTTGAGAATTATTTACTGTACCATATCACAACAGTAGAATTCACTCCAGAAAAAAAGAAATGTTCCAGAGCGATGAGAACAGCGGTTAAATGCTCGCGTTGAGATTCTAGACTCACTTGCGAAAGCTGACATCCAAGTGGGATGAAATAGCCAGGGCATACACTAAATAAAACGCAACAATTTATCAGATATCCGACATCTATTTGCACCCTGACACGAAGTCAGCAAAAGGTGAAACAAAACAGCATAAACTCACTCAACATGAAGTATACTTGGAAAGAATCCACTTGTGTGCTCATTTCTTTCCCTGGATACGTGACCGACACGGATGATCCCGTCGCTTGATAGAACTCCTGACCAGATTGTGCACAAATCACTTGAGCTGCCTGAGATGAGTCGAGCGCATCAGTCACTTGAACACATTGATCTGCATTAGAAGTCTGCAGTGAATTATGCGGATAGTGAAGACGATGGAATATAGTGATAAATTGTGTCGGTTGTCGTTTTCATCATTCCGATATTCAGTAGTATATTTTGATATAGCAAAAGCATTTCTCATGAACCCACAATTAAATGCAGTAGCCAAGCAGCAGAGAATAATATCAACGAAAAATATCACGCAAGATACAAAACGCTGTAGTGGACGAAAGCTTCACTGAAATTTGCAGTGAACGACGTGAATCATGTCAATCAATGTTGGTGTGAGCGGTGCGTTCATTTGTTCTAGCTCTTTTGAGTTCGGTTGTATGTTTATACTCTACGATAAACTAACCTCGAGGACCTTGAGAAAAACTTGTATGGTTTGACCAGCATCGGCCTGGATTGTCCGAGTACACTGGAAATCAGTAGGAATGAGACCTTGCTGGGGACAAACATCATAGTATAGCTCGTTCGTATCCGCAGTAAGTAGTGTCGTGTCACAAACGACAGGTGGAGTTGGAGCTGTGAAATGGGAGGTTATAGAAATAACAGGATGTTTATTCATCTTAGATAATCCTTGTTCTCCGTCCACCACAGTTTGGAACATCTTTACTCTTATACACATTATTCTCAACTGTTCACTGTCCTTTCACTTGCTATGATTCCTCTTTTTTGAAAACATTTGCTCGGCCTTCCATTCTCTCTGCAGGATTACGCTTTTCATCAGATTTCTGAGGAGTACCTGAGGACTATGAATCGACCGTTGGTGTGTTTTTTGTGATATATCTTAGATCATTGCTCACCAACCTTCGCCCTTTTCTCTTTAAAACAATTTAGTTGAAATGCTTCATCCATTTTCAAATCTTACTTAGAGTTCAGACTATATGTGGAATTTTCGACCTACTGGTTAGCAATACGAGAACACGGTCTGGACCACTCACTGTTCATTTTTTCAATATACACGCCAGCCATCAACCGTGTGTTACCCTACACGAGCAAATATATCGTGCACGTATGATTCATCCTAATGCAACCCTCGATATTACGTTTCTCAATGCTGACATCTCGGTTGCATGATCTGCCTTTACGTAACTTGACGGCGTCTAGCAAACTTAAGTCCACTAATCATGCAGTTCGTGAGTAACAAATTGCTTGCATGTTTGTCTGTTCACATCTATTGTTTAAAAATATCGTACTTTGTAAGCCTAAATACACTACATCGCATCGCCAGTTCCCGTGTCCTCGGAATTCATTTTCAACAATCTGGTCATTGCAGAAACCCTAAAAAACACTTTTGGATTCACAAAATTCTCAAGACAGCTCTATTGAGCGGAAAAACAATGGAAATTTAAAGCTTCCTGATGCGCTTGTCGATTGATGCATCTAGATCCTGCAAAGTATTTCAATTTGACCGGCAGACGCCCAAGCCTACGATTGCACTCTGCCGTGATATTCTTAAATTAGTCGGTATAGTTTTACTACTTCGGGGTCTTTTTACCGATAGAGGTAATAAATATGGGGAAATAGTTTTACTAATAAAGAGAAATAGAACAACCTTCGCGCTCTTGACACCTATGACGTCGTCATAAAATCGGACAGGTCCACAAAGCCGCAGTTATTAGGGATTAATTATATGGTTGGGAGACCTGGCAACTCTGTGTTGAGGACGTCTGGTGGCTTGTAGTTTTCGACAACCGAATAATTGCTCTCTTTGGGTTAGAAAAACGTATCAGCTGAGGCAGCTTTCCTCTTCGTGCTTTAGAAGTGAATGTTTGCCCTCTGACCCAAGTATCCACTCTACACCGTCCTGCTGACTCTGACATGTTTTACTTATTCCTACACATTGTTCGCCTTTCTATACTCCAATCGAGTAAGCTGGACAAAAATGGAAGAAGCAACGAAGTCAGGCCCTTACAGGCAATAGGAGCATGATGAGTTTAGCGTCAACACTGGCTTTGACCTATGCTCCCGGCATTCTTGGTCGGGGCCTAAGTGATGAGAATTGGGTTAATTAGAGATGTCCAGATAAAAGCCTTAGAAGAGAATCTAATTGCCGTGAAATCAGAACACCAGTAAGCAAAAGGCACCAAAATACATGAAGAGTGAGTAGCTACTACGCTGAACTATATCTGTTCATACTAACTCGTTTTCCTCACCATATTCTACTTCATCCCCACCACTTTTCATGCTGTTGCGTAAGTATCATGCCTTCTTCAGGCCGGTTTGAAGTTCACACTCCTATGGAACAGGCAGAGTGAACAAATCTGTCAGTGAACTTGTAATAGCAATTCACAATAGTTCTATCATTCTAATTGTCAGGGTGTTGCGAAGACCTCCCCAAAACCTACTTACTAATCGGTTCAAGCACGGCAAGCCGTGTCAGTCAATCAACACGCTTCTACCTACGAATGTGGTTGAACCGGTCGGGCGAATAAAGACAAAAGACGTGCAGACCTAAATAGAGAAACAAAAAATTCAGTCACAACTCAACCGGGCAAAACACCAATTGCAGATGTGTATTTGAGATTATCACATGTTCCCTGTAAAAAGCTTATTGGTCACCAATACTAACACAGTCCTCAGACGAGCCGCGATTTTACTTCTTATTTACGATAGCGTACATGTGCAACGGGAGTTGCCACGGAGATCGATGCTGCAGGTGGCTTATAGATAAGCGGCAGAAGGGAAACTCGAGGAACTACAAAGCTTATGACGTGGACGAAAGCGGATAGCTGCCCACTTGCTGTTCATTTATATTGTAACTCGCAATTACGAGCTGTTCGCATATAATTCTAAGGTTTTCACGTCAAAAAGTCAGACACCGAGAGCTGGAGTCGAACCGGCTACCCTCCGCATACCGGGCATATGTTCTACCAGCCGGGCTATCGCGGCTCGGACAGTCGGGTGTGAATAACGCAACTGAATAATCGATAATGCGCGAACCACTATTCCAATGATACACAGTATCTGTCCTGGTTTTAATCACTGGGCTAGCCTCATCGGTCACTTTCCAATGGGACGAACAACGCAGAGATGACCGTGATACATCGGACTTTGAAATATATTTATAGAATGTATGGTTGGAACGAGGAGCCTGTATTCTGTGTAATGGAAAATCCACTTGCATTCTTCACAGCGAAAAGTCATTTGAATAGTGGTTTGCGCCTTAGAGTTTATTCAGTTGCGTTATTCACACCCAACTGTCCGGACCGCGATAGCTCAGTTGGTAGAGCATCTGCCCGGTATACTGAGGGTCGCTGGCTCGCGGCGTCCGACTATTCGATGTGAAAAATGCAAGTGGCTTTCCATCATATGCAATTCAGGCTCCTCATGCCAAAAATACATCCTATAAATGTACTAATCTATCAATTTACCACTATCATCGGGTTAAATTACCTGCAGGAGAATGAACTGAAGAATATTCTCACATTTTAAAATACTGGTAACCTAACGATATGGAAGCTGGGGCAACATTATATCGCACCTGTGCCTTTTGGAAGCGACGAACAGATGCTTTATAACAAAATGTTCCACAGCCTCAATGAGAACTCTTCTCACCATTTTAAAAATATCATTCGATATAAATCCGCAGTAAAATGAAACGACTGCATTTTACATTTACTTTCGTATGCCAAGATGAGGAAGAATTGAAGTATCCAGAAAATGTTTTACCGTGAATTTTGCCGTCCATGCCATCCGAATTTGTTATTTTTGAACCTTCCGGTGTTTAATTGCTCCGTCATGCCAGAAACTGTATATACTTTAATTAATTGACTAAAATCTAGTGACTGATAAGCATTGAGTTTAGACGTTTTAAACACTTGCTATTGTTCTGCCTCAATCCACACTGTGTAAAACCACTGAAAGTAAAGCACTCTCCCTCAAGGTGACATTGAAATCTGGATGATTTGTTTACAATAGTATGAAATGAAGGTATTCAAAAGACCATCCACGAAAAGCACAACAGTGAAAAAGTAAATCTGTAGTGAAGCAAATTATATGTTCTTGCACAAGTGCTTCCTTTGGAGTTTTACCAATGGGTAATCTTACATGACTTCAGCCATGAAAAGTAACACTCATCGACAGTTTTCGAATATAATCAAGGCACTTCCTGCATAGCGATCAACTACCATGATGGGTGTCTTCTCTATAGGCGTAGGAATACAACAATAAACCTGCTGCTAATAAAACTCAAATAGTAGTGCGCAACGTGAAGGAATGCTTTTGTTGTACTTAAGCCCCTACAGAGAAGTTGCCCATCATATTAGTCGATCATTATAACATTCGAAGCTAAATGCGGTAGGATGATATATCATTGATTGTTTATGTTCAACAAACCGTCGAGGGCCAATCCTGAGGACCTGGTGTTTAGGAGTTCCATTCACAAATGATCCCTCCAGCTATGCGTCCCTGTGAGGGTTTGGTGGATCAACAGTGCCAGTGGTTCCTGACAATGATGAAGCAGCAGTACGTGTTTCTATGGTTTTCAAAGGTTAGTACAGCGTTCACGCTGCATGATGAATCACATCATGTAAATACTTATTCCCTTATTACCCACATTTTCGGTAAGGATAGTCCAAAACCAACGTGTACGGCTCTAGTGAAAGATAAATTCATTCAAATGATGAGATTGCAAAGTACAATACGATTTAGCAAATTTGGTTATTTCAAGCAAGTTCAATCGTTCTCTACACTGAAGTTTATTTCCGTCCCATCAGATATAAAATCAAACAGAGTCAACTCACTCAACATGAAGTATACTTGGAAAGAATCCACTTGTGTGCTCATTTCTTTCCCTGGATACGTGACCGACACGGATGATCCCGTCGCTTGATAGAACTCCTGACCAGATTGTGCACAAATCACTTGAGCTGCCTGAGATGAGTCGAGCGCATCAGTCACTTGAACACATTGATCTGCATTAGAAGTCTGCAGTGAATTATGCGGATAGTGAAGACGATGGAATATAGTGATAAATTGTGTCGGTTGTCGTTTTCATCATTCCGATATTCAGTAGTATATTTTGATATAGCAAAAGCATTTCTCATGAACCCACAATTAAATGCAGTAGCCAAGCAGCAGAGAATAATATCAACGAAAAATATCACGCAAGATACAAAACGCTGTAGTGGACGAAAGCTTCACTGAAATTTGCAGTGAACGACGTGAATCATGTCAATCAATGTTGGTGTGAGCGGTGCGTTCATTTGTTCTAGCTCTTTTGAGTTCGGTTGTATGTTTATACTCTACGATAAACTAACCTCGAGGACCTTGAGAAAAACTTGTATGGTTTGACCAGCATCGGCCTGGATTGTCCGAGTACACTGGAAATCAGTAGGAATGAGACCTTGCTGGGGACAAACATCATAGTATAGCTCGTTCGTATCCGCAGTAAGTAGTGTCGTGTCACAAACGACAGGTGGAGTTGGAGCTGTGAAATGGGAGGTTATAGAAATAACAGGATGTTTATTCATCTTAGATAATCCTTGTTCTCCGTCCACCACAGTTTGGAACATCTTTACTCTTATACACATTATTCTCAACTGTTCACTGTCCTTTCACTTGCTATGATTCCTCTTTTTTGAAAACATTTGCTCGGCCTTCCATTCTCTCTGCAGGATTACGCTTTTCATCAGATTTCTGAGGAGTACCTGAGGACTATGAATCGACCGTTGGTGTGTTTTTTGTGATATATCTTAGATCATTGCTCACCAACCTTCGCCCTTTTCTCTTTAAAACAATTTAGTTGAAATGCTTCATCCATTTTCAAATCTTACTTAGAGTTCAGACTATATGTGGAATTTTCGACCTACTGGTTAGCAATACGAGAACACGGTCTGGACCACTCACTGTTCATTTTTTCAATATACACGCCAGCCATCAACCGTGTGTTACCCTACACGAGCAAATATATCGTGCACGTATGATTCATCCTAATGCAACCCTCGATATTACGTTTCTCAATGCTGACATCTCGGTTGCATGATCTGCCTTTACGTAACTTGACGGCGTCTAGCAAACTTAAGTCCACTAATCATGCAGTTCGTGAGTAACAAATTGCTTGCATGTTTGTCTGTTCACATCTATTGTTTAAAAATATCGTACTTTGTAAGCCTAAATACACTACATCGCATCGCCAGTTCCCGTGTCCTCGGAATTCATTTTCAACAATCTGGTCATTGCAGAAACCCTAAAAAACACTTTTGGATTCACAAAATTCTCAAGACAGCTCTATTGAGCGGAAAAACAATGGAAATTTAAAGCTTCCTGATGCGCTTGTCGATTGATGCATCTAGATCCTGCAAAGTATTTCAATTTGACCGGCAGACGCCCAAGCCTACGATTGCACTCTGCCGTGATATTCTTAAATTAGTCGGTATAGTTTTACTACTTCGGGGTCTTTTTACCGATAGAGGTAATAAATATGGGGAAATAGTTTTACTAATAAAGAGAAATAGAACAACCTTCGCGCTCTTGACACCTATGACGTCGTCATAAAATCGGACAGGTCCACAAAGCCGCAGTTATTAGGGATTAATTATATGGTTGGGAGACCTGGCAACTCTGTGTTGAGGACGTCTGGTGGCTTGTAGTTTTCGACAACCGAATAATTGCTCTCTTTGGGTTAGAAAAACGTATCAGCTGAGGCAGCTTTCCTCTTCGTGCTTTAGAAGTGAATGTTTGCCCTCTGACCCAAGTATCCACTCTACACCGTCCTGCTGACTCTGACATGTTTTACTTATTCCTACACATTGTTCGCCTTTCTATACTCCAATCGAGTAAGCTGGACAAAAATGGAAGAAGCAACGAAGTCAGGCCCTTACAGGCAATAGGAGCATGATGAGTTTAGCGTCAACACTGGCTTTGACCTATGCTCCCGGCATTCTTGGTCGGGGCCTAAGTGATGAGAATTGGGTTAATTAGAGATGTCCAGATAAAAGCCTTAGAAGAGAATCTAATTGCCGTGAAATCAGAACACCAGTAAGCAAAAGGCACCAAAATACATGAAGAGTGAGTAGCTACTACGCTGAACTATATCTGTTCATACTAACTCGTTTTCCTCACCATATTCTACTTCATCCCCACCACTTTTCATGCTGTTGCGTAAGTATCATGCCTTCTTCAGGCCGGTTTGAAGTTCACACTCCTATGGAACAGGCAGAGTGAACAAATCTGTCAGTGAACTTGTAATAGCAATTCACAATAGTTCTATCATTCTAATTGTCAGGGTGTTGCGAAGACCTCCCCAAAACCTACTTACTAATCGGTTCAAGCACGGCAAGCCGTGTCAGTCAATCAACACGCTTCTACCTACGAATGTGGTTGAACCGGTCGGGCGAATAAAGACAAAAGACGTGCAGACCTAAATAGAGAAACAAAAAATTCAGTCACAACTCAACCGGGCAAAACACCAATTGCAGATGTGTATTTGAGATTATCACATGTTCCCTGTAAAAAGCTTATTGGTCACCAATACTAACACAGTCCTCAGACGAGCCGCGATTTTACTTCTTATTTACGATAGCGTACATGTGCAACGGGAGTTGCCACGGAGATCGATGCTGCAGGTGGCTTATAGATAAGCGGCAGAAGGGAAACTCGAGGAACTACAAAGCTTATGACGTGGACGAAAGCGGATAGCTGCCCACTTGCTGTTCATTTATATTGTAACTCGCAATTACGAGCTGTTCGCATATAATTCTAAGGTTTTCACGTCAAAAAGTCAGACACCGAGAGCTGGAGTCGAACCGGCTACCCTCCGCATACCGGGCATATGTTCTACCAGCCGGGCTATCGCGGCTCGGACAGTCGGGTGTGAATAACGCAACTGAATAATCGATAATGCGCGAACCACTATTCCAATGATACACAGTATCTGTCCTGGTTTTAATCACTGGGCTAGCCTCATCGGTCACTTTCCAATGGGACGAACAACGCAGAGATGACCGTGATACATCGGACTTTGAAATATATTTATAGAATGTATGGTTGGAACGAGGAGCCTGTATTCTGTGTAATGGAAAATCCACTTGCATTCTTCACAGCGAAAAGTCATTTGAATAGTGGTTTGCGCCTTAGAGTTTATTCAGTTGCGTTATTCACACCCAACTGTCCGGACCGCGATAGCTCAGTTGGTAGAGCATCTGCCCGGTATACTGAGGGTCGCTGGCTCGCGGCGTCCGACTATTCGATGTGAAAAATGCAAGTGGCTTTCCATCATATGCAATTCAGGCTCCTCATGCCAAAAATACATCCTATAAATGTACTAATCTATCAATTTACCACTATCATCGGGTTAAATTACCTGCAGGAGAATGAACTGAAGAATATTCTCACATTTTAAAATACTGGTAACCTAACGATATGGAAGCTGGGGCAACATTATATCGCACCTGTGCCTTTTGGAAGCGACGAACAGATGCTTTATAACAAAATGTTCCACAGCCTCAATGAGAACTCTTCTCACCATTTTAAAAATATCATTCGATATAAATCCGCAGTAAAATGAAACGACTGCATTTTACATTTACTTTCGTATGCCAAGATGAGGAAGAATTGAAGTATCCAGAAAATGTTTTACCGTGAATTTTGCCGTCCATGCCATCCGAATTTGTTATTTTTGAACCTTCCGGTGTTTAATTGCTCCGTCATGCCAGAAACTGTATATACTTTAATTAATTGACTAAAATCTAGTGACTGATAAGCATTGAGTTTAGACGTTTTAAACACTTGCTACTGTTCTGCCTCAATCCACACTGTGTAAAACCACTGAAAGTAAAGCACTCTCCCTCAAGGTGACATTGAAATCTGGATGATTTGTTTACAATAGTATGAAATGAAGGTATTCAAAAGACCATCCACGAAAAGCACAACAGTGAAAAAGTAAATCTGTAGTGAAGCAAATTATATGTTCTTGCACAAGTGCTTCCTTTGGAGTTTTACCAATGGGTAATCTTACATGACTTCAGCCATGAAAAGTAACACTCATCGACAGTTTTCGAATATAATCAAGGCACTTCCTGCATAGCGATCAACTACCATGATGGGTGTCTTCTCTATAGGCGTAGGAATACAACAATAAACCTGCTGCTAATAAAACTCAAATAGTAGTGCGCAACGTGAAGGAATGCTTTTGTTGTACTTAAGCCCCTACAGAGAAGTTGCCCATCATATTAGTCGATCATTATAACATTCGAAGCTAAATGCGGTAGGATGATATATCATTGATTGTTTATGTTCAACAAACCGTCGAGGGCCAATCCTGAGGACCTGGTGTTTAGGAGTTCCATTCACAAATGCTCCCTCCAGCTATGCGTCCCTGTGAGGGTTTGGTGGATCAACAGTGCCAGTGGTTCCTGACAATGATGAAGCAGCAGTACTTGTTTCTATGGTTTTCAAAGGTTAGTACAGCGTTCACGCTGCATGATGAATCACATCATGTAAATACTTATTCCCTTATTACCCACATTTTCGGTAAGGATAGTCCAAAACCAACGTGTACGGCTCTAGTGAAAGATAAATTCATTCAAATGATGAGATTGCAAAGTACAATACGATTTAGCAAATTTGGTTATTTCAAGCAAGTTCAATCGTTCTCTACACTGAAGTTTATTTCCGTCCCATCAGATATAAAATCAAACAGAGTCAACTCACTCAACATGAAGTATACTTGGAAAGAATCCACTTGTGTGCTCATTTCTTTCCCTGGATACGTGACCGACACGGATGATCCCGTCGCTTGATAGAACTCCTGACCAGATTGTGCACAAATCACTTGAGCTGCCTGAGATGAGTCGAGCGCATCAGTCACTTGAACACATTGATCTGCATTAGAAGTCTGCAGTGAATTATGCGGATAGTGAAGATGATGGAATATAGTGATAAATTATGTCGGTTGTCGTTTTCATCATTCCGATATTCAGTATTATATTTCGATATGGTGGAAACATCTCCTACAAAAACGTAGTCAATAGTTTTAGACTGACAACTGGGAATAACCCTGATAAAATCATCAGGCAGTATTCATCAACCTGCAACGCTTGAAAGGATGAGGTGATTCCTAATTTAATGTTTTGTTTAGTAAAATGTTTTAGTGATGAACCGGTGACTGATTGAATAATTTTTGTGAATGAATGTTTTGATGAATTAGTATGGAATGGGTGGTATCTGACGACTTAGTTTCATAGGTTATATTCATTTGCATTCGCTTCAGCACACTGGACTACGTGTTTTTACCTACCTCGAGTACCTTGAGATATACTTGTAAAGTTTCTCCAGCATCTGCGGTGATCGTCCGGGTACATTGGTATTTAGTAGAAATAGTGCCAGAACGAGTCCAGACATCATAGTATTGTTCATTCTCCATAGCAGTCAGTAGAGTCTTGTCACAAACTACCGTGGGGAATGGAATCACGGAAATAAATAAATTATTTTTTCCATGTTAGCTTTGGTGTATTTTTCAGAAAATTTCAGGTGATTATGGGCTTAATCGTTCATCCCTGTATTTCGTTATCTTAGTTTCTGTCTCTTCATTAGTTTTCTCTTTTAGGTATTTCACAACATTTATCTTCATTGTACTTAACGAGACTTAACCGGTAGTTGCACTGTTCAATACTCTTAATAATGCTTTTTATCTGCACAGTTTTTTCATGTTTTCCTTCGGTGTTTATTCTGGAAAGAGATTCTACTCTGATCGCAATATGAACGGAGTTTTTGCTATTGCAGTATAATTCGCGTCCTTTCAGAAGATAACTTCTGGTATGCATTCCACCGATTATTATGACCGGGTCAAAATGAAACTTATCCCGATCAAATAAAATCATCCGAAATAATCTAGAATGGGGAAAAAATATCTTCTGAGATACAACAAATATTGCACTTTGTTTTTCTGATGCCTTGAAGCACCTAAATACCTCACTGTCTCCAATTTGTCTGACTTATCTTTAAGTACAGAGACATTCCGTGAAAATTCAAAGAAAATTGCAAAACTATTTCCCCCAAGACTGGTTAGCTTTATCCTATAACGTGATTGTCGATCACAAATAAAGTTCAGTAAAGAAAACAGAATACCACTCAATCAGGGCAGTGTATAAAACGATTAGGAGATCCATCTTAAAAATAGAAATAAAGGCCGGGAAATTTCCGAATTGATCAGAGTAAATGTAGAATTCGCAAACAGAATAAAATTTCCCTTTGTATTGAAATACTGAAAATCGCGGTAATTTTCGTAATCACGTCGAATAAGTAATAAATAATTAATTTCAGAGGTGGGCATTTTTCTCACGGAGTACATAGAAAACCTGAAATGATTTGATTCTTGCTGTTGTTTTTTTGCCAGGATATGTGACCGTCACGACTGAGCCGGTTGATTGATACAGTTCCTGACCAGGTTGTGCGCAAATCACTTGAGCTGTCTGAGACGAATCGAGCTGATCAGTCACTTGAACACACTGATCTGCACTGGATGCCTATAAGGGAATATAGAAATTTTGGTTGCTTTCACACAACACCAAACTTCCTTTTTCCGTTATCAAAAACATTGTTCACCGTGTTGATTTCTTTGTTTATTCAACAACACCTTATTCATATATCAGATCAACCATTACTCTGGTAAATGAGGATTCGGATACTCTCGTTTGCCAAATTATGTGAAACTCAAAACATGTAGTGTCACTAAAATAAATTTGTCCTTGGTTACTATTTCTGACAGTACTCGACAGGGTGCTCTCGAGAACAGACTTACATTGAATAGCTTGAGATAAATTTGCATTTGTCCACCTTGTTCATTTGACACTGTTCGTGTACATCCAAAAGTACTTGAAATGTTTTTATTCTCGGCATAAACTTCGTAGTACTGCTCTTCCAAAGCCGCGGTCAGTTGTGTTGTGTCACACTTAATAGAGGGAGCTCCAGAAGAAGAATGTGTGAGAAATGGAAACAATCTTGTTACTGGTTAACAATACATTTTCAAATAGCATGCTCATATGCATTTTGTTGCGTGATGGCACCACTAAGACGGTTCAACAGGCAAACACAGTATGTGCCGTACACCATAAATAGTGATCATTTGGATAATATTATTGGCATTTCAAAATCGTCCAACATGACCAAAATTGGAATGAATGGCAAACTGCATGCTCCTATTTCTCATAGGTTCCTGACTGCTGAGTCAGGTGCTTAGCATTCCAAACTCCACTTCCATGAACCTGAAAAAAAACTCATATTCGAAACCATTGAGAACATTCTTCCACAGAATTTGATTATTGTCATAGGTAGCAGGTGGCGTGCGGCATTTTTACCATCCTCGATGGTAATGACGCACATTTATTTTGAGAAGTACAGCATTTCTCTTGCCTTTGAATACAAATGCGTAAGTTTGAAGTTCGAACAGTTCTACAGAAACTACAGCAGGGACTTTCAAAGGTCATACTGAGCTTTTAAACTCCTCACTCTTCTATCAGTAACAGGCACCTTGACTATGTATGAGAGATTCCGAGAACACATATCAGTCAATAAGACTGAGAATGATAGGTACACTTTGCACCAGTTCTTTCTTCTTTGATCCCTATTAACTACCGGTACTGGTACCATAATAGACTAAAGAAAAATTTCCGAGTGTATCGCTATTTGCGGTGCTGAACCGGCCCTACTTCTCTCTTCAAATGCGGTATTTTGTGGGTGACTCTTTGTCACTTGTGCTTCACGTTGTAAACCACCGGATATTGGTTGCTACAAAGATATTCGAAAGTCATCTTTAGCAGAATGTGTTTCTCAACATGGCAGCTTTGAAGCTTTTGTGGCGAGTTTGAACCTGCTTTTTTAAGTAAGCAGCACTGTAACTAAGTTCGTGGTAACTGTTCTATAGCCGCTCACTAGCTCTAGTGAGACAGTCTCTCTGCTTCCGAACTGTCTCAGTTTATTAGCTCAAAAACGACTGTTTTTCTGGAGTGCACCGTGGCCACAGCCAAATCCGAACTCGCAAACTTATTACTTCATCTGTTATTCACAACCAACTAGTTACAAACCCCACTGGTTGATTTGGTTCAATCTACCTTTGGCAGCTGACCGGTCTTTCTGTCCGCCTTGTCCCTTCCAGTCTTGTTTTTGAATCAGGAATAACGATGAAGTGTTGCTCGCCAAACCATTATGTTGTCTACTGAAGAAACCAGGCAGTTTATTGACAACGCGCTAACCCATTCTCACAAAGTAACCAAGATTAGTTACCTCATTGAGTATAAACGATCAGTTTACAGCACCAAATTAAGAGAAGCTATCACATGGACGAACCGTGAAGATAAAGATTTATGCCGTTTATTAGAATTTATTTATGGAAGATTAATTGTCTTGGAAATCACTTAGATGGTTTGACAGCTAGTTTAGGAACGAAAGAGGTAGTCTTCAAAAAGAACATTGCTCTAAATGGTTCGGTCGGAATGAAAAGGTTTTTTTGGAGCCAGTATATTAGTGATAGAAATGCTGAGTTGGTTCAAAAATGAAAAATAAATGACCCCGGCTGGCACCGAATCCTCTCATGGACGGAACCCACGATTAAAAGTCGCGAGCGATCTACAAGCCAAGCTACGGGTTGGTTGGTCTGACCTCGCAGGTCAGCTTGTGGAGCTCACGCTGTACTAGGTGCGAGTGGCGTGCACCCGTTGGTTCAAATCCAGCCCAGGCCAATGACTGTTAACATTTCTGATCATTTAAAAAATTGTATTTCATAGTGGTGAGTATAATTCGTAAATGAGATTAATAAACTCAACTGCCCGTTGGAGACATAACTTGCAAGATGCTAGTTTAAAAAACGGTTTGGGAATTTAAAGTATGAGTAAACAGGCTACCAAATCAGTGGAACGTTCGGTTTCAAGTACATAAGAAAAGTTATCAAAATTCAGAAAACGCTGTCGGTGTACTCTTCTTTGATAAAGTTGAAATCGGTCCCTCATACTCCTCTCATTGAACAGAAACCAAACTTACAAGAGAGGTAGAACACTTTGAACGGATCCACGTAAACGTGCCTTTTTTTGCCCGGATATGTGACAGACACGGAGGGACCAGTAGATCGAAACATTTGTGAACCAGACTGGGCACAGATAACGTTACTAGTCTGCGACGGATCGACATCATCAATCACTTGAACACACTGATCTCCACCGGTGGTCTGCAAGAAAGCAATGATTTGCAACTGTCAACCGAAATTCAAATAGCAAAACATTTTTTCCTTCATCCGTTTACCGTCATTTCTACACCTCAAACAGCAATCCGCAAGAATTCATCGAATTAAAATGACGTTATTGGATCTTGTCTATCAATCAGTATGAAGTGAAATAGTAATTCGTAAGCCGAGTACATTCACATTTGAATGAACTCACCAGGTTCACCATGAGGTAAACTTGAATAAGGTAGTCTACTTGGGCCGCGATTGACCTAACACATCGATAGTCAGGATAAATAGGGCCGGATTGGGGATAGACATTGTAGGATTGCTCATTTACATCCGCTGACAGTGGAGTTGAATCACATGTGACGATGTAAGGTTTAACTGTACAGGAAAAACAAACGAAGCCATTTCGAGTCAAAATACGATCGAGCAATAAAGCAAACTCTTCGTGTTGCACTAATTTACGTTTTGAAGAACTGTTCAAGACTTCCATTATTTTAAAGAATATTTTGAATGCTTTTCCATCTTTGTGTCCTAATTTGCCCTTTTGTTTATCATAACTGGCTGATTGTCCTTTGGACTCCACCTTTCACGCGAAAGCCTCAGGCCATCCGACAAACCTGCACTCTGAAGCACGAGACTTACATTTTACTCTTGTTAGAGCTCATTAGTGGCTCATATCCTCTGCCACACACAGGCTTTGAATTCGGACCCTTTCATCTCGAAGTCATGTGTGTTACTACTGGGCCACTCCACTCCCGTCCGAGTTCATCCCAATCACCAAGGGGAGCTTATTCAGGTGTCCTCCTTCATGACAGGCAGAAATGCCCGACAGCTTCGAATAGAGACACGATAACGGCCCCTTTAACTTTAAGTGGATGCCTCCCACCAAATCAGATATTCTACACAGAATAAGTCAAAATACCCACATTTCAAACGCGCTTCGCATTAGGCGTATATATCACGCAAATAATTGCGAGTCTAGTGCTTCCGGTTGCAGGTTGGTCGGATGATCTGAGGTTTGAGCGTGAAAGGTGGAGTTCAAACGACAGTCAGCCGAACAACGATTTACTAATCACACACACTATTCGCAAGTAACTGAGTGAGGTATATGTATGTATACCATTTATTTGGGCCCGCCCAATTTAGCTGATGATATTAAGTTTAGTAGAATCACGCACTTGAAGATCAACTGGCCGTTGATTTAATTATGTTGAAGTCATATGAAGTGGTCAAGTATCGTTACCGAAACACAATTACCTTGCTAAATGGAAAACCTCAAAATCTCAAGCTGTTAGCAAGATTTTCTTAGAACCTGATATTTTTTCTTCAAAATTAATTAGTTTTGATTGTTGTCCACACCCAAGTTGCCGTCGATTCCCGATATTCCGTTTTGTCATTAGACATTTTTATGTACTGATATTTTGCAGCCTGTCGCGGGAATCCTAAACAATAATTAAAATGTACTTGCTCTGTTTGATTTTAAGAAACTAACAAACCAAGCTTCTCTAAAATTGGCAAATTGTTGCAATAATTATAATTTTCCTCCGTTTGTCTTTTTCGTTTGATAAGTTTTGTGTGAAGTAAACTGAGATTTTTAGTTTAACTTATTCAGTTTAAGGTGAGTTACCTTTGGTTCCTTTTCATTTTCCGCTGCCATTCAGTCTGAATCCCCTTCTCCAAGTATGTCAAATATGAATCCATTCTGACCCACGTCCGTCTATTTAATGGTTTCCTGCCTAAGATTTGCATGGAATACTAGCGGCCAGTTATCTCTGTCGATATGTACAAATAAACCGTTTAATTTTATTATTTTATCAGTTGTCCCAAAACAACCAAATATGGAAGATAGAATTTCGGATTTGACAGTGCCATCTTCCCACAGACCATGCTAAAGACTGCGAAAAAGCTGATCAGCAAATGGTACAATAATCTGACAGAACTGTGAAAGGTAATAACTAAATGATCACCATTATTTGAACCAAGCCAAGCAACATGTATATTGACGTACTACTGTTCACGTGTCAAGCAATGAACACAACATATAACTGCTATCTGCAAAACATCATGGAAAGTATTGCTTGCCTCGTCTAATCAATGGAAGATTTTAATTCTGTTTTCTTGGTATGCGGTTGTGTTTCGTTCAAAGGTGATTCTCTGCCAGCTTCCATTTGATACAGTCCAGTCGAGAGTTACTTACGTGGAAAAGAGCAACGCTAGTCCCATCAAAGGGGGAAAAACAGCAAGCTCTTCCTGTAGTCGTATAACACTGACCCACTAAATTTCATCTGATCTCAAATCTTTTGTTCAGCTGTCCATCAGTATTGTACATTGTCATAAGGTCGGACTGAGTATAATAACGTACGCAAGTATCACTCTAGGTTGCTAGGATACATAAGTAAGCAGACGAAGGCACCAGTTGAGTCTCAAGCCACTCATTTAGCAGCAATGGCTGGAGTATACCACATAATATACTTCACACAATTCACGACAAACTAAATGAATTTGTTTAACTTTACAACCTTCGGTCAAGGCTACCGTGCACAATAAATGCTGACCTTTCTACTCTCTGTTTTCTATGCGTTTGTATAAAAAAAAACACGACAAAAGGGCACCTTCTCCGGTCCAAAAGAGGACAACTAAGGCCTTGGAACAATAAGCTAAAATATAGAGAACATGATGGGTTAGGGAATAAATGTACCAGTATTAAATTAGACGAACCCTATTCAAAATTATACAACTAATTTCTCTATAACCAAATATTTTTTTCGGATATTCAATCCACTAAAAAGAGGCAACTTTTATGGTTAATTATTCTTGTTCATGGTTCTACGTACACACAAGAAGAATGAATGGCCTGTTGAGAAAAATGATTGTAATGCTTCTAATCATGGCTCATTGGAAAAAATTAGAAAACGGTCATGTTTGTTCATCTCTCTGTTTACACCGTGATTGCCGTAGTTTGAAGTTTGTCGCATCAAGACATCAAGAAGAAGAGTGATTCACCCCGTGGCTGACGTGTTATTCTCACAATCACGTCTTTATTGATAACGGATGAATAAGCTGTACAGACCATCCATGCAAACCGGACGACTTAACTATTTAGAGCTCCTATATTTTTTGAGTGTATTTGGCCACGGTAATTCACTTTATATCCTTAACCAAACAACCAATACAAAATTACAGGTAGACACTCAAGTGAATCATCCTTTATGTTCCAGTTTTTATTTATAACAATCAATTTCAACTACTTTGCATGAATGTACCCCCACTTAAAAGCACACAGGATGGATATATCTGCTAACTGACCCCCGAATTTCGCCGGAAAAAGAAAACTGCCTGCATTCAAGTCAAGAAATCTTACCGTGATTTTATTCCGTCCTCATCATTTGGTCAAACTACACGGTGAGTTGCACACAATTCAAGTAAACTGAGGAAGTCTTAATTTGAAGACTCGGGGAGCTACCGTTTAGGAAAAACGCTAACGCTTTATAAGTGCACAAAAGAAAATGTGAATAATCAGATACACCTGCAACAGTTTTAGCGTCCAGGTACCCCTGCTATTGCCTAAAAATGTACAAAATAGACAAAGTAACAAACCAATATCAACAATAAAGGTCTGTAAGTGCCAGATTGGAGGTTTTCATCTTGTTGTTTCTTTGATGTACTTGTTGTTGCTTGTTGATGCAAATACTGAGCCTCGGATCATGGATTTTCTCCTCTTATAATTTTACGGATAACAGAATTGGAATCCTCGTCGTCATAGCGTTTCCTTTGCGTGTACCATTTCTGGCTCCTACGGATAGACCGCTCTAATGGGAATGGGTGGCCTTGGAGATAGACCTGATGCGGGCCGAGGAGATTTGGTGTGGCCCAGGAGAGGTCTTGTGGTATGGCCTACACGGGGTGTGGTCTCTGGGGCCTCAGTTCTCCTGTGGTGTATGTCGGAGGAGTACGAAACACTGAGATCAGTGTTCTCTAGTTGGGGGAGTGGTGTAAAGGCTCAGTTGAAGGCTGCCATCTTGCTGTTCTTATACTGTAAATTTTGTTGCCTATTGACACACTTACTGATCCTCGGCTTACGGAGTTTCTTCTCTTTTTACGCTTTTACTGATCATGTACTTGAAACCTATGTCGGGAGAGCACTGCCCTTGAGTGTTACAGGCCAACTGATTTGTTTATAAGTCTTTCAATTTCTGATGGGAATACCACCAAGGAAGACTTCCGGAAGTGAAATAACTTTATGTTTTTAGAGATGTTATTGGTACAATAAAATAAGTATCGACTTACTTAGCACGAAGTACACACTGAATGTAGATACAGAATTCACGCTATCATTCTGATTACTGAGGTACCTCACAGAAAGCGTGGATGCGTCACCTTTTATTGAGAGCGGGGACTGATCAGAACATATTATCCTCTCCGGATCTATAAATGTACTTGACACGCCGATGCACTGTCGCGTTACGTTAGCCTGCCAAAGAAGAAGGACAAGAGATGAATAACAATTGATTATTTCCTAACTTTTTCCATTTTTTCATGAAAATATGTTTTTCCTGCTTATCATTGAGGCTTTTTTGACTGAACAACAAATCCTGGACTTAATATTTTCCTTCAAGAACCTTCAATCAGCTTTCCTTTCTGAATCCTTGAATTGGTCGCTGTGTATGGAGGTGGAGTCTTTTGCGTCCTAGTGAAATGTCACGGGGAGCTTCAAATTAAACAACTTACAACACACCATATAGGAGAAATTGTAGGAACGGTAAAGTTTCCTTGTGCTTGTGAATACTCACATATCCAACGCGAGGAAGGATGGAAGTGGATTTCAACGTAAAATTACGAGGCATATTTATATAGATCTGTTTGAGGAGTGGAGTACACCAGTTCAGCTTGAGTCGGTTTGTTGTAAATATCTTGCCATATTTAATGTCTACACAGCATGTGAATATTTGGCTACCGAAGTATCTCAGAATGGGGATACATCCTCGATGAGTGTTTTTGTTTACCACTTGTAAGAGTAAATAAGTAGCCTATAGCGTTAATCCAACTACGATTTAATAATGTGCATTGTTTAACATTATTTCCTGAGCATCTCATTTAAGTTAATTTTCTCTTCGGACACCATTTTGCATAAATTCATAAATGATTGTTTTAAATAATGCTCATTCAGAAGTTCGGTTGAAGAGAACGAAACTGCGTATAACACGTGGAGTTCATCTTTTTTGTAATGTAATTTCAGAGATAATCAAATCCCTAGATTCAATGAATTGTGTAGTCTGCAAGTGGAGTGTATAGCAGCCGTTCGTTTGCAAACAACGTTGGCCGAAACGGACATAGCTAAAGAATTTACTTGACAGGTTGCCTACTAAATTTATCAATCATGCAATATTCTCATTAAACACTAAGGGGAAATACGAGTAGTTTGTTCATTGCTTAAGCTTTTCTGAAAAGGATTAGGCAATTTAGATGTGAAAACATAGTTATCGTCCAGTGTGGTTTGAGTAGATGTTTTGCAAGAAAATAAAGTAGTGTTCGCGCTTGATTATCATTTGAAATACCTCACTGCTACCTTGAAACAAGAGAATCTTTTTTTAAAAAAGTACAATAGTTAAAACGGAAATTTACGGCGAGCATCATACGCATGCTTAAAGGTACAAGGAGTTTCCCCACTAGACAGACGTGATTTTATCAGGCAAACAAAAAATGGCCAAAAACGAGCTCTATCCACCTACCCCGTAGTTCGCAGTCAATCATAAGGGATTTAAGGTGGTTTTACGCCATCATATATTCTTAAAAATTTTGATACGTCTTACAAAGCGAAATTACCTAGTTTCAGGTGCTCCATTTTTCAAGTTTACTCATTCAATTTTTCAACAGATGTAGATTAAAGTGGATTGCCTTTTAACATTGAGGCACCAAAAGACAAGTAATTCATTGCGACGTAAGGCACTTCATGTAAGTGGTATTAGGTTGTGCCAATTTGCACATTCACTATAATTATTTCAGATAAACCGACCCTCGATGGTGCCATTTTACCTAACGTTTGATAAGTCGGACCTCTAAAAGCAATACACAACTGAGCTACCAAAAGGGATGTAAAACGAATGCTGTAGCGGTATGATTAACAAGAAAAGTGAAGCTATTCAGTTTCAGTCAAAGTACACGCCTTGAAAGGTAAAGGAACATAGGAAACATCAACGAAAGCCATTAGACCCTGAATTCATGTTGCTCACGTATACCAACATGATTTTGATTATTGTTTTAGATTTTTACTGCCTGTGAGGTCTTTTCGGAGGCTATTTTTCTAAAGATTTTTCTGATGACCAATGTTTCTTATTGTTGCACACAATTATACGCAATCTACGGTATGCATCACGATTAAGCGGCTTGCTCAAGAGAGCATAACAGCTTTCCAAATTAAGCTTTTGTATACTTTTTATCTGGAAACAATTAAGTGTTTACCACTTGCAAAGGAAAAAATACCCCAAAAGAACAGTGAATAATAGGTTATTAGTCTACAATATTTTGTTTAAAAAATAGCGTATAGACTTCGAATGCAGGAAGAGTAAAAGGGCTCTACTAACAAATTGCAGATCTTCATCCCCTGCCGATCAATTGTTGTACCCATGTTATTTAAGTGATTTGATAAACTCTGCTAATTAATTTTCACAGTGTCCAATTGGTGATGGTCGTTACAGATCAAACAATTTTACTTTCGTTGGAGAACTTCGTGATGGGCCTCCTCACATCGTGATTTCTAACTACGGAAATGCTCTACTTGTGTTGCTGATGCCCCGGATTCAACACAATGCCCTATAGTTTCATTTTTAGCACAGCAAAATTGACGAATGATTTCTGAGGAGGGCTCTGTTTCCTATAAAAATGAGCTTTCAAATATATATATTTAGTTGAAAAAGTAAGTTAAGTAATTTGATTGCAGTTGGGCAATAAAACAGTTTATTTTGCTTCATCAATACTCTAACCCGGCAAGTGGTCGCACAGAAAGATTCGTTGATAGCTACCTAACTGATGATTTCGAAAGACTGAGAAATTTACCTGAGAAGAAGAGGACCACATATATACGCAGCTACTTGGCATTGATTCAGATGCCTGCAATACAGAAACGACTATTTTCCACGTAGTAGGTCGAGTAGGTACATACTGATTCAGAGAGATCCATAAATATTTACTACCCCAATGATCACCTACATTTTAATCTTTTATTGTTCGGTAAGTTTTACAAGCACAAAGACAAGTCGATTACCACCTGAGTCCATCTGGCATTGACCACAAAGGATGAAAACCGACTTTGTTGAGCACATTCGCGAAGTCTATGATATTTCCATAACGCGGCAAAAGACGATGCCTTCAAAATCACTTGGGCTGTCTTCGCGGGTGTGACGCACATCATTTTAACGGAAGTAAGCAAAAGTGTAGGTGGTTACCAAAAGAAAGCTTCATTGTGTATTTGCTTCTACCACGGGTTTCTTAACATTTTCCATCCAAGCTGCCATCAGTGCCTCAATTTAGCAAATTCATTTTTGTGATTCGAAAACCTGAAGTTCAGAATTGGTCGTACTCTTTCCATACGTTCTTGATCCACTGCTCATCCCCTACCAAACACGACCGGTGACTTCCTCTCCCCGTAACAATATTTGATCATTTAAATTAGGGAGTATACGAAGTAATAATCTATTTAGATTCAAAATAAACCGTATTGTAAAGAAATAATTGACACCAAGAAACACGTAGGAAGTGCCATCTATCGCAATTATTGTAATAGATGGACTGCGAATGTTTCCATTAAACCACGGTACGGTGGTTGCAAAACAATAGGCTACTCCGTAAAGAACCAAGGAGCAGGTCTTCTCAATGATACCGTGTGATACGGGCATCCTTTGTGTACATATACACCTCCACTGAAAAAACGCCAACTTGTTAGCCGGATCATTAACCTCTAGTTTTGTAGTTGTAGAGATAAAATCAATGCTCACAACAGCACTAAATGGCTGTAAATTAAACCAAACCTTTTCAAAACCCGGATTCTTTCCTCCCAAGTAATTTTCTGGTACTTCGAAATCTGGCAGTTAGAGAAACCTTTCTTTGCAAGAACCATCTGTCTAGCTCATTCTCAGGTAGTAGCGGTTTAGTAACATTTTGAACACCCTTAGCTTGGTAAGCATGATCATAAATTTCCAGTGATAATCGTCCTACGTATTTATCGGAATAGTGCAAATATGTTAGCTGTACTACATTTCAAAATTTAAACTACAAACCAGCGTTTTTATTTGGAGGGCTTCTTGAGCCTAATAGACTCTCCATATTTTACTCATTTGGATGAATTTCTTTCTTGTGGTATAAGCTTTATAGTATTTCGTTTTTGTTTTCAAAATGACTAGATAACATAGGTTTACTGGATGACGTGGGGGCAACGAAGTGGTGCTTAGTACTAGTCGATTACTTTATTCAAAAACATTAACACTTGTTCATTTAGAAAGTAGTGAGGACTGATTATTGAAGGATGAAATAACCTGTCATTAGAAGCATTTCCGCTAGTGGTCACAGTTGGTAGAAGATTCTGTCATAAATCTGAATTAATAATTGTTAATTGGCTTTTGAAGTAAGCTCTCAAAAATCGATTTAGACTATTATCAAAAGAATCGGATGGATGAGTCTACATACAGTCAAGTCTCGAGATAATTTTCCGTATGTTCCACATGCCGTTCTAGCAGAACTTATAATCTTGTGTGCAGTAGGTGCATTTAGTAAAAGTTGATTCGCTTATGACCGGGGCACTGGCCGCCTACAACAGGAACAGTGCATTTTTAATGAAACAGAGTAGGGTGCCTTCATGTAAAACACTTACAGCAGTTTGATTCAAACGAATCTGTATGTAATTGACTGCATCACCCACGACTGTCCACGAACAGTTAGCTAGTTTAGGAGCATCAAACGATTGTTCATTTGCCGTGGCTTGAACCTTCAGTGACTGACATGCTGAAATGAAAGAGGTTAGGTTTTGCTGCACAGGTGGGCTGAAATCAACTTAAATCCCAAGCATGAAAATTATGTATACCTGGTTCATTTTGCCGGCAACAGATGGAAGAGAACACTAAGCACGTAGAACAAATTATCTGCAATCTCAATTTCTGGACGTAAATCTACTGGCTCTGGTTTATCGACGGCCGATCATACCAGAATCGAAGTGTTTGATTACAAAATCACTAAAATCTATCCCTGATACGTTCAGTGGTTCAGGCCATAGGGTTCAAATGTTCAATTCAAGAAAATTAGTAATTATACAATGATACTAGGTGATAACCAGCGGATTCGTTCTTGATCAACTAATAGTATTATTGGTAACTTGATCTCATAAATTTCTAAGAACAATTGATGCAGAAGTTCCTTATTCCTCCATTACTACATGTTTGTGGATTTCTTGGTTTATTGAAAGAATTGACCGACGTCATCCCTCGGTACAAAAATTCACCGATCACTATACGTGCGCAATTCAACCTTGTTCTAGTTTCAAATTATACCTACGCACTTGACTATAACGATTTTAGAAATAATCACAATTCTCACAAAATAGAGCATCAGTCATCAATGGGAAATCAGGACATACTGGTTTGGGCTTCCGAACCAACTAGGAGTAAAACAAACGCAATGGTTGTAATCATGGTGGCTGCAAAAGTGAACTCTGTGGAATCGTTCATTTTATACTGTTATTTCTATCGTTTTGTTGGCTAATTTGATCTCGGTAAACAAAATAATGAAACCCTTAATTTCATCCTCTTCGTGGTCGTCAGTTCATTGGCCCTCTTACTGTTTTCCTCACTAGAACAGTTTCTAGCAAGTTATCAGTAACATGAACGTTTGTCAGGTAAAGGTGAATGTGTGGTCAACTTTCCATTGTTTCCATCTCACAGTGGTATGCATGGAAACAAAGATGTGACTTGGAAATTGGCCAAAAACTGGGTTCGTGTTCACAATGTTCTAACAAAAACAATGACGTGAACCATTTGAACTTTTACTCTACTCATGTTTCAGCGCCTGGCTTGAAGGGAGTTAATGATATGAGAATTGGAGCATTGGCCCAAAATTTCTCATTGGACGAACAACAAAATGCAGGATGGGTAATAAACAGCTTTCACGTGTATGGGGTTGCATACATCCCTCGAATCACAAAAAGTGTTCAATTTTGAACTCTTTTGTTAGTATTGTGATGGTTTACAGAAAAAAACTCTCTCTTCTTTCGAGGGGGGTTTTGAGTGGTTTTTGAAAATCTTCATGGGTTATTCTTGCGTTCTTTAAACTAACACAAACGAGAGATGTACAACATAGATAGGTCTTGGTATGGATGTTTAGTCGAAGGCAATTCACAGTAATATATGATTGACACAACAAAAACTACCAGACTTATCGATAGCAGACTTGGCTCTCCAATCCACGTCCTAGAGTCACGACTGCCGATTATCTCTGGTAATATTTATGTATCTCACAGAACTGGCGAGTATTGTGTGGGACTGACGGTATTTTGCTTGACTAACTTTACTTTGAACCCAACATTTCAGGCACATATCTCAGCTGATCTGATCAACCTTGCACTCACAAGCACCAGCCTTGAGATTCACTCTTGTCAGAGCTTACTAGTGGTTCACATCTTCCGCAACATGGAAGGATTGAACCTGGGCCTTTTAACCTCGATGATGTGCTGCTACTGCACCACTTTGCTTCCACTCAGACTGATCTGACAGTCCGAGTTGGTTGTTCATATGTCTTCCTCTATGACGGACAGCAATGTCCGACAGCTCCGAACGGATGCACTGGTAAATTTCCCATGAACTCAGAGTGAATGCTTCTTACGAAATCATATTTCCTCCGCGTTCTTGGAGATTTGTCTTTGTTTGAGGCTTTAGCTTGCAGTTAATGGGACAGGTACCCTGTCTCCTTTCTGACCTGTCTGACATTGCTATCCGTCATAGAGGATGACACCCGACAAACACAACTCGGATATCAGATCGGCCCTGATGGGAGCAGAGTGGCGCAGTGGTGACACACGCCTTCGAGGTGTTAATGCCCGAATGAAATCCCACTGATTGGCAGAAGATACGCATCACTAATGAGCTTGTATAAGAATGTAATTCGAGTCGGGAGCTTGTGAGCGCAAGGCTGATTGGATTAGCTGAAATTTATGCCCGAATGACTGAGTATGACGGAGTTTCAGTCAGGCAAAGTACTGTCAGTCCCACAGATCACTGGAAGATTGGTGTGTGATATATACGAATTAAAATGTGCCGGCAGAAAGCCTTCCTTCTGGTTCTTAGTCTCCAGTATTGGATGTCATTTTGGAGAATGAAAAAACGATATAAAATGACATTCAGTAGGACCATCAAGTGGCGGTACTCAAGCTCACCGTGCCCTCTGTTCTTATCTCCGAGGGCTTTCGATACGAACAATTCTTTGAACACACAAGTCCAGACTATTAGATTGCAGGACATGTCTTCCAAGAGGCGAACTTGCACTCGCATTTTCGATGACACTCCGGCATGATCCAGAGTACTTTCAAGGAACAAAACTTGACCGTATAAACATGTCCACGTTGAGGATGAGATGAGAGCGAACTCAGTTTACACTCTTGGCAGTAACCTATCCGGTCCACTAATCCGATCGCACTTCACCTTCTTCTGTACCCCGAATACTTAGAAGGAATATGTCTCCTATGAACTCTTCGTTCAAGGTTGAAAGTCATTATTCGTCAATAAATATCGGTCAAGTCCGCTAATTTATTTATCGTCCAGTGTTGACGAACACTTTCCCGGCTGACTTTATTGTTTACTTTGTGGCATCTGCTCCGTGTTGTCTACTAGGAAGCTTTTGAGTAGTAAGTTGGGGAATTCGAACTTCCAAGATGTCCTCATTTTTTATCTCAAAACCACGACCACGAAACTTACTGAAAAAAGACAATCCCAGTTAGCACTAATGTGAGCTTTGGAGTTGAGGTCATCTTAGTGTGATTCTTCGCCTACTTATGTCTTTACTGTGATGACAATGAAAAGAAGCTGCATTTCCTTGGCACCTCCATAAAGGTATCAAAGTAAAATTTGGGAAGCAAGTAAACTGGATTTTCCGTGACGGATCTTTTCCAATGTTTTGGCTTGATTGAGAACATCATTTGTCTGGTAATTTACGGAAAAATCCTCAAATATACATATTTCAGCGGTAGAAAACTCATATTATCGGAGTAAAAAGATGAATAAGGACACATTACCATCGAAAATCTGTGCGTTAAATTCCCGTCCTTCTTCCCGTATGAAAATATTTCCAGACACTCTGGATTTTTGTCGCACATGAGGATGCGCAAATTTCATGCGCGGCTTATAGAAGGTGAAATGAATGCTGCAAAGAAAGCCCATGAAAAAAGTTTTTGCATTGATTTCATTAGGGGAGTAAAACCACAAAACCAGTCATTTTGGTGATCAGTTCACTTCACCTGTAAGCACTTAGTATCAGATGAGCCTTGCAAAAGTCCAAAGAAGGTTACTTTTAGTGATTAGATCACCCCAAAATTATTTAGTCGAATCCGACTTATAACGCCGACAAAAGTGTGTTTGTGGATCGGGATTTTTCATGGTCAGCCTTTTCGATGGACCTCTTTTAGAGGTGTATAAAATTGTGGAAAAATGTACAAGTTTATGACTGAAATATTACACAAACTCAAGCAGGAGACACCAACTGGTACGGTAGTCGGTTTTCAGGACGGGGCTGCGTGCTATGTTTCACCAGTAGTTTTTAAATATGGTCCCGACTAGCAATTTGCCTGTTCGTTGTTTATTTTTAAAACTTACAAATGAACGCATAAAATAAACGTTCAGCTGATACCGCTATCTCCTAATAAGCCAGATTCAAATGCCACCGAAATTGTGTTCTCTCTTTTTGAAGGTGTATCTGGGCTTTGGGTCTCCATTTATAGGCAAGTCGCTTAAAAGTGGGCAAATCTTGTTTGTTTTCCCTTAAAGGCTCATATTCCTTTATTGTTTTGACTTGCTGGTGGTGGAAAAATCACAGTTTCGTGTGAATTTTCAGTATCATCACTCGCCACATCGAAGCAGGCTATACGGTTTATTGTCCCAGAGCCTGACCACCACTTGTTATTTATGGCCTTCAAACAATTAAGTAATTCTGCTTTTATGCTACCATATACGTGAACAAAACGTGCTTTCCATTATCTTTCTATAGGTCTACTCGGAAAGCATACTCTGTTGTTTAGGCTATCTAAAATACAGTTTGCCTTATTTATACCTTCATCCAGAGGGGCATCATCATCCGCGTATTTATAATCAGTCGACTTGCAGCCTGAATAAAGGTTGGTATTAGACTTTCCACTCGACGACAGCGCTACTTTGATTACTATTTCAAGTACAACGTCGAAAATTTAGTACGGTGGAGGGTAACTCTGAGGCACACCATTTCTCCTAGTTGACTGGGATTGAAGACCATGGTTAGTAGGAAGTCGGCTTCGGTTGTTCACGTACGTTGATCATTAAGAAGAAAATGGTTTCTTTTTCATATCGTTTGATAAGAGACTGTACCAGTAAAATAAGCGGTCAGTTGAATACAGTGCTGCCCTTAGCTCAAGAAACGCAGTGTCTGTGGGTCCACGAGATAAGGGTCTTCTCTCTAAAATTTGTCGAAGGGTAAATATGTATAAATGAATCCCGACCGGATCTAAAATTGACCTTCTCCTCAGTATACACCTTTCCTGATTGTTGGTTAACAGGTCAACAATGATGACGGCAAAATGTTAGGATGCTTTACAAACCGAGCTCATTTCCTTGTGGTTTCCTAAGACCATCATCACCTGTTTTGTAAGTCAGTGCAATCACTGAATATCTGAATATCCCGATGAGTAGACATGTAAATGGAACAGTTCCAAGGATCGTTCTCAGCGAAGCAAAATAGCGTGCACTACAAATTCAATTTTCCAGTTTCTTGCCAGTTTCCTGGAGACGGGGTTTATCCAAAAGCCTCTTCCAAAGAGCAAGTCAAATCTGCATTGCCAACCAATTGCAGACGGAGGTTGAGTTCATAACCCAAACCCTCCGTGCAAAAAGTTACCCCAATAATTTTATTCAGATTCACAAAAGTGAAAGCCCTATGACCCTTCAAGCTAAAGCAGTTGAGAAAAACGAGTTGTTCTCATGCGAATATTGAAAGGCGATCATTCGTTCAACCAGATTAGCTGGAATTCAAGATGTGTGCTAGAATCCACCATTTGGTGACAGAATAAAGATAAAGCACACCACCAAAGAACCAGATCTCCAAGCCCATTCGAGGAGTTTCAGGGATCTAAATGTCTCATGTCATCTATCATTTCACCTGTGGCTGTGGTGACACGGGCGTTGGTAAATGGATCGTTATCTTAATCAGAGAATAGGGGAGCATATATCTAAGTGGCTTGGAAAGTGGATGGGTTACCCTTCACCCGGCAGCAAACGACAAAGAGAAACCGTGCTACATCTCTTGTAAAAAAACCCGTGACCTTCTGTCATCAGACTGATCTAGGTCACGCTTTCCGAATGGCTGCATAAAGTTGGAATTCAAAGCTCTTAGCCCTTTTTGAAGCTCTAAATTATTGACCCAAAACGTGTGTTTACCGTGGCGTTAGCCAGGCAGACTTGATGAACCACTTCCTAAGTTGTTCTACACCGTCTATTCACAATGCACCCAGCCGCACCTCATTTGAAGACGAATAAACCTGTTTGAAGCACGTCATTATGAAGATAAAAATAAACGTTTTCCTCTCACACTGTTTTCTATCTCAGACGATAGAATATGCATTCTTCAGAGTGGGAGGTAAATTCTTGAAAATCACCATCATGTGGACAGCCAACGTTTCGTTGTTTGAAATAGCAGCCTCATTGCATTGATTCTTCTATACCATCGTCTGTCAGTGCTATTACAGTCGGGACTAGAACTCTATGTAAGCTCATCGGAGTTAGCAGTCACCTTAAAAACTTACTTATCGGGCCACTGAAAATGGCATGGTAAATAATGTAGTGTTGACGTACAACAAGCCTAAAAGTGTCAGTGAAAACAATTGGTCGAGACACTTCTGTCGACCTGCAGTCCATAATGATGGATTCCAATCGTATTTAGACTTGACTGATTAGTGACTTCCGCTGGTCTGTAAATAGCCATGCGAAATATTCATTTCGGTCCGTAATAAAGAATTGGAAGTTGTCATCGCTTATTAAACTGATTCACCATTTTAAGACCTATCACTCAAAATAATACGGCAAAGCTCGCAGTTGATTATCCAAAGTAATCGTTTTCTTATTACATGCTAACACACGAATGCAGAAGAAGGCACACACCGGTAACCTCAGAATCCCTCAGCACTATTAGAGTTACTTTGCTCGGTGGACTGTTCTTTGGACTCGGCCGTTCAACAACATATATCAGCTTAGCCGACCAACATCGTACTCACAAGCGCCGGAATTAAGTTTCGGTTTCATAAGAACTTACTTACTTACTACCACTCAGATGATTTGAATCCAGGCGATATACTTAAAAGTCGCGTGTTTACCCCTGCAACACTCTGCTCCCATCCAGAGTGATCTGATAGTCCGAGTTAAGTTTGTTCATATGTCTTCCTCCCTGACAGTCAGCAATGTCCGACAGCTTCGAAGGGAGTCCAGTTCAATGCTTCCTATCAAGTCAGGTTTCCTCCGAAGAATGGGCTTACATCCATATTTAAACTACTTTGTGTTCTTGAAGACTTGACTTTGAGTGAGTCATTCACTTGGAGTTCATGGGAAATTTACCGTGCATCCGTTCGGAGCTGTCGGACATTGCTGTCCGTCATAGAGGAAGACATATGAACAACCAACTCGGACTGTCAGATCAGTCTGAGTGGAAGCAAAGTGGTGCAGTAGCAGCACATCATCGAGGTTAAAAGGCCCAGGTTCAATCCTTCCATGTTGCGGAAGATGTGAACCACTAGTAAGCTCTGACAAGAGTGAATCTCAAGGCTGGTGCTTGTGAGTGCAAGGTTGATCAGATCAGCTGAGATATGTGCCTGAAATGTTGGGTTCAAAGTAAAGTTAGTCAAGCAAAATACCGTCAGTCCCACACAATACTCGCCAGTTCTGTGAGATACATAAATATTACCAGAGATAATCGGCAGTCGTGACTCTAGGACGTGGATTGGAGAGCCAAGTCTGCTATCGATAAGTCTGGTAGTTTTTGTTGTGTCAATCATATATTACTGTGAATTGCCTTCGACTAAACATCCATACCAAGACCTATCTATGTTGTACATCTCTCGTTTGTGTTAGTTTAAAGAACGCAAGAATAACCCATGAAGATTTTCAAAAACCACTCAAAACCCCCCTCGAAAGAAGAGAGAGTTTTTTTCTGTAAACCATCACAATACTAACAAAAGAGTTCAAAATTGAACACTTTTTGTGATTCGAGGGATGTATGCAACCCCATACACGTGAAAGCTGTTTATTACCCATCCTGCATTTTGTTGTTCGTCCAATGAGAAATTTTGGGCCAATGCTCCAATTCTCATATCATTAACTCCCTTCAAGCCAGGCGCTGAAACATGAGTAGAGTAAAAGTTCAAATGGTTCACGTCATTGTTTTTGTTAGAACATTGTGAACACGAACCCAGTTTTTGGCCAATTTCCAAGTCACATCTTTGTTTCCATGCATACCACTGTGAGATGGAAACAATGGAAAGTTGACCACACATTCACCTTTACCTGACAAACGTTCATGTTACTGATAACTTGCTAGAAACTGTTCTAGTGAGGAAAACAGTAAGAGGGCCAATGAACTGACGACCACGAAGAGGATGAAATTAGGGGTTTCATTATTTTGTTTACCGAGATCAAATTAGCCAACAAAACGATAGAAATAACAGTATAAAATGAACGATTCCACAGAGTTCACTTTTGCAGCCACCATGATTACAACCATTGCGTTTGTTTTACTCCTAGTTGGTTCGGAAGCCCAAACCAGTATGTCCTGATTTCCCATTGATGACTGATGCTCTATTTTGTGAGAATTGTGATTATTTCTAAAATCGTTATAGTCAAGTGCGTAGGTATAATTTGAAACTAGAACAAGGTTGAATTGCGCACGTATAGTGATCGGTGAATTTTTGTACCGAGGGATGACGTCGGTCAATTCTTTCAATAAACCAAGAAATCCACAAACATGTAGTAATGGAGGAATAAGGAACTTCTGCATCAATTGTTCTTAGAAATTTATGAGATCAAGTTACCAATAATACTATTAGTTTATCAATCACGAATCCGTTTATTTTCATGAAGTATCCGAGTCGGCTTTCAACCTCATTCCCCAACTCCCTTATACATGAAATCGAATTCTGACGAAAGCAATCTGTCTAATAGATGTGGCTTTACCAGGTTCATGCGTGTAAGTTATTTTTGCATAAGATAAGTCAAAAACCGTGCCCGGAAAATTTTGACTTTCTCGGATCGATCAAGGTCACTGCAGATGTTTGAAGATTGAGAACAGAGGTTCTGCGGTGATTGAGCTTTCATCAAAGCTCACAAATATCGATAATAAATTACAAACAGTTCAAAAATACCCGGTTGAAATATTGGAACAATCGTTAATGAATACCCTACTTCTCCAAAGTTTGAAATGTCATAGTTCTGATTGGATGGGTCTCATTAATTCCACTCGTAGAATCCGTAGTTCTACATAACGAAATCTCGTTCGGGTTTTCATATCCAGTATCATTAGTGACTTAACTGCAACCAATTCAGCTCGTCTATTAAATACCCCGATGACGTTTTCTTGGCTCGATCTTTCTCCCAGCAGTCTGATTGAGATAAGTTTGTGGAAAATCTTGTACACGTCTAAAGCTTTTTTGAGTATTCTGGTCTTCTGTTAAACGCCAAATGTCTTGGGTGAGTTTTCCTCGTTGTGACCCGAGTAATTTTACAAGGGAACCTGAATTGGTCTTTACCTATTTGGATTACTGTTGAAATATTACTTCGGATGCCATTGCAAATTTGTAAACTTCTGCTTTTCAGTAGTTTCGCAGTCAGTTGTTTCTTCCCTGGTATACCGGTGCAAAATTTCCCATAAGTCTATATTATTCTCCCGTAATTTTCCCTCGTTTGATGAAAAACGACAACATCTCTCCTAGTATAGGTCTGCGCATCACCAGTCTCATTCCCGGCGTAACCTTGGGAGAAATCGCATCGGAGGCTTGTGATAAGTATATCATGGCAGCTATTGAGTTTGCCAAAAAGATCCTTGCTCACTGTTCACATCCACTAAATGCCGACCTTTCCATTTGTTGCCCGTATTCTGTAAGCAGAAGGAAAGCATGCATTCACGGATGAACGTGTACTCAGTACAGACGTGCGGAAAGCCCAAGTACACACAAGTGAGGAAAGCCCCAAACACGTACGTAAGTGTGGCAGTCGGCGTTGTATGTAAACGAAAGCAAAGCCAAGTGCCCGGCCCGTGAAAAGTATCCGATGACAGTTTATTTCACCTGGATTCCTGTTGTTACTACTGGAAAGATTGTCAGTAGTCAAATGAGATCAGGTACCATGGGTTGGGAGGAAATCCGATGGAGTGTGCTCGTGTACGGAGCATCCGTGACTCCGTTGCCTTCTATTTTTCACTCTCCCGAAAGTCTTCCAAATGGATTACCAAGTATACCGAAGTGTCCATACCGTCGTGGTGACCTATTATTTTCTGTGCTTTTGTGTTCCCCTTTAAATAAATTGGTTACGAATCGCTTTGAGCACGACAGCCTTCTGGCAACTTAATACTTCATCCACAATACTTTGGTTTCCTTTTTCACCAATTGCTGTACCAAAATCTGCTGTTGTCGTCTTTGCTCACTAATCTGTAATTTTACTTGGTATTTCCGCTATGATTCCATGGTTCTCCTCTACGAAAAGTCTGACTCTCCAATCTTATAGACTACATTGTGAGGATGAGTGATGTGGAATGAGAGTAATAACTTACGTCATTTCGTTTTTCATCACCAGAAAAATAAACCAGAACTGTGGTGCTCTAATGGAAATGCCAAGTTACCTTTCTATGTGAATGATTCTTCAGACCGACCTTCTTATTACTTCTGCATTTTTCGACGTTTTTTCAATTCTTCCCGGGTATCCTTTGTCAGTAAGTGATGCATTGCTCAAAAGCCGACCGAGATATTTCAACATGGAAGTGTCGGAGAATTGACGTTTTCCCTTGAAAGGGAAAAAAAGTACGCACACCACTGAAACATCACACAGGTAAAATGGTGTAATGTATCCTATCCAGTTCATTATAAGCTAAAATTGCTAAATAACACTGATAAATTTGTTATTTGTATGTTTATTGACTATTGTCCAACCAATAACTTCATTCTAAGACCGGGGGTACTAAACAAACCTCATTTATCCAGTAGTTCATTTAATTTTATTGGCATCACGTGTGAAATAAGTTTTCGGGACGTATCCCAAAACTAGATTTAATGACAAATCATTCAGATTCCTGATTATATCTTTCACGTCCTTCAAGCTGCTGTGCTGACCCATTCTAAGTTACCACAACTTCCCTCAAAATAGTTGTTGTGCAGAACTTCCGTAGTTCAGTGACTTGCTCGCGTTTTACCGAAAAAGGATGAGGTCTTATCTAAATTGTTCACCAGTTTGAGGAAGTAGATCGTGTTTTCATATTTTCTGTACGACTGAGTAGCACAGTAGAACACGTCCAAGCCGATGTAATTATTATGTAATAAAAATTTTATCGGTATTCTAGTACGAACAGTCTCTGTGTGTTTTCCGTTCACAATAGTTGCGTAAGTTACATAAGGCAGATGTAGGTTGTTAAGAAAGATACAAGAATACTTTTGTTCGTGTTCACTGCATAATTCATGTTATCCATTGATGGTTGCGTTTTTTCGTTCTTAAATTTCTTTTGAGATTACTAAGCGCACTATGAAGAAATGGCTTCGCTGGGTTTATTCGAAAGCATATGTTGAAATATTCCTCGAACTTTAACAGGTATTTTGGGGTTGATCAATGAAAATCAGAGCACAAAAGTGCGAGGTTAAATGAATTGAACTGAACTGATCCACTGAAGTCATGGTCAGGCTTTCTTCTCAATATCCATTCCTCAAATTATAAAACGGCCCCATGTCGCTCTCCCAGCCTAATGCAGTTAATAGTAAGGTAGATGATGTTGAGGCACAATGAACACGAAGTTGAAACTCATAACTACTCAAACAGTGGGGCTACCGAAGTGTGGTAGTGCTTCGGGGACATTGATTATTTATTCTTGTCATTAATACAAGATGACATGGTGAAATCACAAGCTACGAGTAACTGATATGACAATTATCGAAGCACATTATCTCTTACGACCTCGTGACTACCAGCACAACAAAAACGTTTTTCTTTTTGGGCGGATCAAGAGTATCTTCTCTTGGCTCTCACTATGTGGACATGGACTTATCATTTGTTCTTAAAATGACTACCAATTTACTTTTTGTTTATTCTATTTTCTCGGTTTCAATACCTGTAAGATGTGCTGCGTTTAACCAGTGGTGAAGCCATTAGTACAAAATCGAAAGTATGGAAAATAACAGCCAACATACGTGGAGAATGCTATATTCTTTACCAGTTCAACAGTAAATCACGGTGGAGGGTACGCTTACCTGAGGAAGCCCTTAGGTTTATTTTCTCCGCGTGCCGTTTGCTTCATTTTCATGTAAGCGCGGCTTGTTAAATATCCATTTTGATTTCGCTACTTTGAAGAAAGCTTACATATGGCCGGAAAATGTTCCTACTCTTTTGTGTTGGGACGATATGATACTGAGGAAACCCACGAAGCTCTGACTCTGACAACAAGATTATTTTCCATGCGAAAAGGAAACCATTGCTATTCTGCTCGTACATGCACGATAAAATGATGATATGATGAATAATCGTGTCATAAGTCATAAGTTCATACGATCCGCCTAAATCCCTGTCACTACAGAACTGCCGAGAGGATTCCTACTTCAGTCGTTACGCAGGAAAACGGTTGTAATGATATGAGTTACTCGTTCAAGATTATAGAAAACAATAGAACATCTACGTCACGCTTTGAGCCTTTTTTCTCACCTAAAACCATATCAATAGATTTTCTACCTAATCGAAAGATATATCTAGAAAGTGCTCCTATTGAGTGGCTGAATTTGGCACAATCCTAATCGGGATCGGGCTTTGAACAGCCATCCGTTGCAACTCTGGCTGACTCGCTGTAATAATGTAAGCTGTATGGCTAATTTCAGGGTTGGTTTTCCCTAATTCCACGTTATTTCCCGATTGTCTGATAAATCTTCGATACTGAACCACGTAAAGTCGACCATGGACAGATGGACTCCTGGAAGATAAGTCGTTGCTGAGGCCACCGCTTGAATGATAGTTGTCTATGATATGACTCGATCTTCCGTCTGATAAGCGTATCCGAATCGGTGAAATTCAGCAAGATCGGACCAGTGAAACCGCTACTCGAATAGGATCAAGCATAAATGAAAACAAGTGACGCGAAACAGTTCCTTTTATTAAACTCTCACAGGTCATGTACGCGTAGCATCAAACCATAAATAAAAAACAGAAAACAAAAGAAGTAATCACAACGTCTTCGGGGAGATTGAAGCTGCCGGTGTATAACAGACACGTATTAGCTTAGGCGACGGTAGACTACGGACGAAAGCTATAACTTTGCGCATAACGAGTAGGTTCGGAGTGAGCGATCGATAATGCCTCTGGTAGCTTTAGCAGATATTTGTCGCGGCAGTCTATGAAGACTGAGAACGTGTTTGTTGGAACTTCCTCATGATGAAAGTTTCCGAGTGAATAAATTTGTTTCATCTGTTGGAAAACCATTTGATGGCTGATGAGGTGGGCTAATGCAGCTCTTTTGAATGCGCAGGTCAGTTATTGGCATTTACATTTGATCAGAAGTTTGCGCAAACAGACTTCCACAGTTCAGTCAAAAAAGATTTACACTTGGCAACTCCCGGAATCAAGTGGATGAAAAAAGAACGATTACGTCTCAAAGTTGTCAAGAAAAGCTGTCGATACTCCTACTAGGTTTGTGAGGAGTCTGATCATTTGAGGAACAGTAGTTGTTGCACTTGTTAGTGGGGGGTATGGATAGAAAAAGAGCAACAAGTAGAAGCGAAGGAGTAACACTTGGATAGATCACTGTATAAGGATTGAGTGCCGTCTACAAGGATTTTGTAGGCGGACTTTCAGCATGCGGCCAGGTGTAGTTCGCATAAATTTGCAGTTAATTTATTTAAAGGTTTGAATTATACCTGAATGATAATGAACAGACCTCGACGAAGAATTTTGATATCTTTTTCCAGTAGACCAGCAAAGATAAAAGTGTGGCGGAGTGTACACTCTACTTACTGAATAAGTAAGTAGCTGATTGCTCAAAACGCACCTACGGACAGTAGTGGATTTACAACGAAAGTGGCTGTCAGATGGGCCAACGAAATAAGGTGAAAGAAGGTATTTACATCATGCTGTTGCATTCTGCGCTTGGAAACAAACTGCCTTTAAGTGGAATGGGCCACTGGAATGCAAACAAGCATTGTTGTTCCATTTGAGTAATCTTGACGACTTCGAAAGAGTAATTTCTAATAGACAATCTACTGAATAAGCAGTTCTTCCAGAATACAACAGCAGGAGAATAACGGAGAAAGACAGGAAAAAACCATTGATAAGCGAAAAGTTTAGAATGTGGGCTTTCGCATTTGGTAAGAAAGCCGGGGTGATTTCTTCACTCGGTTTGAAGTGTGAGTTGACGAACACGAACTTGCATCCAAGATGAGTCCTAAGTAGTTGACAGAACCTACACTAGATGGTGTTTACGTGAAAATGACAAATGGGTCACAAGGATAAGCCAATTGAGAAGGGGTAAATATTAATTCAGAACTTTTGGACAAATTTAAAGTTGAACCAGATTAGCTTGTGCCATTCATAGGAACGGTAGCTGCTCCAATTTTTTCCGAAAAAGAAAGCTGAACCTACTTCATTTAAGACAATAAGACCTGAACTGGGAATGCATGCAACAATAGAAATTATTGACAAAGCTCATGTAAAATATGCTAAAGAATGCGAATTTTCTCCCCTTCATTATACACAGCTTTAAGCTGAGAGCACCAATTCACGTACTACCATACTTCTTATAAAAACTGCTTGTTTCAAGGTTAATTACCAAAAGAAAAGGGCTTATTTGACAACTACTTTATTTCCGTATGGTAGTAGTTACGGTGTTTTAATATAGTTTCACTACATTTCGTAACTAAGGCTGATTTATTTCGACCAGTTGTGCATTATTGAAATACAATTCCCGTTTCAATTTACCGTATCGTACACGTCCCAATAAAGCAATAACATTCCTCATTACCGCCGCATGAAAAGTGTTTCGCCAGTGCTTTCAAGGTAGAACTGAACGAAACGATTACACCCGTTATTCCAAATGGAATTTGCCATCGTCAAACTCAACATCAAAAAAATATTTTTGCTTGTTTGAAGCTTCAGTCTCAGCCAAAAGATATTTTCCTTTCAACCTGAATCAGAATATTTTCATGTGGGTCCAGAAATCGTTTTAAAAAGCTATCAGAGTTATTCATCAGTCTACGGAGTAAATTTTGAAACTATTGACCAATGTTTTATAACGCCCAGTGTTTACGTGATCCCAGTTTACTATGGGATGGATTTAAGTCACGATTAAGAATCAGACACTACCGTTGGCCAGTATTTTTCCAGAAAAAATATAAATAAACCACTGTAACGTTCGTAAAAGCTACCAAAAATTAGAAATACTTTATGTTTAGGTGGAAATTCTCAACCCTTTGTACAATATATCTGCTCATTGTCTGTCACTCACTTTGATGTCTTTGCGATGTGAAAGGGGAAGCAGAGGATTCTATCCCCCTAACATTTTATCCTTCGAAACTAAGCATCGAAGGCTGATAAAGAATACGTCGTGAGGTCTAACATCTTTATATTTGTCAATATCTTATGAAAAAACCCATGGATTGACCATTACCCAAGACACACTTATTTGACAACACATACAACTCTGAAATGGAAACACAACAGAAAGCTGAGCACACATTCATGATTACCTGGAGCAGAATAATTTTGCTGATAACCCCATAAAAATTGTTCCAATGGGAAAGGTGCTAGGAAGGATCAATGAAAGAATGGCACTGGAGGACGCGTTTGCTCAATAGCAGCAACAGCAATTTCCAAAATGTTAATTCTCCAGGTAAAATTGATCAATGAACCAACAGTTGGGCCAGTATAAAATAAACGATTCACATGAATTTCTGCCATTTCATCACCATGATCGCAACTATTGTTTTTCTGGCACTCATCGTGGATTCAAATGCACAAACCGGTAGGTCTTCATTTACCATCTTTTGGCTGATCACTTGTACATAGCCTTACAAACATTACTGTGAGCTGTTTTGGCACAATTTTTCAGTGGAACAGATTGGCATAGCCATTGGTGAGCATTTGGCACGGAGAGGAGAAACCAGTCAAATTTATCGAAAAAATGGTAAAATTCACCCAAACGTTGCTGTCCAATTAGTTCCAAGATAAATTACGGGGCTAAGCAAAGTTCAACATTTAGAGTAATACCCAGTTGCTCATGAATCCGTTCGTTACCATAAGGTATCAGTGTAAAGTCACATTGCATTATTTTCTTATCCAAGCTCAAAATTTAGATCACACAGCCTAGGTCATCGGGCTGATCAGTGAAAGTTTTTTCAGTGTTTTACCATTCTTATATATCTACACATTCATTACTTCCCCTTTTTGGCCAATAGTCGATAGACTAAGATCAGTTTACCTCTATCCCTGAAGAGGAATGGTAAATATTTCCGTCCTAATAGTTTTATGTTCTCCACCATCTACTAGGAGTATTACAGGAGAGGTTTGGACGATTCTATCGTGCTCAAAATTATGTCGCCGTCAGTTCACCGTGGGCTGAAACATACCTTGTTGCATTTCAGGGTGCTTGGTGATGGAATTTTCATGCCAAAACCAGTGAACAATCTTTTAACTGCCCCAAAATAACTAACTTCTCGTGGACAGTCCTTGGTGGCACAGTCAACTACACACAAATCCGTATGGATCAAACTGCAGTAAGTGCCTTATACAAACGCGTCGAGCTCCCTTCTGCAAGTACTGATCCGTTGTCCTCCCCACACCCTAGTTGGCTGGTACTTCAACAAAAAGAGTGAGAAATTCACACCAAACGCCACCATTGATTATCCTAATTCAACTTGCATAGGAATAGCGTGCCTCATATACGGAAAATCATCATAAGACTTTGTCGTCTGTTGAATGATCTATCATACCTACGAGAGGATAATCTGAAGTGTATGTTGAATGATTCATTTATTTAGTAAGTAGGATCTATATAGGTAGAGAAAGTTTTGGTATGTCACTGACGACTAAGTGAGATTATTGTGCATAAAGCACCCATCTCGTGTACAGGTGTGATCATGAGTCGACAGAAGGGTTCCTAGGATGCATACCACATAAGTAGTATTATTCGTTAAACCAGGTGTATCTCACTTACTTTCAGTATGTCAACTAGCGTCCGTAGTGTCGTCATTCTCGTGGGTAGCCTTGACTAGCCCACCAAGCTTTGAGTTAATTACCGTTGTGATACCCCAGTGATCTTTCTAACGGACAGTGTGCAGTACACTCCTGATGCACGAATGAAATTATCGCGAATAGAAAACTGCTTTGAAGCGTAAACAATCAATCGGTAATTGAAAACCACTGCATAGTTACAGGTTAGTTGTAACCACAATCGAGATTGTTCCATTCTAAAGCGTTACCCTATCATAACCAGTTCCGAACTACCAATAGCTTGGACAAATTCAACTGGTCTAATGGTAAAAATAATAATTGTATTGCGTCTATATCATCCAGCAGCTTTGGATTGTCCTTAAAATGTGAAAGAAAACAACCAATGAGAAACTGCACATACGAAGAAAAATCATCACTATATTTCATCAAATACAACCTATCACATGAAAAAATATTCAAGTCAGTCATGTTCCTTTAACGTTTGTGACAGCATGCACTTTGCTTAGATAAATACTATGAATTAGAATGGTTCACCCATTTGGAGATTTCTCATAATTACCCAGCTGTTAACTTTTGGATAACGTGTAATCTCAGTCCAATCAAACATACGTGAAGTCATCTCGGGAGTGAAGTGGAACAGAAGCAGTGATACGAAACTCTAGGGAGTTTACAACAACCACGAAAGAGGGAAATAGCGCTAGTAGTTGTGCTCAACAATGGCTAGGTGCGTCGGATCAGGACGTCTGGGTAAAGTTGATCATCGTCGATGCCGTCCAGAAATACCAGCTCGCTCTGATGTTCCCACCAGGAGGTGATCTTGTGACGAATCTTCACTGCTTCCTACATACCAATTGAAAGCCAGAACTCCTCTTTTTCAGCATCAACTGAACCTAAAATAACAGACTTTCGGGTCGCCAAACCAGAAACTACACATTTAAGTGTGTCCGAAGTTTATAACAAATCTCACAATTTCCGCTCATGCAACGTTAAACTATCCAAAGTAAAATTACAACTGTTCGAAATACTCCTAGATGACGACTTGAAGTCTCAGCACCTTAGTTCATTTTGAAGGAAGGGGCAATTATGGCGAACAGTGTACACCCCTCGCCAAAAACACTTCTCCCGAGGCTTCACAGCGAATATTTCAAATATGCCAAACATAGTTTTACTTTTTACAATTTTCAGTTACACTAGTGGAAATCATGAGATTCGTGCCGACACTAACAGCCCGCTTGTCCATCTGTTCTTTTGAGTTTACGTGTTGCTCAGAAAAACAGGTCGTTTGGCGTGCAATCGGAACATGGGAATGAGAGAAGCAAAGCCACGAGACTACCAAATATTTTGATCTTCCAAGACGAAAGTTGAGCAGGTAGATCGATCGGTTCAAAATTACGGATGATTATAAATGATGCCCAGGGAGTAGGTGTTCGGTTCTGTCCCACTAATCCTGATGAGAAGCCTTTTCTGCCCTCAAATTATCCCAGGTAATGGGCACAGGACACGTTGGCTTCATGGTAACAGAAGCAGTCACTGTCACCAACCGTCGCAATATGAACCAGCTGGTTCCTTCTTGTATCAAGTAGCCTGTCTCCTGATTGGTTGATTGGTGACGCGACCAGCTACCACTTGAAAGGAATCCGTTGGCGTCTTATCGAGTCACTGCCTTGTTGCCTATGGATCCACTGGCACAAACACTGAACTTGATTCTGGACAGGCGCCGACATACTGATTGCTGACTGCAGGTGGCTGACCATTGACCATGAGTCAGCAAACATCTTTAGATTGAGAGAACACACAAAGATAACGTCAGGGCTCTCAGATGTCCATTAAGAAATCCCAAATCAAGTCGGATTTGTTAAGCAACTCCGGTTGGTAACCTTCCATGCTATCCAGCTTCCATCCGCACTGTGTATGGTTGATTCAAAGAATATGGATTTCTATCGATGAGGTACATTCCTGTTCCTCTATTGAATAAATATTACCGAAACGTGCTTTCTGGCTTGGCAATGACTAGGTGCGTTCGGAAGGACAAACAATTGAAATCGATCATTTGAACCGATGAACCGGTATTTTCGTACCCTTGTAGTGCGCGAGCTTTATGCGCATCACGGTACAACGAGGCTTCCGTGGCAACCTCGATCACAATCCAATCGAACACGTGTGGGTCATCGGGGAACCGAGGAGACCATACAAATCTCTCGGGGAGCTAAAACTACCTTGAAGGAGGACTGGGACAACATGTCACGAGATTATATCAGGTGGTTGATTATGCGCATGACTCGACGGAGAAAAGCTGCTATATCATCCGAAGGTGACCCAACTGTAAACAAATTAGTGACAACTTGGGAGCGATCGCACCATAGTATTCAAAACGAAATGTTTTGATTTCAACAAAAGATTTCACTAACTTTCATTGATTAAATTTTATCGGCAGGGTGGGGCTGAATTTTGGAGAATAGCATATATGTAAAGACGCCTTATTTTTCGTAAATTTAAAGTTCTCTGAGGCATAATGTTTGGTCGTGACTAGATAAATACACCTTAAATCAGCCGCATGTAACCGCATCTACCGGTTGAACAATTTTATCACCAGTTGCATAATAAAATATAGTCTTGTAAGAGGAAATATAGTAGCCACATAAATTCGGGTTCAAATAGCTGTCTTTATTCTGCTCTTTATATTCGTTTGTTTTGGATATGCATGAGTCCACTGCAACCTAACTCAGTCAAATTCATGCTCAGCATTGTTTTAGCCTCCTTTTGGCAGCTCAATTGCTTGTTGCTAGTAAATATTTAGTAAGTCTACTTTTAACTACAATTACATTACCAGAGATCAGTGTATTTGAAATAGCTTTGGTGGAATTTCGGCACTGACTCAACATAAAACACTACCTTTTGCTCTACAGAAATACTTGATTTCCAGCGTCAGTTTATTGAAAACCTGCACAATTGCATCCACACTCCCTGATAAATGTAAACAGGTGAATTCAGAACAGAGGATTCAGAACTGTATAAACTATTTCTCATAGTATTTCTAAGTTTCAAAATATATATATTATAACATGAAATTACCGTAGAACCTTTCTCCATAGATATTGTTTATACATTTCCCGCCTTTGGGCATTTCTAACAGCAAACAATGAAAGCATAATTTGATGAGAATCAGAATGTGCATTAATTTTGTACTCGTTTCAGATGGTTGAGAAACACGAGAAAGGACGATAAATCCACTTTGTGGCATTAGGTTTCTTGATGGTGAAATCCCAACTGCATGGTAGAAAAATGTATTCAACCTAAAATGATGTACTTGGAAGTCGCCACAATTTTGAAGTTTAACTATACCGTGTTTCTGAAAAACCAGACTTCTCTTTCAGGTGGTTATGTAACATTTGACACGGTACACGAGTACATTATCAACATTTATGAATGAAACGGAAGGGAAATTTAATTTTGAAACCCAAGTTACTCATAACGAAAATAATCCTTATAATCATTCAAATCCAAGAATATTCTGCTCTTGCAAAAGCATAATTTTTCACGGATGATGATTGTGGCAAGTAGCCTACAAAGTCTAGTTATTGGCTAACCCCTGTTTGACCAATACTGATCGCGAATGAAAGTGTGTTCCTTACCTAACTCTAGACTGATCTTTACTTACTCGCAAGGTATTGTTTATATTACTGAAATACCATGGCAATTAAAGAAAAAAGCGGTGAATCTAATCGTGCAGTTTGCCGGAATACTTATTCAAGTACAGTCGAAAATGGAAAGGAATAGTAGATTTTTAAATTTATCTGCAAAAACTGACATGAAATGATTGCTGACTTCCCTCCTACCATCTCGTTAATATTCAAAACACAGCAACCTTTTGGCCATCTTTCTTGCCCACGAAAATCAGAGCACGATAATTTCAACAAACTTGCCATTTGGTGTACAGCATCGATTCATCGCCGTGTAATTCAACAGAAGAACATGCACATTTATCACCTACGTACAAAAATAAATCGAACATTTTGATGAAGTATTCATTACCAAGTTAGTACCACTGTGGTTAGTTTAATTCATCAGCTTCTCAGGCACATGGAATGTGCATAAAATATATTAGCTGATGAGTATGAAAATCTAACCGCAACGCTGCTTCTTCATGGCTATTCAACACAATTTATAATGAAACACTCTGCAGAAACTCCGTCCACTACGAACCTTAAATTGCTCAGACGTACAAAGTTATCCAATAACTACCTTCCAAATGTGACGATTTTCGCCGATTGTTTGATAAGCGAAACATACTTTTGCTTAGAAACCGTTGCACTGCAATTCATTTAACAATGCGGGCATAACTGAAATCCGTCATAAGTTAAACGTGCTCTCAGTCAGCCGGTAACACATGTCATATGTGATTACGTAAAGATCACACTAAGAGCAGTTGTACACATACAAATGAACAGAAAAATTCATTCGCACTTAAGTGTGCAACACGACTAGGATAGATTGGACATTTACGCTATCTCCAATTGTATTTACTAATTCCAATCTATCTGTGCTATGGGACAGGTCGAAAGGACGGAACACGGTCTTCACCAAAAAGGGTGAGCACATTCCGAACAACTTAAATCTGTTTGATGCAAAAAGATTACCATTCAGTGAAGTGGCATGTCATTTGTTGGATTTGGGTCACCGTGTTGACCCGACTAGTGCATTCCGGTTCATCACGAGACCAAGAAATGGAAATTAAAAACAAATAACGTGTCGACCATGCCTATTTTCAGTTCCTCGTACACATACCAATACACAACATTAGATAAAACTCAGAAAACGAGAATGGGGAATGATGATCCAAATCTACTTCTGCACGTGGGTGTGTGCGTGTGAAACACATTACAGAGTAGAATGTTGAAAAAAACGGGCCAAGGTAGCTAAATTGCCCACTTGATGCTTGCGTGAGTAAGGTAAGCTGAAATTCACTTCTGTGAAAGCATGTTACTAGCATTGCAAAAACAGACAAGTAAAGTAATGGTTAAATATCTGAAGCTGCAGAAACTTGCAGACTGGAGGAGAAGCAATGCTGTTAAGGCCAGATAGAGCTTCAGGAAGCGTGCTTCTCAATAAATTGGATTGCATAGAGAAGACAGAGGCAGCAATGGAAGATGGTTCTACGTTTAAAAAGTCCCTTACTGATATGGATATTACGGCTAGTATACAGTAATCAATTTCACTAGATGATGATGTTTTTGCTCCACGAGGACTTCAGTTGTTCGAAATGTGTTCACCCTTTCTGGTGAAGACCGTGTTCCGTCCTTTCGACCTGTCCCATAGCACAGATAGATTGGAATTAGTAAATACAATTGGAGATAGCGTAAATGTCCAATCTATCCTAGTCGTGTTGCATACTTAAGTGCGAATGAATTTTTCTGTTCATTTGTATGTGTACAACTGCTCTTAGTGTGATCTTTACGTAATCACATATGACATGTGTTACCGACTGACTGAGAGCACGTTTAACTTATGACCTCTTCCAATTATATCCATACTCCTCTACATTTTGTTGTAATTTGTCAGCACCGAAAATGAGCCTTTAAGCTCGCTTACTGCAACCGATCTGGTCACTGTCTTCACAGCTACACGGACGCTAATACCTTTGGCGAAAGAGCATCTGTCTGTCTGTGCCAAATCAAACTCTGTTTCTCAATTCACGTATCGATTCTCAGCGGTCTATCCAGATAAGATGGAGACTGGCTAAACGAATGTCTTCCCTTGGGGCTCCAAGAATCGATGAAAAACCTGATCCCAGTGATATCATCATCATTCAAATTAAAATCAATTAGGGCACAAATTGGATAGAAATACTGTGTAACTTCTGGGAACTCCTTTCAGGTCATATATAAATGCGAGATTTCTCAGATATGCCTATGTTCTAGCCATTATAGATTTTGTACCCGAATAGTACAATCAACGTGAATGGCTCATTTTTTGTACTTACCGTGTTGGCCTCACAATTATTCTCGATTATAATTTTGTTCGCTCTTATTCGTCCACTTCAATCTTGTCTCATGTGATTATATGAAAATCACATTTTTTTATCATATGCTCGTGTACAGATACAAACAAATGACCCAGGATGCATCGTGCAGAACTCAATTTCTGACTTTTCAAATTCCACCAAAATTGTATTTTAGCCCTCAGGTTCCTCCTCACTAACTAAAAATGTCTGTCATTGACACATAGTGCCTGAAGAAAGCTAGGATCTCACAGTAGAATAAAAAGAGGCAGATTTTCAATTTTAAATAAAAGTACCTTGCAAAAACTACAGCACTGTGAAAAGAAAAACATGCGGATTTTGTGTGGTGGCTTTCAAACAGGCTCATACTAGAAGGGCTGTAAAGATTCATCCTGAAATCCACTTCAAACATCAATCACAAGCACGAGAAAAATTCGACGACTTAATAATCTTCCCTATTCAGCTCATTGAAATTTATTTCACTGACGGCGTTTACCGGTATTTTACCATTTGACACGTCAGTAAAAATCTACTGAGACTTTCTGTCTTAAATGGTAGTCGATGCAGGAATTAAAAATGGAGCTGTAGTAGAAGGCTCCTACATTAGTACATTCACTCCAGGAGTGTCGGCTCAGCCACACAAGACCTGAATATGAGATGGATTAAACAACGTCGTTAAAGATGGTATACCAGTACCTGACAAATATCTTTCTTCATCTCTCACTCTTTTGATATGGCAGGCTAACTTAGCACAACAGTGCATTGGAGTGTCAAGTACATTCATATCTCTGGAGAGGGTAATTTGCTCTGTTCAGTCCCCGTTCTCAACAACTGGTGACACATCCACGCTTTCTTTGAGGTTCGTCGGTAACCAAACTGAAGTCATGCCGCTTGTGACTACATTCAGTGTGTACTACTTGTTGAGTAAGTTCATACTGATTTTGTTTTGCACATAAAAGCTTCAACCAATCCCATTTGCTCTCATCTCTGGTGATGGGTACCTGTCAAAGCAGAAGTTTTGTTTGAAAGTTGAAGGATTTTGAAATGATTCATTTAACTTCCACCACTGTGTTTATCCCCCAACCAAAGGTTTTCATGCACAGCTAGGTAAAAAGCGTATTTGAGGCCCGAATGTGAGCCACTGCCGTTTCTCAAAACAATGTGCCTCAGCAGATATAGTCGACCCATATATTTCCTAGTGAGGTGACACTTTTGGAGAATCGGCCTTTCTCGTCAGAGACAAGATTTAAACATATCTGCAGACAGATCGTCTATAGACGTCCTGGTTCAGTTGATAGACAGCCCGCCATCGCCCATCCAGAATAGAGGGCAAGGTCGAAGTCAGGAAAGCAGAAAGAATGTCACCGACTGAATATAATTGAAATCAGCATTGTAAAAAATCAAGTGGATCAACTGATCAATCAGAGGCCAAAGGTTGTCTGAACTGACCGGAGTAGAAGCAAATAATCCGAGCGCAGCCAAACGAGTGAACAAGCAGAAAGGTTGAGCATAATTAGTGGACTAATAAGCTTTCATGGAAGTGTATGTTTATGATTGCCACACATTCTATATAAACGATACGTTTTGTACCAACAAACAGCGCTAGATGGAAGACAAAATACCTTTCTTACTAGAGCTAGTGGGTCAACCTGAATACCTGGTCCAAAAGATATCATATAAGTGATATCGTTTTCACGTGGCTTTACAGAATTAGGCAATTTGCGTTTTTAAACCATTCTTCAAAGTAAACTTAAACAGAAGCATCATCCTCACCATCTTTTATTATCGATCATATTTTGAACAACACATGCAACAAAAGAAAGTGCCGTTACTAAACCACACAGGAATAAAACCATCACAGAACATTTTAGATGTCTTGTCAAAAGATCTGAATAAGATAGCCATTGCGAAGAAACTTTGTCTCCTAAAGCGAACTGGAAATTATACGTAGGAAAATACTAGAATATTTTTTATTCAAGACAGGGAAAAAGCAGGTACGGTAATGAAGAATCTTTTGTCGCGAGTGCGTACCGTTTTTTATTGTCGTTCGATTACGTCTTTCTTCAGTAGAACTCGCAGTGCTTGACAAAGGTTGACACCGGCTATCACCACAATTCTCTCACAGCTTTTTCTAATTTCGAACCGTTGGATGAATTTCATCATGTCCCCGGACGAAATTCTACGACTGATTTCTTAGGGAAAATTCCTAAATAAAAAGGACTGGAAAATAATCCTTTCTGGGGATAAAATTACATTGGACGTAACCCGTGCTCGGTTCCGAAGTAGATTATCAAGCTGCATAAGAAAAAATGATCCGCATGGTTTTAGTTTCTCCCGGAGGGAAGTTCTTGCAAACAGGGAGGTTGAAATTCTCATTTGGGGAAGGCTGTTTTAGACAGGAATTCTCACAATATATCCCGATATTTTTCACTTAAAAATGAAAGATTCTGTTTCGACGAGTGATTTTGCTCTCATTATCATCATACCCACAGTTTATTCACGTTTAGCGCACTGTTCACTCGTCAGGACAAAAAAACTAGAGATAACATCTAGAAATCAGTCACCCACAAACATTACTGTGCCTCAGAGATCCCTTTCCATTGTTGAGTCGTGATTTTCCTTCGAGTACTCTCTTTGCTCGATAGATCTATTTACGAAGACACTGAGTGGGGTATATGACTTGTGTTGTCCTATTGAGACTGTGTATTTCAACAACGGCAGAATGGCTTCTCCATCGCTGAAATCTCTGCGAAGGCAAAAAGAATGTGCCTGCAAACTACACGATCAGGCTTCGCTGAAACGAAATTCCATCCTGATCAAACAAGAAATTCGACGGCTGAACAGGATATGTGCTCACCAGTTCTTTGTACCATCAATAGCAATCTTCTCTGGCAAGGAACCCAGCTTCTATGTGGACAACGGGCCCCATCAAAAAACCATGATATAGATGCCGAAAGCCTGAACGCCACATTTACCCACCTTTCATCGGATACCCTACCATATTATTTTCCTTCTATTCCCATAGATACAGAGCCATTTTTCTCGGAAGAAATCTTCGAGTTTATTCGAACCTCAAATCAGCTTCTGCTATGGGTCCAGACTGTGTACCATCCACAATTCTCAAACGCGAAGCACGTCAGCTATCCGGAATCGTGACTTCCCTCATCAATGAAACTGTTGATGTTGGGGCCATTCGTGCCTCCTGGAAACCTGTCACAGTAGTGCCTATTCCCAAACACTCCAAGTTCAACATTTTGTCAAAACGCTTCCGTCCCATCACTGACACTATTTCTGCACTCAGTTTGACCGTCGGCGCTATCCTAAGTCGATTACGTTCCTTTCTCGTTGCTCCAAAATGATCCCCTTCAGTTTGCGTACAAAACCCACTAGATGCACTCTGGATGCAGTTGCTTCAGTTTGCCATTTCATTTCAAACAACTTAAATCGTTCCATGAAATCCGTTCGATGTATGCTCCTCGACTATTTCTCCACATTCAATTCAGTTCCCCGTTCTTTACTTCAAAAGTGAAAGTCATTCAGCTGTCCCCATTCTTTACTCTCTTGATTGTAAGATTACTTTTCCAACAGAACTCAACGTACTGGAGTTGGTACAGGTTTTCCGAGTCCTTTGGTCAACAACTTAAGTGTTCTTCAGGGTGCCGTTCTTTCCCCTTTTCTCTCCACCACCTATATCAACGGCTGCACAGCACCACCTGCACAACTTTTTAAGTACGCCGATAACGTCGTGCTCTGTCAACCTATCTCCAACCAACAAAACCTTAACTTTTTTTACGAGAACTCACATAACATTCAAGATTTCCCGTCCCATTATGGACTACATCTCAACACTTCCAAATGTTTTGAGTGTATCTTCTCCCTTTCTCGTTCCTCTTATCCCAATGAACAATCATCCATCAACAGTGTCCCCATTTCCAGAGATGACTCACTCAAACACTCTAGCATCACAATTAGCACCAATTTTCAATGGTCTTCTCACATTCTCTATTGTGTTGAAAAACTTCATAGACTGTCTTTTCAAATTCGTAGTCTGGGGCAGTTTGGTGCCACACAAGGTGTTATTCTTTCTTTTGTCCATCAATGTATCATCCTAATTTTACTGTACTGCTCTATCGTAATTTATCCTGGTCTAATTAGGAAGGATTTTACAACACTACACCGTGGCCTGGCCACTACCAGTCGTGTCTCTTAGAATTCCATCTGCTCTTTTATCTCAAGAATTTGTGATTTGCTCATTATATCCCGTGGAAAATTCGCGGAGAATATTCTTGAGGACCCCACCCCTCCTTTGCATGCCGTCTCATCCATCTACAACTTCCAAATCTTTTTTATGCTTATTTCAAATTGCCATCAATAAGTTTTCCTCCATTTGGCTTAAATGTAAGTTTTTGTTAACTTGCCAGAATCTCCAGTACAATGGAATACATTTTTACTTTCATAATGATCACTATGAAGTAGAACACCCAAATTTTGGTAAACAAAATATTTCATGTAGGTTGTGATCAGCTCCTTGTTGAAATTTAATGAACCTAACTGTTGTCTTGTTGTGAGATAATCTTAGTTAAGTCGACTGCATTGACCAAGACATCAGTTTTGATGGCAATTTTAGTTAAACTATTAGATGCTTTTTCTCTTTACAGGCTCATTTATCTGATGAACAAAATTTTGTAACGTAAACACACACACACACACACAAAAGGTTCGCGAAATTGCAAACGGCGTTAAGCACTTTGAATTGCTGGAATTCATTTCCAACAGCATCCCATTCTGTGATCAGTATGTTCTCAGATTCCTCCAACTACCACAATAATTCTTTTTCCAACCTGTAAATACACACTTTGTTCTCAGTGGTTTGAATGTTTGTGTTGATTGTAGCTCAGGTTGTTGGTTATCTTGATAGTCTGAGTTTGGCGTTTAAATCGCGAGTGTTTAGATCGCCGATTTAACCACCAATCTCAGCAATCAGAAAACTGTTCGTATCTCCATTTTCTTTAAAACTGTACACGGCAAACTGGGATAGCAAAATCAAAGTTTTGTATAAGGTGGCCTTGATCAGTGGAAATAAGATTGACAGAATCCTTCTTCTCTTTGAAGCACTTTTACCGTTACTGTGCATAGAAAAACGAGATATAACATGATTTTGTCTGCTCCCGCAGGTAGCTTGACAACCTGGAGTGACACTTATGTGGATACCTATACTCGCTATGACCTTGCAACGGTGTATCGCATGACAGGATAGCAGAACAAAAGGTGTAAGATCAGGACAATTTAATGAATGGGGTTCAAATGTGCATGACCGGAGAAAGAGATTGTAGGTTTTTCTCTCTTTGACTGGACTTAAATGGTCGTTTTCAGTATATGCTTCTCTTGATTGAACTAAATTAAGCTAATTCTGTTGCAGCTGAACTTTAACGAAAACACACTGATATAACGGACAAACAAAATGGGAAACTTCTAATACTCAAAAAAATCATAAGAAGAGATTACATTCTAACTATTCTATACACAACATATGAAGACAAGTTTTTCATTGCAGAAAGTGTTTGGCTTGTTTCTAACTAAAACCAGTCAGTTTGAATTTACCACCATTCATTCTAGTTGATAGAGTAGTTGATTACAAAACTATTCGCACCCGTATTGTTGAGATAGAGGATGATTACGTTGTAAAGTCAAAAGTCTACGTTTCCCGTTTCTTTGTTAACATAAAATGACAATATTGGATGAATAACACAAATCGCACATGTTGTACATGGACATACTAATATAGATAAGAAAATGTGAGTTGTTTATTCGAACCGAAGAAAGCAAATCAAGAAAAGGAAGGTGTAATGTGGACCACAAATGAGTCGTTTTGGCGGGTGAGTAAAAGGGGTGGTTTAGACCGAATGTTAGTGGTGGTTGAAAGAAAGTAAAGAAAAGACATTGAACTGACTACCGTAGTTTGATAGGGAAATTCCCAATGAGTACATTTTTTGAACACTGACCGGCGAACAAGCTCGATTTTGTGATTCTTGCTCACTAGAGAAGTGGGCCAATGGGACAAACCGGTGGAAGTGATATTGACTAATAATCACACTCTCACACATACGCAAACGCTGAGAGTCAAGTTTTACTCAAAACCGAATGTTAATTGTGTCACATGTTTTGTCTGTCTGGTCTGAAACCTGTTCCGGGGTGGATGGTGGGCCAAGAGAGATGAAAGGCATACACGGGACACGGGAAGACTCAGTCACTTTCACTGTGGGATTGGTCGGAGAAAGACACGGAACTACCGCGCTAACAAATGACTTTATTGCTCCAGTTTTTGACCATGCAGGGTGGTGTTCGTAGATGCGATCAGGCAAATGCCTGGTCATGTGGCCGATGTATATAGTCCCACATGAATAAATGAATGAATGCATACAGAATGAGACCGTAGAATCGGGTACTTTGTCTTCCAATCATAGAACAACAAATAGCTCGGATTCGAACAAAATCCGGATCTTGCTGAGTAGACCATCTTGTTGATGACCCTGATAAGCGCCTACTCAGGACTGCTGCTAATTTATCACTTTGGAATAGTAAAGAGATATATACTGATTTCCTCTTCACCACAGACTTCCTTGGAACTTATATTTTCACTCGCATCATACTCCCAACAAACCCATCCGGGAAACCGTTTTGGAAGAACTTTCTTCACATAGCTTGCTATTCTTCTTCAACAGTATCTTCCGAGCCTATTCTTCTTGCTCTGTCTGTGGGGTTCTTTCTAGTCCTAAGAGGCACAAAGCTGTGTAAATGAATGTACTGTCCATTCCACGTTGCCTTTTTATTTACTGACCGACAGAATGAGCCGTCTTCAGGATGACTAATCCGAAAGTCACGGGAAAGTGATTGTGTTGTTTGATTCTGTTCCCATTGTGAGTTACACCTGTCTAGTAGTTCACTTAGGCTGCCTGATGAAATAACTACACCTAAGATATCATCCATATAGCATCTGTATGCACAACAGCTTTGGATGGATAATTCAGGAGGGCATATGGTAACTTCGCCATAAACAGGTCGGCAAATAGGGGTCCGAGTGGGTAGTCTATGGCTGCCCCACTCTTTCGGCGATCGATCTGGTCGGTTAAGTTGAACTGAATATTGTATGTGCAGAAAGAACAGTAACTGTCTTAGATCTTCTAGGGGGATGCCTGCCTCAATTATATTGTTCCACCTATTGCGCCGTTGGTGAAAAGTGAGCTGACGCCTGAAGAAAGCACCCCTTCCTCTTTTACTTATAGGCCCTTCACGTGATTCATGAATTCAAATGTGTCTTTCTGGCTCTGAGTTGAAATCGCTTCTTACCCATTCCATAAACGCAGATAACCATTTATCCGCTGCACGGTACGGCGAATTGCATGTGTCGAGGATAGACCTTGAAGGGACTTTATTCTTGTGCGTTCTCGGTACTCCATACAATGTGGGAATGGTTGTTCCCATACAGCTTGTCCCTTAGATTACGGCTGACTTCACTTAACTATTTTCCAGATGTAGCTGCATTTGTTGTGTTTCATTTTCCTCTTTTATCATTGTCATGAACTTATATGTTTTCATGAGGGAATATATCCAGAAGGTGGTAAACTTAGGAGAAAAGCAAGAGTTCTTGCCAAGATTTAATTAATGCTGGAAGAGTTTGGCTGTTAGTACTTAGTGAAATCAGTCTCAGGAAAAAATATTTTATTAGGCAGGTAATGTCCAGTGAGAAGCTTCAACAGACTTCAGTAGATGAATTCGCATTAAGGCAAAAAGGAATGGTCAGAGGGCCCGGCAGAATAAATATCCATAAAATGCTAAATTAGTTAGCATTTTGAGAATGAATGCTTCTTGAAAAATCTTACCTATTACAAATTGTTTGGGCATGAAATTTTCTCACTGAGTATGACAAATGTTTTTCTAGAGATATGACATGGCACATTCACTTACTAGTCTCACTTCATAATAGAGAACAGAACACGATATTAAACAAGCTCGTTTTCAGCAACTTCATTCCCTGGCCAATCCAGTTTCATATACATGACAGGATTGCATGTTTTCGGAATACCGTATACAATATCAATTCAATTAAGACTATTCTGTGTAGAGAGGTCACCTTTGCTAAAGCATGATGAATTATTTATCTTCCATTCTCTGATCGCGGCCAGAGTAGCTGAAGTGATTTCGGAAATCGCTTGGACGAAAAAATTAATGGGTTTATCAGCACAATCGCTAGTGCTTCCACTTTTTCTAAATGGATTTGTTGGAAGACTTTTGACTTATTCACGGGCACTTCATAGGGGATCCTAAAGACTCTGCCGTTCACCTGGTGTCCTGTGTGAGCAAGGTGCCCCACGGTTGCACCAGTCACGGTTCACCCAGTCCCTGTCCTCAATCAAACCGGTTTTTATTCAGAGATTCTTTGGGACAGTTGTCATGTAGTTCCGCCCAAGTATGTTGCTGAACATGGGCAATTAGTTGAATGGGATATTATGGGAGAGAAAAGACCAGCATTTTATCTTTGAGATTCAAAGAAATTACTGACCGGCTATTAAAGTGGACACTGGAATTGGCGATGAGAAATGTACAGGTGACTCCTACTCTCAAGCATGAATTCGTTATTCAATTTTACCGTTTCCTTTTAAGGGCAGTTACACTTACAATTCCTTCAACTTGGTAGTGATTGTCAATGATCATCTAGGTATTCCCAAAATGTTCTTCTGAGTGAAACTTTTCGGGTACCTATCGTTTAGTGAAGTCTGTCTTATGTATTCTATTTCGCTACCCAGTTTTTCCACAGGATGTGTTTGATGTACGAGACACTACAGACCGGACTAGGTTCTATTCTCAATTTAGGAGTACCTAGCTGGAAAAAACCTTCCCTATTTTAAAGTAATAGCCAGAGGGTGGAGTTACCGAAACCAACTTGTTCGCTATTGTATCCCTTTCACGATAAACTGAAGTTAGCTTGAAAAAATTTAGTTGAGCATTAGGTCGCTCCAAAACTGCAGAATCTCACTGAAACCAGTATACCGAAGTAAACACAGATGAAATACTTTGAATAAATGAAACAACAATCCTAAATCATGTCAGTATATATACATGGTACGGTAGGGGGGGAGGGTAATTGCAACAGTAAAGTAGGCACGATCGAAAGTTCTTATAGTGCGTACGTTGGGGAGAGTGAAGTCTGTCGTGGTAACGCCAGGGTAAACCCTGGCGTTAACACGACAGACTTCACAATCCTAAATCAATTTTCCTACAACACGTGTTATAATATGAAAATCAGATATCATTCTCGTCTGTAGTTTGACTAAAAAATGCGGACAATCATTTGTTTATTCCACCCACTGCGTAGTTAAACCCATCATCGCCACGTGTAACTCAACCCAACTGTCCGCGGATCTCAATGAACAAAACTACAGTGTGTACCCCCTGTCTGGCCCTATTTACCCAAACTATCTGTGTGTTAAGCCAATCGTGGCTCGTGCAGATAACCTAATCGAAGTTTACTTGAAAGCGAATACGGTAAGTTCACTTAATTCATATCGGTTCACGAATAAGCTTTACTATTATTATTTTGAATCAACGAACTCCTACAAATTACCCTTCAGACCGTAGCAATGACGGTCAGGAAATGAGGTATCATTGTTTTTACCAGGAAGTTCATGTATCTATTCTTCACGGATGCTTCATTACAGACACCCGGTATCGATCAATGTGTTCAAGTGGTGGATATTCTCGATCCGTCTCAGACCAGTCAGGTGATTTGTGTTCAATCTGATCCCCGCTCTTTTCGGACAATTGGTTCCTACGTATCGGTTACATATCCGGGTAAAAAGATGAACGTTTACGTGGATCCATTTCAGGTTTACTACCTATCTTGTGAGTTAAATGGTTTCAGCAATCTGTCTGATACTGCTGGCTCCCATAAAATCTGAATTCTTCTGGTGATTGCCTACAACGAAATTTATTTTCAGACATCATCTTTTCTATTCTCTAAAGAACACTTTTGAACTAGGCGAATCAGGGAAAACTAATCGATTGAAATCGTTTCGAACAACCAGCATGAACCTTAATCTTCATGTATTGTCTAAGTGATGTTTCCCTACAACTTGGTGTGCAGAATGTAACATTTTAACTCTGTAGCATTTGTTCTATCTACCAGAGCGTTCCCGGTTATTTGCGATCCAGTTGGCAGAGTCCGATAATCCGATACTTGGCATAATGCTTATAGTTAATAATTCACCTAAAGAGGCGGGAAAAACAACACTATGGTTTTGACAGTCAGTAAAATCAATAAATAAAAGCAGTGAAAACAGCCTGGTATTTACGTCTCAACATCTTTGATTTAGTTAAAACACCTTCTGAATTAAACGTTGCTTCCAATAATGTGGAGGTTGATGAAAAAACGTTCTGCTACTTGAAGTTCCTCAGGATTTTCAGTTTTACCTGTTAGTATTCGTGACTCAGAAAACACTGTTTTTCTCGAAATGAATGTCGTCCTTCAACCGTGGGATCAGTCTGGATAGAAATTTAGTTTCTTAGTTAACTCTTTTAAAAGTCGGTTTACAGTGGCACCTAAACACCTCAAATCGGTAAACTGTGAAATTTTCTCATGACGGCCAAAATGACATCCTGTTCAGCAGCGTGGATTCTACTAATCGATTTTTGTCGTACACCATACACTGAATCATTCGAGCCACGTCTCCTTATTTAAAGCAATCAGTTGCACTAGTGCTTTTCAAATAACACCTTGTCGACAGATATCAGCGGGACAAATGCCCGCTGACAGTATTAGGATTTCATACTTCTAATAAGTTGTTAATCACCTGCATAGAACACCTGGATGATATCTTGCATCCTGGAACTTTTGTATACCTTTCTGCTTTCACAAATAATGGGAGTAGCTACTGATTTAAACCTGCCATCTGTTAGCATGTTAGAGGGCTGGTATCTTTGACCTGAAGTATTTTCAATAGTCACTGAAACATGTGCAAATTGATTTACTGTATGTATGGCCAATAAATCACATACAAAATATAGTGGAATAGCATGCAAGAATGCCAACGTGAAAATGCGCCCCATATTAGTCCTCATAATTTCTATTATTTTCTTCGTTCCTAACGTACACTAATAGTTCAACATCCCAGCGACGAGGTCACGACTAATTAGAAGTTGCCATTTGGGAAGTGAAGAGCGACGGCTATGGGATTCGAACTGGGGACGGAGGGATCTACATTTCACCATGACGATCGTTTGACCATCGTTGGTAAACCAGTTGCAAAACTCACAGGCAGGATACGTGAGCAGGTGAATAGAAATAGTATCATACCCAGACATAAGTAGATTAGGTTTACCATGGGACTGTCTTGATTAGTAAATCCAATGAAGCAGCCAAGCTTTAAGTTTGTTGCATGAATTTTCCCTCGAACCAACCTAGATTTTATAGAGTTGTCTGACGTAGTCCAATATTCTGAAAAATGATATTATGGGATGATCTCTGATCCCACTGCTCTACTATGGAAGCAATCTCGTCGGAGTTGTTACTGATTTATACGAGCTAACCGTGTACAAAATTTTCGAAGGTTAAAGAATACTACAGATTAGGGCTTGAATATATACAGAGATTTCTTGTTTATTAGCATACGCTTGACAATAAACGTATCAACCAATATCTCGGACCAGAAACAGCATTTTGGGATTATTTTTATGCGGTTTTATCAGTAGTGGCCAAACGGTCGATCATCGTGGAATTTCAATATTACCTTTCCGTGCTTTATATTCGCCATTTCCGTCCAGTTCTCCAATTAGCAGCATTTGATTGATCGCAGCAGGTTCCAGAAATATTACAAGCTTTCACGAATGAACTAAACAAATCAGTAATTCATTTATTTTATTTATTTGCCTTTGGCCCTACCACCATCCTCAGATCCCAGTAATGTACAACTTCATTTAGATCAGAATTGCGCAATGGTCTGCATGAAGGCAAACTCTGAGAATGATGCTGATTCTTTGGGGTTAGAAGAAACAATGAACTTCCCCATTATTCAAAATAGCTTAGTCTCCTTACTATCCAAAACCAGACTTAAAACCGAATTACTTCCGATGTAAGTGCCAAAATCTTGACAAAATTCAAAGAACAGACTGACGGGGACGAAAGCACACGCAGTGTAGTGACCCATTACAAATAAAAAAACATTTCGTCCTTTGGATAGTATCGTTTAATCAGTGTGCTTTCACGAACGTGGAGAACTGAGCATGCGGGAGGAATTCTAAACTTTCTGGCTTAAAAACAGTACAGAATATGCTTTTTCTGCTTGTTGCAAAGCAGACAAAGTAAAATTTGTAGCAGCTTTACTCTTTTTCTTCTTGACTGAGGTTTCACTGAAGTCAGCACGACTTTGGTTCCGCTGGAATAGATTCACTTGTCAAGATTTTATTTATATTTGACTCCCGATCGTTTTCGATTTGGCGGCTTCCCTTCCCTTGTCCGTTCAGTCTAGAGAACAACAGGTGCAAAGGAGTTTTGAAATAATGTGAAAGTAAAGAGCTTGTCGGAACTCGTAGAGACTTTTGTGGACTCAGTGAATTTCTTTCTAACCGGTACCTATCTATTTATTTCTTGCCATTTCGTTTTACCGAATTTCGTAGCAGACCTCAGCGTGTCACAGACGAGAGACCGTGAAAATTGTAACGTGAATATGGATGTGAGTAAATAGAATAACGTGTAGCATAAGTAGCATGTGTGCGCGTAGACAAGTGTGCACTGACTACGGGGTAAAGGATACGCGCAGGTAAAAATCGAATAACTGCGACAAGGATCGCCAACACACCGGAACACAGAATTCACAAGCATTGTGGACAGGTGAGAAGAAATTGAGATCAAAATCAAGACTATTTTTTGGGCTGTCTAAACACAATTAACACTATTTGTTCCTGCTCCACGTGCGCATATATATATAATATATATATATATATAATATATATATATATATATAATATATATATATAATATATATATATATATATATATATATATATATATATGATCGATCCACGTTCTTACATAGCCTGACTTCACGTGTCATGCGTAAACGTTTCGCATCAGTCGCATCAAGACACTTTCCATCATCCCAAAACAAAAATGTGATGGAATATATCAATCGGCTCACGTCATCTAACAATTAGCTGTCTATAAAGCATGTCATATTTGCATCACCCTTTTACTTGTCATGGTGCGTAGTGTACATATATCATCTGCGACCGAAGTGAGTAGCTACTAATTTTTTGAACTCACGTTGTGTTTGCTGTAACAGATCGGGAGAATTGGTTCAAAATCGGTCAAATAGCTTGGCCACGGGAAACCTAAACGCAAAGCGAGACCAACATCCAATCTAGTAAGCGCTTCACATGCTATTCGGGACTTCCGAGGCACAGGTAGTCAGTAGCATATTTTAAATGTTCATTGGACAAATTTACTAAGTATTTAAAAGATGACAAGGATGAATCGTTTTATGTGATTGCCTCCACTGCAGAACACTGTCCACAGCTCTCTGCAAAAAATGACGTTTATGCTGAACTAGATTCAACCAGACCCAATAAATGTTCGCAACTTATTCCCACCAAGCTCAAGGTCAATATTTTTTATGCGTCAATTAGTTGTGGTTTGGTGTATTCAGAAGGACAGACCAATGCAATTTTTTGTCACAGGAATTCAAGGAAAGTCAAAGTCTAAATAGAGCTACAATTTTCAGTAGCGATATTAGGAATTCAAAGATCCAGGAGAGTATACACAACCGAAGAACAAAGAACATTAACCATGATTTAGCTGAATAAATCTTGAGTGTTAAAACATGCACTCGTTTCGTGTGTCAAATTAAAACAACGAAATGGCGGAGTCACCTATAAATCCAGGCTACTACGCTATTCACTAGAACTGCTTGCTTTTAACATTACCTATTCTCCAAGGTTCGGCACACAATGCAAACTGATCCTCTCTTTGTAAACTGATTAGTTTAGAGTGGAAGATATCGCTGGATCATTATATAACCTTACAGAAACTTTGCAAAATTAAAAATATCCATCCCCCAGAAGAGAGGCAGAAATGATGGTGGAACAGTATAGAAGAAGACTTCGCCGACTTGTCCAAGATTCTCAAAAGTCACCTGGCAATCTTATTATAACGACCGGAAAACTGGTTATTTACGAGGTCATACGAACTATTCCAAAGTTACACCATACGCCCAAAAGACCATGTACATCACGATTGCGGTTATTATATATTCCAGTAGTGATTCCATCCATCGCTGTTCGACATTTTACTGAGGGCTTTTCCATGAAATTTTTGGTAAGAACAAACACTATTAGGATTTAATCCGCAGTTGGATTGGTGGTTGGTTTGACTAATTATTAACATACCACTTACCAGATACTACATCAAACTTGATAGGATAAACGCCATTGGGTAATCATTTCGCAACATTGAAGGAAGGTGATAACAGTTGAACCAGTGAGCTTGACCATTTAGGGCGTGCCCGGCTTCTATCTGGGGTTCACGAGTTTACGGGCAGGAAGATGTGACTATGTAAGACAACAAGCAAACTTTTTATAATAAAACAACCCATCCAACGAATGTTTATTGTTATTTGTAGTTCTCTTCATGCTCTATCGTACTGGTGATCGCTTTGATCTCCTAGTGATGGTACTGATAAGTGGTAGCAGTCAGAAAAGTCATTAACCGTGGACCATTAATTGTTTGTATTAGTATTTTCTTGCACGTTCCTTGACTGACCGCGAGTTTCCGTATCATTTCCCCTATTTCAATACGAATACCATATCTGGAAACAAGTCAGCAATACTAAGTAGCACAATGTGCTCCTCAACAATGCGCTACATATTTACTAGTGTATGGCGCTGCCGAGATGATAGTTTTAGTTGAATAAAGGCAAACACAATGTTATCATTCAACAATTATTACCGAACGATCACGCAGTTAACGATTAAAAATGATTACTCAAGTCGTCAAGCATGGTCACTGTTTGCCCGATTCTGGATGGTGTTGATTAATTGCTAGTGCCGGACTAATGCACTTGGCCATTCAGAGAAAGTATCGGGCTTCCACAGTGGGTAACACGACCACGAGACAACTACAATCAGTGATCATACGCAGGAAGATATGAATACGTGACAAGAACAGAAACATTTTCATTTTCAAAACTTAACAGATTAAATGATATTGTTATCTATAGTTTTGTAGTATTCGGTACACTTTGACAATATTCACATTTTACGAACAAATGTTCTCATTGATTCTGAATGCTGGTTTTGTTCGTAGCTCAAGCTGCCTGTTTTTCAAACGTTCCTGCACTCAGCACTTTGTCCTTTCTCGACTTATCGATCAATTTATGACTACCCTGTAGCTCGTGATTCGGCTCACTCCAGAGTTGACACCACTTCCATAGACAACTAATGCTCACGCTTCACCGAACCCATAACACTGGAGCTGTTTTACTCGCCAATACAGGCCGCCAGCAACAACAAATCAACTCATCAATTTTGGATCATGAACTAGTGGGTAACAGAAATTTAGCCACCTTCGAGTCAAAATCTGTCTGTTCAAACAATCTGACCTACAAGTAACATAAGATGTTGAATCACATTATGGAAAGTCTGATTTCCTACTGTTCACTTAGTAACCAGACTTACTAGGTTATTCAATGAAAAGCCTCCTACAGAGAAGCCGTTTATCATAAGAGAAGCTCACTGTGTACGAACTGCTATGTTAACATTCAAAGCCGTAGTTTTGAGGTTCAATTAACCGTTGAGAATCAGCCTGAATAGTCCGGTGGTTGGGTCTTCGATTCGCAGTTGTTTGAGTCCCAGTGAGGGCTCGGTGAATTTGCACTGTCGATGATTCCCAACTGGGATGAAAGAGATGGACAGTCCTTCCATGGCTTACCTTATCACTGAGTAATGAATTCAGTGATAGAAAAATCTTGTCGCCTTCTGCTCATAAATAAGTCAGAACTGTGACATTTCGGAACCACAATAAATGAATCACATCTGTTTTGTATACAATTGAATGAATTGGTGTGTATAAACCTACCCTAATAATAAGGTTACCTAGTAAACTGACTGTCATCGGGTGCGGGAAAAAATAAAAATATAGGTAAATCGGCAGATTTTGGTTATTCCAAGTGCAAAACACTGAATTACGATAAATCCAGAAATTGCACCAACAGGTAATGCAAAAACAAGTATAAGTAATACTAGTATTGACACTGCCAATAATATTGGCCAGCACCGGCTAAACACATTACTTCCAGAACGTTTGAGAAGTCGTGCAAAACCCATTACCAGGAATCTCACAATCCAGTTGAAATGGTTCGAAAATCCGCAGGAAGAATAAACTGTCTCAGCAGAGACCTCGCATAACAGATTGAATCAGATTAGGCTAATCATACGGTCATTGCTAGCAATGATTGAATACATACTACCTTATCACAATTTCCTTTTTCACAGTGCCCATTATGAAATGTAAGACAACACAACTGACTGCTGTACTGGATGGATAGTACTACGAAGTTTATGCCCAGAACCAAAATATTCCCGTCATCTTCCAATGCAGATTAACGATCGCAGTCACACAAGGTCAAAAAATGAAAGTTTACCTCGAAGTGTCCCAAGTAAGTTAGAGCACAGTGCGCACCCTACCGTATTCTACTGTACAGAATGTCACGGACACTCATTTGTTTCAGTTAGTTTCACGTGAATAAGAAGAAACAGCAGTAGTTTATTTCTAATCTACCAAAGTTTTATCGATCTGATTGGTCGAGGGGTGTTTTCTGACCAAAAACTGAAACAAGCACGTGGAAGCCGCACTATTATCCGACAAAACGAAGTTGTATATGTTAAACAATGACTGCCTTTATATCCCTCTACAGGCATCCAGTGAAGATCAGTGTGTTCAAGTGACTGATCAGCTCGATTCGTTTCAGACAGCTCAAGTGATTTGTGCACAATCTGGTCAGGAATTGTACCAATCGATCGGGTCAGCCGAGACGGTTACATATCCTGGCGGAAATACAACAACAAGAATCACTTCGTTTCAGGTATTCTACCTACTCAGTGAGAGACAGTTTGCTTGACAACTGTATTGTCTCGTCACATTTTATACCATGATCATCATCGCTTTGTATTGTATTGTATTGTACTGTACTGAAGACTTCAGAAAGTTAACAAAAACCCACATTTCAGCCAAATGGAGGAAAGTTTATCAATGACACTGAAATAAGCATAAAAATGAACACCGTAGAAATTAAACTTGTTCAGCCACCGAGGTTAGTGCGAAGTCCCTCTGCGACTTTCATCTTGTCTACGAGGACACGTACAAAGCAAAGTACTGTAGAGTTGCTATAGGCGTCTCTGCGGGATGTGATAAGTCGGGATGAGAACGGCATGTAGATGAGTCACGGTACAGAGTATGGGTGGGGTCCTCAAGAATATTCTCCGCGAATTTTCCACAGGCTATAATGGGCAAATCACAAATTCTTGAGATAAAAGAGCCCATGGAATTCTAAGAGACACGACTGGTAGTGGCTAGGCCACGGTGTAGTGTTGTAAAATCTTTCGTAATTAGACCAGGATAAATTACGATAGAGCAGTACAGTAAAATTAGGATGATACATTGATGGACAAAAGAAAGAATAACAGCTTGTGTGGCACCAAACTGCCCCAGACTACGAATTTGAAAAGACAGTCTATGAAGTTTTTCAACACAATAGAGAATGTGAGAAGACCATTGCAAATTGGTGCTAATTGTGACGCTAGAGTGTTTGAGTGAGTCATCTCTGGAAATGGGGACACTGTTGATGGATGATTGTTCATTGGGATAAGAGGAACGAGAAAGGGAGAAGATACACTCAAAACATTTGGAAGTGTTGAGATGTAGTCCAGAATGGGACGGGAAATTTTGAATATTATGTGAGTTCTCGTAAAAAAAGTTAAGGTTTTGTTGGTTGGAGATAGGTTGACAGAGCACGACGTTATCGGCGTACTTAAAAAGTTGTGCAGGTGGTGCTGTGCAGTCGTTGATATAGGTGGTGGAGAGAAAAGGGGAAAGAACGGCACCCTGAAGAACACTTAAGTTGTTGACCAAAGGACTCGGAAAACCTGTACCAACTCCAGTACGTTGAGTTCTGTTGGAAAAGTAATCTTACAATCACGAGAGTAAAGAATGGGAACAGCTGAATGACTCTCACTTTTGAAGTAAAGAACGGGGAACTGAATCGAATGTGGAGAAATAGTCGAGGAACATACATCGAACGGATTTCATGGAACGATTTAAGTTGTTTGAAATGAAATGGCAAACTGAAGCCACTGCATCCAGAGTGCATCTAGTGAGTTTTGTACGCAAACTGAAGGGGATCATTTTGGAGCAACGAGAAAAGAACGCAATCGACTTAGGATAGCGCCGACGGTCAAACTGAGTGCAGAAATAGTGTCAGTGTTGGGACGGAAGCGTTTTGACAAAATGTTGAACTTGGAGTGTTTGGGAATAGGCACTACTGTGACAGGTTTCCAGGAGGCACGAATGGCCCCAACATCAACAGTTTCATTGATGAGGGAAGTCACGATTCCGGATAGCTGACGTGCTTCACGTTTGAGAATTGTGGATGGTACACAGTCTGGACCCATAGCAGAAGCTGATTTGAGGTTCGAATAAACTCGAAGATTTCTTCCGAGAAAAATGGCTCTGTATCTAGGGGAACAGAAGGAAAATAAGATGGTAGGGTAACCGATGAAAGGTGGGTAAATGTGGCGTTCAGGCTTTCGGCATCTATATCATGGTTTTTTGATGGGGCCCGTTGTCCACATAGAAGCTGGGTTCCTTGCCAGAGAAGATTGCTATTGATGGTACAAAAGAACTGGTGAGCACATATCTTGTTCAGCCGTCGAATTTCATGTTTGATCAGGATGGAATTTCGTTTCACCGAAGCCTCATCGAAATAGAAGCTTAAAGTTGTAAGTGAAAAGGGTCGGGATGTATTGTGATAATTCTTTCTAAATCAGCCTTCTCTCTAGTTAGGATACGACAGAGGTCACGTAAACCAAAAGCATAAAAGGGATGCTTAGGAGCATTATTAAAAACACCAACAAAAAAGAACCAGTGTTCAGCTAGTAATGTAACCAGGGCGGGTATGAAATTGTCAAAGAGCAGGTCTATATCCCTTTGGGAGCAGAAAGTAGCTACACACAAGTTATTGATCACAGTGTCTTGAAAAGGCCTTACAGAAGAAAGTAAAAATAACTTCAAGCTTGCCAGACCAATCAGAATTGATGTAAGTCATCACTTTACCGCCTGCTTTCTGCTTCCACTATTTTCCGTCTTGACGAAACCACTCAAAGTTCTCAAGGAGAACGAGTTCGTAATCAATGCATTCATTTACCCAAGACTCTGGGAGACAGGTCACACAGGTGTTCGTGTTAATTCAAGAGTTCAGGACGTTGGTTAGGAAATACACCTCCCCAGCAGGGTCCGAATGTTGGTACTGACCAACACGGGAACTGTCATCTTTCTCGGTGTTGTGCGCCTAACAGCAGTCTGCCAATCGGCTAGCTTGCGTTTCCTAGTCCAGCTTTCATAAAAGAGTACTGGATAGTGAAAAAATGTATCGAGGTCTCCAAACCGTCATGGACTTTACGTTTTTGTGGATTTTTTGCTGCCTTATTTCAGTAAATTGCACAGTGAAGCCAACCGAAGCTTTTAATGGCAACTTACGACCATATCCATAATTAATTGTGTTCCACTTTCGCTGATTGCTAAGCAAGACGTTGCTATTGTCGTCCTCGTAATCTAACACCCAACTTCATTTCGTATTTCCCCTCAGGTCTCATGATTTTACTCCGCGAGATCAATAAATTCCAATCATTTCGGTAGAATGAGAGTAATAAACTATATCACTTCGGTTTGCATTGCGCCAAAACAGTAGGCCGGAAATGTAGCATTTTACAGGAACTATTATTTTCCCGTTCTCTGTGAACCTTTTTGATAAACACCCCAAATTTTACTTCTGCAGATTATGAGGCAAAACCACTTCCCCCGGAGTAGCCTTCCAATCACCGACCGAGGTATTTCAACATGAAGATGCAGAACCATCAATTAATTTCGTTTGAACCAAACAAATAACACGTGTGCAATCCATTGTTTTATCACTCAAATGGAATGATATAATGTGGCTTTTAAAACCCCTCTAAAGGAAAATTGCAAAACATTTAGGCTTGTACTCCTAGGTGCATATTTCATCAGGACGAATGCAGGTTGTCCGAATTCCTAATTATTCAATTTCGTCTACTTCAAAATGCTGCTCATTCGCTCCTTTCCAACATCGAAGTTATCAACCCCCTTCATGGCTCCACCGGAACTATAATAAGCTACGGCTAAGCCAAAACTATTTGTTCTACTATATAAACCGAAGGGGAATTTATTCAACTTTTCTGACATTCTTCCAAACACTGCGAGATATTTTTAAAAAAGTGATCTTCCGCCCAACCCGTGCAGCTGTTCCGAATATATACTAAACCGGTCCTACTCGACTTCTCGGATGAAAAGTAAGCTGCGCGCACCATTCAGTTACACGAAGTTGAATCTCCTAAATTCCTCGGACTGACTTTAGGCACTAATATTATCATGTTGTCAGTTGTGTGCACGAATTGTGCTGACTTATATTTCAAATTCAATAGCTCAAGCAATTCCTCATGACAATTGTCAACACACCATCTCTCGTGACACCGATAGTACTGTAACTATGTACACACGAAATCGTCATTTGTTATTACCATGATTGCCAATTTCCTTCTTCTTTCTTTTATTATCCTAATTTAAGTGCCTATAAAGTGTCCTATATATTGTCAGTTGTGAAGCACCGAAAACAGTCTGGTTCTCTACCAAGTGTTCTGATGCCTCAATTGGGTATTTCTAATTAATTCTGCGGCAAATCAACATTCACTTTTTCCTTTGTTTCTCGACGAATTTTATAAAATTCACTCAATTTCCTCCTCGTAATATCTTGAATGTTATCAATGCAGAATTCGAGGTATTAATGTAGTCAGTCGTATACCTCAAAAACCGTATTTCATAACTGAGCATGAAGATATGTGATTTGCACGGTATTATCTGTGAAAACTTGGTGGCTTCATCTGGAGCTGCAGATGATCCACTTGAGTTGACAACGTCTTAACTTCAAGTTAAACGGATATAGTTGCGTCAGGCTTGGCATGGTGCTGTGTTCTAATTCCTCTACCCAAAGACGGACGGTAAGCGGTTCCTAAACCACCAACCCATTAGATTATAGTATATAAACCAGGATGCCTCCAATATTAGAGAGTCTTACCCCACTTTTCGCACCGGTCTTCTCTTCACCGTGCTCCGTTCACCAGACAACCCTGCTCGCGTGAGTTATGCAGTGAGACCAATCGATACTGAACCACCAACCATTTTTGGTTGATTAGATAAACTGTCATATTGCTTTACGGAACTACCACATGGAGTTAAGAAGCTGTCAGTTGACAGCCGAACGCGATGGTTTTTTCCCGGGATTGTATAGTGAGACTCATTTTTCGGTCCCATTACTCCCAAGACGATGGTTCACTGTTGTTTCCGCCTGTATTCAAATACTCCTGAAATCAGTTACAACACTATGCTTCAGAAGTTTGGACAATCGATGGATTAATTTATCGTCCATGCGTCCCACCGGCAACAATAAATAGATCAATCCGAACCAACAATTCGTTGATGCACCAACAGATAACTTGTGAAATAAACAAGTTAATCCATGAACAATTAATCAAAATTGGTGGGGCACGGAAAGATGCCGTTTGAATCTGAAGACCTTTGTGGCCAAGCTATTGGTCCTCTCAGTCTGGTCCACCGAAACGAGAGGTTCTCATCAAGCCAACTCGTCAAGACATTCGTGCCATGCTTTGGTACTCCATCTTGCCGGAACAATAACTCTGACCAAATTGGAAGCGGTATGCCGTCCAGGTAAGGAACCCACGTCCCTGCATCAATTGCAAATAGTGAGTAGAATTCACCTTGTCAGGGAGGAACACTGGGCCAATTATTCGGGACTGATGGGGTGCACATCGAATGTTTACCTTCTTGTCACCTACTAGATGCCTTCATAGTGGACAAAAATATTCTTCTTATGCCAACTGGTCCCATGTTGAAAGCCCCTCACATTATGCAAGTAGAATGTAGATTCACCGAATATTCGCGACAGAAGTGCGAGAAATTCCCAATTCTTTGGCGGCCTCCTTGAGAACACAGCTGGCTCTGAAACTTCCGTAGCAGACCAAAACATCGTAACAGAAAAATCTTATCGTACGTCAATCGTTTCTATTCCTGCAGTGCGCTCCATAAGTAAAGCTCCAAAGCTGCACACCCCACGTCGCAAACATGTCACGTGAGAGGCATAGGAACGTGGGCGACAGAAACAAATCACTGACATCGCCGTCAGCTCCGTCCGATATCGAAATGCAATCCAACTGTTTTTGAAACCTTGGCGGTCAAAAAGACCACGGAGCAGACAGGCCTTCGTTAAAAGCTGGGTGACTGATTGAGCGTATTTGTGTGCGTGCACACTTGTGCATAATCTAGAAACAGCAGCGAAATTGTTTGAATGGTTTTCATAGGCTGAGGCCTTCTATTCTGATCGTAACACAAACGTGCATGGCTTGAGTGTGATTTGGCAATGCTGCTTTCATCAACGGAATTACAGACAGCTCAAACTGGGTTTACAGATCACTGCGTAGCTGACGCGTACATCAGTTACGATTTGTAACCAGCCCCACTGATCTTAGCTTTTGCCCACGTGCTCAGGTACAGAGATGCGCTTACTCAGTCACCCAGCTTTCACTCAAGGCCTGTCTGCTGTACGGTTTTTTGAACGTCAGATATGGACAACGGGTTTTTCGATCATTCCCATTAGCAAACCACTCCACATGTCTACTAAAGCTACTCACTCTCACTGCGGTCACGTTAGCCGGATTCATCCGGCTAGCTCTAGAATATCACACCAGTCAGTGTGTTGTAGTCAGCGTATGCGTGCTCACATACACTCACGCACATATAAGTTACAGTTTTGCTTTCCCCTTAAATTCGGTGGAGCGGATTAAAACCTACGATTCACACCTAATAATGGGCCTTGGGCTATCACGGGGCTTGTGTTATCACGTTACACTGTGGTCAGCCATTTTCCACCACTATGAGTCACTAGGATCAGATTCGTGTCAATTTGTCGTGACGCCAGTTTATTAAAATGGCCAAGCCCAGTGGAATTTCATTGGTTTGTTGAAGCATCATATGCCCCATTAGGCAAACCTCGGTGATCGCATCGCAATCTGGACAAACACCTCAACAGCAGTGACGCGTATGCATGCATTTTGCTGCGCGCTGACAACACAGGGACTGGTGCGATGGCCTAGGATTAGCCGGCTGAGCCTGGCTAACTTGTGACCACGGCGCGCGAGAGTAGCCTTGGAGGATGTGTCGAGTCACGTACTGTCGATTGCACCGACTGCATCCATTGCATCGCAGATGCCAGGGTGGTTGTCGGGTGAACCAGAGAAGACAGGAATGGTGCTAAATACTGGGTAAGACTCGCTAATATTGATGTCTTGGTCAATCTCACATTGCTGGATGGAGGTGACGATTTTAGAACGGCTTATTGTTGTTCTTAGGGTAGAGGAATTAGAACACAGCACCATGCCAAGCCTGACGCAACTATATCCGTTTAACTTGAAGTTAAGACGTTGTCAACTCAAGTGGATCATCTGCAGCTCCAGATGAAGCCACCAAGTTTTCACAGATAATACCGTGCAAATCACATATCTTCATGCTCAGTTATGAAATACGGTTTTTGAGGTATACGACTGACTACATTAATACCTCGAATTCTGCATTGATAACATTCAAGATATTACGAGGAGGAAGTTGAGTGAATTTTACAAAATTCGTCGAGAAACAAAGGAAAAAGTGAATGTTGATTTGCCGCAGAATTAATTAGAAATACCCAATTGAGGCATCAGAACACTTGGTAGAGAACCAGACTGTTTTCGGTGCTTCACAACTGACAATATATAGGACACTTTATAGGCACTTAAATTAGGATAATAAAAGAAAGAAGAAGGAAATTGGCAATCATGGTAATAACAAATGACGATTTCGTGTGTACATAGTTACAGTACTATCGGTGTCACGAGAGATGGTGTGTTGACAATAGTCATGAGGAATTGCTTGAGCTATTGAATTTGAAATATAAGTCAGCACAATTCGTGCACACAACTGACAACATGATAATATTAGTGCCTGAAGTCAGTCCGAGGAATTTAGGAGATTCAACTTCGTGTAACTGAATGGTGCGCGAAGTATATTCATCATTCTCGAATAATGAATGAGATGGTGTGTAGATGCACTCACAACACTACGACGGGCTAAGTGAAGACCTTTTTGTTCCCATTAGCTCACACTGTTTTGGAGAGTAACAGATGGGTTTTTTATTCTTTTTTGGTTGAGACAGTATGGTTAATACTTGTAACTTTAGCATTCTACGTTTCAGTTCTCGAGATGCTCTAATACAGGTTGCCCATGTAAGTGTGGGGAAAGTGCTACAGCACAGCAGCTTCAGGAGAGCGGAATTTACTATTCAGGAATCATGACGACTTACCGGCATATCTAGTATTTGGAAAAGTTCATGAAAATTTATTCGTATGTCATGCTGATAAACTTGGTGAGCAACCGAAGGAATTGGGTGTGTGTAGTACCTGTGGTCTTGAAATGAAAGACAAGGTTGAGGACTAGTTGTTCAGTGCGCACCTGACAGATTTTACAGAGTTATCTAGCAACTTATGGTTACAATGAAATGGATAGCATGTATCACACCATTCTATTTGTGTGGTGTTGCTGTGACGTGCAGGTGGGTTATTTTTCACTCGAAAAAACATCGATGCTCGGACACTCCTGTGTTAAAATACCTGCGTCGGCTTTTGTGAATTGCACCCCCACCCTCCCCGCAGAAGTGGTTCAACGTCAAAAACAGCAGAAGTAATTATCAGGTTGGTTGGAAAGAATCATTATATAGAACGAGAAAAGATCTGTTCCTTTAAAATACTTCGAGTCTTGATCACGTTTTTGGGGTAGTGCCGTACGAAATGATGTATTATATTACTCTCATTCTAGATCTTTCATCCTCGCGAAACCATCTAAATGATTGGAACACATACATCTCATGGAGTAGAATCATGGAACCAAGTGAAACTAGAGGTTAGAAAGTGAGGATGATGGCAGCCTTGTCTGGTTTAGCAATCAGGGAAAGTGGAACACATTTTTCAATGAGGCGATAATTTTCGTTTGCCGCGTCAGTTCTCTCTTATGTTCAATTCAGTGATTTACCGTGGCGAACTAATTCAAAGAAGCTTGGGTCTCAAGACGGTGAGGAAGTCTCGGAACGTTTGTTTATCTTTCTGAAATACGTTAGTGGCAGAAAAAGGTAGTGCGGAATGATATGATTGACTAACCGATAAAGAGTACATTGCATTAAGTTCCCCCATTAATCCACGGTGGTTACATGATTTTTCCAACTGTTATTTGTTTCCGTAGCAAACACTGAAATGCGACCGATATAGACAGCCACCAGAAATGGTATCCACACAGCACAAAGACCACCGGAAGTAGGAGTAAGCGATCCAGGTCACTTAATTATTCTGAGTGCAATTAAGTACTGTGAATAAGCCGTGCTAGTAATGCGAATTAGCGATGACTTGCGTCCTGGCAGTGACTGTTCCACGCCTCCAGCTGATATAAATTCGAGCTGGACGTTGTCAAGACGGATGGTTGAGGAGCTGCATATAAGTGAAGATGCCCGATATTGTTTAGCAACCGTTTGATCATCACTTATCAAAAGCTAACATGATGAAGGAAAATATAGTTCCTATCACATTCACATTATCATCCACCCTAGTTTGTGACACAACACAACTGACTGCGGGTGAAAGTGAACTACACTTCGATGCATGCCCTCAACCTGGACCCATTCCTACGAATTTCCAATGTAATCGGACAATCCTGGACGAAATATTCAAGTACATCTCAAAGTACTCGAGGTCAGTTTAACGCGTGCTACAACACGCAGAGATGATCAAACGTGTAGAATCAATCAGAAGTGCATTTATTCTCTACACAACAAAGTCTATCCAAATCACTTATCCATCACCACATTCACTAATTCATTCAGTCATCACAAAAATTATATCCACTCAGTTATTCATCCAGCATATGAACCGTAAATTTACTCAGTTTACGAGATGGGAATCCAATCTTGAATCTGAATGTCACGGAAACGTGTATATCAAGTGATATTTTCTCTCGAAAGCGATAAATGTCCTTAATTCATACCATTGTTATCATCAACTACTGCATTATATGTATCATTTTTTGCAGACATCCACTGTAAATCAGTGTGTTCAATTGATCGGTGTGTTCGATTCATCTCGGATCACTGAAGTGATTTGTGCACAATCTGGTCAGAAGTTGTATCAATCAACGGGATCATCTGTGTCGGTCACGTATCCAGGCAAACAAATGAACACTCAAGTCAATTCATTCCAAGTATACTACATGTTGAGTGAGTTGTTTCTGTTCGATAATGTGTTTGATGAGAAAGAAATAAACTGCATTGTGTAAGACAATTCGGATGTGTTGAATTATTTCAGAATTTATATCATTTTGTGGGGAACAAAACTCGTGTGTCAGAACCGAGATCGGTTCGGAGTGCGTCGAAAAAACGAGGCGGCATGTGAAATGTTATGGTAGAATTTTATTGTTTAATAAAACAGCGTAGTCTAAATCGTTGGTAGGTTGTCGACGTTTCGGTCACCACCGGTAACCTTATTCAAGACTGGTGTTACAACCGAATGAAACTGGAATGATAGCTAAGAGCAACTGGGTGTTGGTCATGGTATGTTCATGTGTTGGTCTGAGTGTTTGTGATGTTGTTTTATGGTAAGGGTGGTGGTTGACTCAATAAATAAATGAAATTCTACCAGAAAAACATTCGACTTGGTATAAATGGGAAATATTGCCGAAATCCGTTCACACTCGTTAGTATCAAACTATACGTTGTGCAGTGATATTCTACTTTCTTCACTTCAGAGTACGTTTCGTGTAATCGTTCATTGCATATAACGTAGTCCTGTCTATAATTAGGCACAAAATCACTAACCGCGATATGAGTCTGGAAATGCGTGAGCTTATAAACGCGCAAATACAAACGGTTTGGTTTCTAACACGATTGAATGCGCCCGAACCACCAGAGGGTGCTATCAATCATTATCCTTAGTTAGTCTATGGAGTGCGTTGTAGGGAAAATGATCCTTATTTTTTGTCACATTGTCTGTGGAGCAAGTTGAAGGTGAAGGGACAAAGATACTTTGTGGACATTTTGACGGTTTCATTATGGGGCCAGATTACACATTTTCCCATCGAGCTTCAGCGAAAATCGGCAGTTCTCTAACCACAACCTACCATTCTTTAATCACAACACGCTCTCTTTGGCCCTGAAGCACAATCTTTATCCATGCCACTACAAGCCAGTCAGATCAAAAATATTGGAATATTATGACAGCAGGAATTGTTGGAAAATTTATTTTCTTCAAAGACCGGTGTTGCAGAGCCGGATGAACAAATGAGAAAGTGGGACGATCGTATGCTGCCCAATTGACCGTGGTATTTGCATCGAATGCTAAACCACAAGTTTATTGGTGAAGGTTTATCAATGTCCCCATATCGTCGAACCATCTTGCACATCCAATGATAGTGGTAGCGTGAAATGTTGCAACATACATAAACTGATGTCCATGCTGGGAGTGTATTTACAGCAATTGTGTGTTTTGTCACTGGACAGTAAAAATATCCATTTGTCTGAACATATAAGGAACCAATCGTTTATTTTCCACTATATCGAGTCTTTTTCTTGGCCAGTGACTTTAAATGCGTAATAAAGTATGGTTCGATACATTACGGATTTTAATTTACAGGACAGCGAGCTTGCGAAACTTTAACTTTGCATGGGGTGACTCGTTGTCAATTGGTTGATATTTCTTTCGAAGTCATTCGGGTGAGGTAACCACGTCGCACCTATTAGCGGTGATATTACTCATACTTTACGTGGCACCGTACGCATCCTCTCTTGACAACATGGAAAGCGGTAAACATGGGTGCAAAAAACGATTGCATCGTTTCACAAGCTTGGGAAATGGACGGAGCAAAATCGAATAAGCACGAAGAGATGATTTGAACGACGCTGCCGACCACCTTGGCATTAGGATAAAACATGGGGTGTTATTGCAGCTACGGATTGTGAAACAGCATTCATATCTGGATCCTACAAATCGAAGCTGTGAACATTTTGTCAGGTATTTGTATGATTTGGTGGACGAAAAACCAAAAAGCACATTGAGGCTGTTGAATAAGACGTAAAAAAATAACTTAAACAAAATAGTCAACAAGTCATCCACTGGTCCATTGCTGGATGGACATCAATATTCGGTTAAGAAGCTGACTATTCATCCAGGGGAGCGAAAATCAGACACAGTCAAATCCAGTTGAGCTGAATGTGCCTATTGGCTGCAACGTTCAGGTACTGCAGTTTCGAGGCTTTATGTCGATGCAATCAACTACAATATGTAGCGCTATCGTTGCTATGAATGCTCAGTAGTAGGTAGTAAACCATCCAAAGTCTACCGTCAAGTAAAGAACCTAACTACAACATACTGGTGTGTTCACTTGTCGCCGGCATCTTGAAGTACAAATGACATCGAAAGATTACACGGCATATTTTTTAATGAGTCTCTGTCATGCTGCTCTGCTTCTATTGCTACTGAGCAAAAGGGTGTTCCAGTAGTATATATTTTTAAAAGTGCGCCCGTTCAGCGGAGGCCGCTATTGTTAGCCCTTTCGTTATTCCACTACGAATTTCTTTCCACCTTAATGCTTGATGCCTTTCTAGATTATTGCGCTTGGGTTGGTTGACTTCGGATCCCGACCACTAGTAGACACACGGTCAATAGACTTTGATAGTCGGAATACGGTACTGTAATTGGTAAGTGGTAATAAATGAACAGAAAAAAGTACGACCAAATGCCTCCAAGTTTCTGAGTAACGTACGGGTCAACACAGTCTGCATAGAACAGTTTGTTATTTGATAGTGCGAAGGGAGAACAGACAAGTATACAACAAGATGCTCGAAGCTGATTGGTTGGCATAATCACCGTCCTAGGTCTGCCGATCTGTGTCTGTGTGCGCGTGTGTGCATCTGACGGATTCCAGGTCGTCTTGGTGTGGGTTTATGCATGTGTGTTTCACCGCATGACTGCGTGCCCAGAGAACAACTTGTAATCACATGAGCATGTATGCGTGTATGTACTGTGTGTGCGTGCGTGTGTGTGTGTAAGTCAACGTCCGGGAGTAACCGTCGTTGGAGTGAACCAGGGGAAGTTTGTATGTGTGTGCTTGCGTGCGTCAATGATCGTGGAGCAGAAATCGACGCTCATGCGTGTGCACGTGACAGTGTGTGAGAACAACATATTTGGAGAACACAGTTTGGCGAACAAGCTCGTTTTCAGTGATTCATAATCATGCCATTACATTACAATATATTACGACAAGTCAAAGGGGTTGAACCAATTAGATAAATGGGAAGTGACAAAATTAATAATGAAAGGGGTGGGGGTGGGGGAGGGGAAGAAAACAATTGTAATCCGGGCTTAAATCAAAACCGGATGGGGTAGCAATGGGCTCCCCACTCGGACCACTACTTGCGGATGTCTTTATGGCAAAGTTAGAAAATGGCCCACTTGAATCTATAATCCAAAACTGTATTGTATACAAACGCTACGCAGATGATATTTTCTGTGTTATCAACTCGTCAGAACACATAAGCCAGCTGTTGGACAGCTTTAACTCAGCTCACACAAATTTACGTTTCACAATAGAAATAGTCAGATAATACAATCGCCTTCCTTGACGTTCGGATGAACCGCCTTGAAGACGGCTCAATCAGCCGGTCGGTACATAGAAAAGCAACGTGGAATGGGCAATACATTCACTTCCACAGCTTCGTGCCTCTAAAGATTAAAAAGAACCTAATTCGATGCATCACAAACAGGGCAAGAAGAATATGTTCGGAGGACACCGTTGAAGAAGAGCTGCAAACGGTGCGAACAACTTTCATCCAAAACGGCTACCCGGACCGGCTGGTTGAGAAGATAATGCGAGATAAAGTGGAAACCCCAAGGAAGTTCGGGGTGGAAAGAAAGCCGATATACATCTCTTTGCCATTCAAGGGTGATACGTTGGCAGAGACTGTGCAGAGAAGATTGTCAGGGGTAATCAGCAAAACTTTCTACGCAGCTAAGCTCCGGGTTCTGTTCGAATCCCGGCCGGTAGTGCTTTTGCGGTTGAAAGACAAAGTGCCTGATTCTGCAGCCTCATTTTGTGTTTATTCATTCACTTGTTCCTGTGGAACAACGTATATCGGCCGCACGACCAGGCGTTTGTCTGAACGGATCCGCGAACACCACCCTGCATGGTTGAACACTGGAGCAGTTAAGTCACTCACTAGCGCTATCGTTTCACACCTTGCGCAGACTAATCACGCAGTAAACGTGGCTGAGGCCTTCCGTGCGCTGTATAAGGTTCGGGGTCGGCAATCAAGACCGGCAAAGTGTCGCATGCTAGCCACAGCTGAGGCCGTCAGCATCCGTCTCCACAACCCCCCTCTATGCGCTCAAAAACAATTTGTATGTGCCCTTAAGCTTCCCTGGCCCTCCGTCCACCCTACAACGGTCCATAGAACAGATGAAAACTGAAAATACACGAGAAAAACAATACACATCCGGTTTTGATTTAAGCCCGGATTACAATTGTTTTCTTCCCCTCCCCCACCCCCACCCCTTTCATTATTAATTTTGTCACTTCCCATTTATCTAATTGGTTCAACCCCTTTGACTTGTCGTAATATATTGTGATGTATTGGCATGATTATGAATCACTGAAAACGAGCTTGTTCGCCAAACTGTGTTCTCCAAATGTGTTCATTGGGAATTTTCCGACATTAGAACAACATATCATGGGAGTGATATCGTGTGTGAATGTGCGTGAGTGTGTAAATGTGCGTGAGTGTGTGAACGTTTAAATGACCCAGTCACATCTGCATGCGTGATGCATTGTCTGTCCTAATGGGTTGTGGCTAAACCAGGATTGGAACCTGGATCGGAAGTGGTTGCTATCGCCGCATTGCTGATAACACAACCACGGAACTTACACTTCCTCCAGGGTCTGTGGATTCGATCAGCGCGTCGATAACCGATCAGACTCGGTTATGTGGTTCCCCAGCGGACAAACTACGTCCATCTTCCAGCAACCTTACAGTTGTAGTCTTCGCAAACACATCTCGCGCCACATCGTCATTCGATTGTCGGATCTCCTCCACAGCAGCCTTCGTCCAGTTTCCTCTTAGTAGGGTTTTGTGGCGCACTAGCAACAACTCACCTATTTTCAGTTCCAGGACCTTTCTCAGCCAACGTTGCTTAGTCTGCAGCAGCGGTAAATAGTAACTAATCCATTTGATCCAGAGGATATCGGCGAGACGCCGCTCCTGTCACCATCGATCATTTAGATTTCTGGGTCTGGAGATTCGTCCATCGGAGCAGATGGTATGTGCGTTAAGTTGTAAGGGATTTGGAGTCATCACGGGATACTCATTTGGTTCCGAGTTCAGACACAAAGGTTTATCAGCATTTTCTGAAGCCGGAACGTTTGTAAAGGCTACTGCTGCATTCCCAGGTCAGTTAGCTGGGTGAAACCCCATTCCTTTGGAGTGTTTATCTCAAATGGCTAACTACGCGTCGAACAGTTTGAGTCGATTCGATGCAGAAGCCATCGACGTAGAATGATCCCTGTAGAAGTTTACAATCGAATTCTGTGACGTGTATGACCTTCCATTAATTGCTTTGTTCAAGGCAAGCATGTTGCAACACGGTGATTATTTAACAACAAAGGACTCACAGTCATTTGATACACATTTGGTATGCAGTCATGCGGTGAAACACACATGCATAAACCCACACCAAGACGACCTGGAATCCGTCAGATGCACACACGCGCACACAGACACAGATCGGCAGACCTAGGACGGTGATTATGCCAACCAATCAGCTTCGAGCATCTTGTTGTATACTTGTCTGTTCTCCCTTCGCACTATCAAATAACAAACTGTTCTATGCAGACTGTGTTGACCCGTACGTTACTCAGAAACTTGGAGGCATTTGGTCGTACTTTTTTCTGTTCATTTATTACCACTTACCAATTACAGTACCTTATTCCGACTGAAACCGTTAAAATGTCCACAAAGTATCTTTGTCCCTTCACCTTCAACTTGCTCCACAGACAATGTGACAAACAATAAGGATCATTTTCCCTACAACGCACTCCATAGACTAACTAAGGATAATGATTGATAGCACCCTCTGGTGGTTTGGGCGCATTCAATCGTGTTAGAAACCAAACCGTTTGTATTTGCGCGTTTATAAGCTCACGCATTTCCAGACTTCACAATCAATCCTATCTACTAGCGTCTATCAATGTGTTCTCCCTACCTTGATCAGTCGTTCTCGTTTTTGTGAAAAATCATCTCTAGTTGAAATTGCACAGTCTAATGTTAATTGATCGTGCTTCCTTGATCTTCGTTCATCAGCTAATCCTTAAACGTATTGGTAGAAATATTGCCTCACTTATAAGGTGTACGCACAAGATATTTGTGGACAATACACTCTATGTATTAATACTCCTACTGGAATACCCGTTTCAGTTTTCAGTATATCCCATGTCACAATACCATTTATATGAATTCTCCTGTCTCGTACTTTGCTCACACATTCATCCAACAGCAAGTGAGACATAAAGATGTTGTGTGTGTGTGATATATATATATATATATATATATATATATATATATATATATATATATATATATATATATATATATATATATATATGGAGAGCAGTAAGTTAGTTGTGCACAAGTTCCCGTGCATGGAATTCAGCACTATTTTCAGTGTGTCGAAAGTGAAGTCGACAGAAGCCTTAAGAAGGTTGGTTCAGTTAAAAGTATGCTACTGAAGAAAATAGTGACGTCGAAATCATGCGTCAGAAAAGATCGTAGAGGAAATAATCCCAGAATAATGTCCGGGAAATTTTCGTTTTTTCCGAACGATCGAAGTCACTACAGCAGTCCGGCATCAGAAAGCGTAGAAACCTTTCGAAAATGTTAGGGAGGTAAATGTATACAAACGATATTCGTGCACTTTAATGCGTGCAAAGTACGTGAACGTAGCTGTGCTGTGGGAAGCTGGCGGGCAGAATCCGTGGTATACATAAGTCGGTGAATGTTGGTCTGGCGTAAATCAGATTCGTTGCCAATGATATCGGAATGCCACACCAATACTCCCCAATGTCGGGTGGCCGTTAACCAGTACGATATCCGGAAGCCAAATCGGTAGGGCCTTCAGTGACCATAAACGACAACGGTCGGGCCGAACCAGAACGCGAAAGCTTGTGCCGAAATTCTCCAATATTTGTGGGCCAGCAAAGCGTATCATATGTCAAGACAAAATAAAAAGAAAAGAAATGAAAATATCGTATAGCAACGGCAATAGACGTGACAAGTATACTGTAATAACTAGTGACGCATGTCAAATCGTGAAGGAATGATAAACATGAAAGATATTACTGCGAAATGCGATGGTAAAGGTTGCGCTTGGCCTAGTCGTGAAAGTATGTCGGGGAAACCATCTTCCGACCTGAGAGTCAGACGGAAGCCTCACTCGCAGACGGGTTTGTGGACGTGCTGCGCTAACTTGAACGTGAGACGGTATTCTTATTCGAGGACGTAGCAGAGCTAATGGGTTTCTGACGTGAACGTCAGACGATAATCTCATTCGAAGTCGTAGCAGGCAGTACCATCTGAGCGCTGTCCGGAAAGTGAGATTATGGCCTTATTCGAAGAAGTAGCAGGGAACGCTGACCGCAGATCCTGACGTGACACGGAAGTGTCGTCAACAGGCAGTGCAGGACTAACATCGAATCTCATATCAACGGTCGATGTACCATCACCAACGTACGCGGCTTTGAGACGAACGATGCTAACAGTATAGACGCAGCCGTGTCAATCAACCTTAAATGTTTTATCGGGACGAGAAATCGCACAGAATGGACCTTCCTAAGGTTGTTGTATTGTTTTATGTACCGAATCAACATGAATGAATACATTCGGACAAGTTTCACGTTCCGTTGGAACAAAATCCTGTCGCCGCTGCACTAGAGTCTGCGGCGGAGAGAGATTTTACATGTATGTAGACAAACGATGAACGTAAGTCTGTGTGATAAGTGATTCTGTACTACGTAAGATACGACTTCTCGCCAAACGGAGCTCGTAATTGATACTGTAATCAACTGTAATTGATACAATCATGCTATTCTCATCAGGAAGACGACTACCATGATCAGCTCTTAGTCTGGAGAGGGCATAGGTGTGCCCAAAAATTGTTGTTTTGATCAAGCGTAATTCAGTATCATAACCTAACAACTTTGTGGTCCAAAGCTACAAGCGATTTGCTGGTACTTCCTTCCCTCTTGCTAGTAATGGATAATGACGGCTTGTGATCAGTAAGGGGGGGTATATTTTCTTCCATGTGACATCTTATGGAACATTTCAGTGCGAAAGTCAGTCAATACATCATAATTTTCATTCTTACGGCAATTCTTCTTTGCTGGTATGAGTAACCCAGAGACATGATATACCGCTATGGGGAAATTCGTGCAGCAAAACGGTCCCAATTCCATAATCAGAAGCGTTAGCTGTCACAGTCATGGGCATATTGGGTTATAGTGAGTAAGGGTTAAGTCGGACAGAAACTCACCAACAAATGACAATTGCTCACCTGATGCTGTTCCAGGAATATGGTTAGTTTGCTAACAAACTAGTCGGAGTAATAAATTCCACGCAGCCCCAGAAATGATAGTACCATCAGATGCTGTGTCCATTTGCAATATCACTGGCTGTTTATTGAAGAACATAGAAAAGTACTTCTCATGGGACTTGAAATCGAATGCATTCATGAAAAATTGAGATTGGAGAAACGGTGACGTCTGGTCGATGCACCGTCATATTTCTGTGGCTTGGGACGGCCGCGACAGATGCTTTCTTTATGAACAATTCTCCAACAAACTTCACATTCGTGTGACCTATACGTACAAGATCAGCTCGTGATCAGCATTTTCATTTACGATTTCTGCTGAACATTCAGTTCCCTCTGGTAAGCGAAGTTCACTAAGGTGGCGTCCGTGTACGGTTGCGTCTTTAGGGCCCGTGATCTCGACCATGGATTGACCAATTTGCATTGTAATGATCCCATCGGCTGGTCCATGATCGTTGCCTCGGTAGTGCGTAGCTTCACTAGAACCTAGGCATCTTCGTGGCGATCCGAGACTTTACAATTTGACCAACGTGACTGGAGTTCCTTTCGTCGTTGAATGCACTCGATTTCGACATTGTACCAGAAAATTGTCCAAAAAAGTCTAAAATTCCAAAAGTATTTTTGAATTGGCTGAGGCGAGGTCGCTGTTTGCTGTACGTACCACGTTTTCCGCAGCACCGCTAGAACATGGATGATGATGTGACGTCCGAAGATGTTCGCAACCAATACTATACAACCAACATTTCAACTCAGATACACAGAATTGGGGACCATTGTCGGTGAGGTGCATTTGTGGGATACCTTCCCGGCCGAAGCACTGCCTCAGAGACTGGACGTCAAACGACGTGGTTGGCGTTTGCTGTGTTCGGAATCAACGGAGAACACAGTATGCAACAAATTCGTTTATTAGTGCATCAGTGAGCACGTAGGCAAGCATGCAGGCAAGCAATAATGTGAATCATCCATAGCCAAGCCCAAGCAGTACGTGATGGAATACGGTCAAGCAGGACAACACAGCAGCAACGAACCAACGAGCACGTATGGCTCAGTGCCAAAGTCTGACTGCCTACATCAAGCCGTTCGTCATATGGGGTGAAGTCACAGCGATGTGCGTACGTGCATACATGCCTGGGTGATAGTAGTCGTAAGCAGTACGTGAGAACGAATGTGTGTTCAGATACACCGTATGGTAAGTGCACGCATGATAGTGTGAAAAATGGATGGGAACAAAGAATCAGTGTCAGTCTCACGCGCAACTAACCGCATGTAATCGGTAAAGTGGAACAGAGCAGAGCGTGGCACAGACAGGCATCCAACACGCGAGTGCAAGGCCAACGGGACCAAAATGAATGCCAATGACACATGGATTGACCACACAACAGCGTTGATGTTAAAAATGCCTCAGGCCATTTCGAATATGAATCGATTCATACCGATGCTTGGTATCTGTTCAGTAAGGGGTCACATAAATCGGCGTGTATGCGTTGCCATGGCATGTAGCTCTCGGGCCACGGATTCCGGTTGTTCAGTTTAGACTTCACTTTGTATGAGCACATATCACAGTTCTTGGCTGTTTCATATATATAATATGATTCATCATGCAGCTTGAACGCGCAACTCACCATTGAAAACCATGGAAGCACTGTACAGCTGTTTCATCCTTGTTGGAAATCATCAGCAGTGCACATCCACCGAGCCCCCACGGGGACTCGAACCCGGGGTGAACGATTGTGAATCGAACACCTTAACCACAAGGCTATCCGGGCTGGCTCTCAACGGTTTGTTGAACATCTACAATGGTGAGTTGAGCGTTCAAGCTGCATGATGAATCATATTATATACAAATCTAATCTCCTACTACTCAATTGCTTCATATATGTCCGCATCCAATTCAGGCCAGCAACACATGCCAAGTCAAAAGCTCCATGTTCTCCACCCCAAGATACCACGACACAATACTCTCTCAGGTTATACGCATAGTTCTTCTTGATTCACGAAAAAACTGCTGGTAATTTCATTTCACTTCCGGTTGCCAGCCTTTCTTGATAGCACAAATTTCCTACGGGTAGTATCGTTGAATTTATTTTCGTAGCTCCTCCATCGACACAGAATCGGCCGGTGATATGGAATCACACTATTCGGCAGCGGCGAATCCCGAGTATATTGACGGAAAATCAGCATGCGGGATTTTTACACCAGGAAGGTGTAGGATGTCGTAATTAGACGTAGCAAGGGCAATATTCCTTCGTTGCATCATGGTGGGCGTGTACTTGGCAACGGACTTATTCGGGTCGAATGGAAATTATAGAGCTTGGTGGTTCGTCACAATTGTGAATTTTAAACCAAACAGGTACTTATGAAGGTGTTGTATCGCCCGGAACACCGCCAGTGATTCTTTCAGGGTCTGCAAGTAATCTCTCTCAGAAAAATTCAGAAGTCAGAAAATACAGATGGTTGGGCATTCATCTTGTCCAAGCAGTGCACCGATTCCAACCTCAGATGCATCCATGATTCGCACTGCTTGCTTGGATGGCACCAATGAGGCTAACGTTGGACGTTAATTTATGCTGCTTATCATATCTTGCATGATTCTCTCGCATTGGACAGTCCACTGCCACACATTGGATGACTGGACGAGCAACAAGGGCTGCGCCTTTGTTACGAAATTCGGTATGAATCTCGAATAGTATTGCAGACAACCAAGAATCGATCTCAAGTAAGCTTGATTCCTTGGTCACTCCGTTTCGGTTGTAGGTCGGAAATGATCAGGTTCCCACTGGTACCCCCTAACGTTCACCCTGAAGCCGAGATAGTTTAACTACCGGACACCGAACTTGCAGTTTGCAGACTTGGTCAAAACATTCTTTGCTACGAATCGATCTGCATCGAGTGATGATTATGTTCCTCCTTCGACGCACCAAAGACGATCACATCACCCTGGTATGCCATTACTAAGGTCAAACCTTCAATCACCTTGTCGATAGTAGCCTGGAAAATGCCCGATATAACATGCATAGTAAAGGGTGGAACGTTGTACTGAAACATACCCCAAGGGACATTGATGGTGGTAACTGGCCTCGATTCTGGGAGCAGCCAAATTTGCAGGTATGCGTCAGTTTGACCAATATTCGAAAAGTGCGTACTGCTGAGCATGGATTTCGTAAAGTCTTCGGTTTGATAGTGGTCGCCGCGCATCTTCGCAATGGTGCATTCACAGTAATTCTGAAGTCACCACAAATACGTAGCTTTTTCACATCGCTTTTCATTGCCACAACTATTGGAGTAGCTCAAGAAGACGAATTGACTGGGATAATCACGTCATTCGTTTCCATATATCTCAATGCCTTAAGAACCCATTCTCTTAGACCGTGCGACAGCACTCTTTGTTTGACGAGCACCGGATCGCCATCGACGTCCAACTTTATCGACTGCACCGCCATTCCGTCACGATTGTTGGAGAATCACAGGATCAACAGGACTGGCTGACGCTGTGTGAAATGAACGTCAGTGATTCATAGCTCACAGTGCATTCAATCCCAGAACAGACCGACTGTCAACTAAAATCAGGAAGCGAACTGGGACGTATGTTTGCTGCTTGGATTACACCATTAGGTTCGTCTCAACCAACAGCGTGGGATGGGGTTTGGGGGCCCGGTTGCATCCTGGATGCGTATGTCATTGAGTTTTATGGTTTCCTGAGAGCAAATCATCTTTAACATTTACTAAAGAATAATGGGCTTACTACTTGCCGTATCCACAATGAACTCAAGTTGAAATCCGCATTGAAATGATACCGGTTTGTACAGGAACCGATCGTTCTGACCGGTGGTCTTCAGTGTGTAAATAGGCTTGGTATCTTCGGTTTTGTTCGTTTCGGTCAACTCTATCATGTTACATTCGGATCCGCGGCATGCCTTTCGTATGTGACCAGTTTTAGAACATGCATGGTCATTGGCTTAACGGAATCGAGACATTGAACGCAAATGGAAATCTCCGTATGACATGCATCTGTTCACATGTTTTCGAGACACTGCAGCATCGGAATGACGTGACTGGTTGACGTGTACTTGGTGGTTAAGGTGCGGGTGCATTGGTTTGAACGTCTTTTGTTGAAACAAAATTGCGGTCTCAGGCGTGGTGGCAAATTGCACTTCGTCCAATTACTCACAGAACCTGCGAGCCTCTGTAAAGCTAAAGCTCTTCTGTTCCGGCAAGCGCCGCTGTAGGGTGATGTTGATTCCAGCAATTATTCGATCACAGAGTATATTCTCCAAACGATCACCATAATTGCAGCGGGTCGCCTGTTGATTCAACTGTAGAATGAATTCGCGACAAGAAACTTTTTGTCCTCGCACCAGTGAGTTGAATTTCGCTCATTTGGTGCCCTGGAAATTTATTGGTATTACCATAGTTCAGCAGAAGTTCCTTCAGTTTCTCAAACGGCAGTTTTGCACTGGAAAACACAGCGGTGACCAGAACTGGGAGTGGTGATCTGCCTGGCCCAGTTGAGGAAACACAACCACCGCCCAAAGATCCGGTTCGAGTACTATAAGTCAAGCAAGCCAAATCGGTGAGGATTTTGAGAGAAGAAGATTGTACTTATTCGAATGATTCCGCACGCGGTCCAGAACACTATAGCTTCGTTTCCAGTAAGTAACTAATAAGGTGAAGATGAACATTGACAGTCAGACCTTGCAGATACGTGGGATCCCTGTAATGATTAGTCCGTAAGTTATCTGCCAATAGCTGCATGCCCTCTCTTGTATTCAAAGCTGTGTGTACTAATGAAGTCTGACCGAATACATCCCTGCTAAACTCGTCTGGTTTGGTCAGTTCTTGGTGCACGTAGTCTGCTACGAGTTAATACATTGCTTACGGTTTATCAGGTAGATACAATTATCATGGCTAGGCAGCAAATTATACCGGATCTCACATTGCAGTGATTTTTAGCAAATCCATACCCTTTTTCTTGGAGTACACGAAAGCGGTTCATGTTATCATGAACCAGTCAGACAGGTGGGGTATTCTTATGATTGGTCGGCACATGATCTACCTAGGCTCTGTTGTTGTTCCAACCAATTTAATCACTTATTGGTTTAATCATCTCTTTTTTCTAATCCAGGTTTCGCCGACATAGTTCTTTTAGTATTAGTTTACTAGGAACAAAACTGCAGTAACGGAAAGGAAGCCCACATGGTGGCATAGAGATGAGAACTGAGGCAATACTGATGTCCAGGTGACAGTATTTAAAAGTTATCTGATAGTAAAATTGAATCAATTTACTTTTCTCCATTCCACGTCCAGTGTTATTTGGTTGTCGTTAAGTCTCCGATCTACAAACACGTCCATGTCAACTCCCTTTTGTTCCGTTGTATCAGACAGTGCCCGGACTGAGTTGCTGGGCTACCTGACAAAAGCCATGCATTTGAAATATTGACCACAAAATGGAGACCAACTCGTGAGGGGTTTGTGCAATGTCCACACTTACTAGACAAACATTACCGTAAAACTAGATCAGAAACCAATGGACTTCGCAAACCGGGTGTTTCACGGCTTGGTCAATCGATCAGTTTAGTGCATAGATATCACAACACGAAGAACACGTTGTTCCGATCGAGGACTCACTCATCTGATTTTCATCAGGATTACGACTCAAATTACAAATGGTTGTGCACAAGATCGGTTAGCACATCATTCGTATTGGTGGCTCTCGGACGTGACGAAACATTCAATTCAATATGGGAAACTTTTCTTCTTACAAACAAAAAGTATAGCTCGGCAGTCAGGAACCTATGGGAAATAGCAGCAAGCATACGGTAGTCATTAGAAAATGGTTATTTTGGGACTTCCAAAATGCAATTAAATCATATCCAAACCACCACAATCCACGGTTACCAAACATACTGTGCTCACCTATTGAACAGTCTTAGTTGTGGCCTCACACAACACAATTATTACGAGCATGCTAATTAGAACAGTACCATTACCCACTAGAATACAAGTATTATCTTCTCACTCACTCCCCTTTCATAGTACCCATTGTTAACTGCAACACAACACAACTGACTGCCGTATTGGATGAGCAGTACTACGAAGTTTATGCTCAGGAGAAAATAATTTACAAGACGTTCAAATGCAAACGAACGATTGCAGTGGAACAAGATCAAAAGACGCGTGTTTATCTCAAAGTGTCAAATGTAAGTCTATACACACTAGAGTACCGTAAGCTGTACTAATAGATAGAATGTTCTAAATCCCATGTAGTTACACATTCATTGATAATTGACTAGCTACTCAGTTCTCATTTTGCAAGATGCTTATCTATCTAATTAGTTCACATTTGGTTTATGAATAAAATCGAAGGTAACCAATTGGGAGTTGTATTTTTACCAACAGACACGATTATTCCCCAATACGTTACACAAAATGTCCGATTGTAAACAATCTGTATACCACTCCACAGACATCCAGTGCAGATCAGTGTGTTCAAGTGGCTGATCAGCTCGATTCGTCTCATACAGCTCAAGTGATTTGTGCACAATCTGGTCAGGAATTTTACCAATCGACCGGGTCAGTCGTGACGGTCACATATCCTGGCAAAAATACAACAGCAAGATTAATTTCATTTCAGGTTTTCTACCAACTCAGTGAGAAACAGTTTGTTTGACATTTCATATCATGGTTATCGTGTATATTCCAAATCCGTCTAGTGCAATAGCATTGTTCAGTTTTCGGAGGAATTTTGTTTTCAACGTGGTCAAATCCAGAGAGTCTGTTTGCAATATGATGACATTCTGTGATAATTATTCTATTCCTTTTATTCACTGTGTTCTGATTGCGTGCCGTTCCGTTTGCATTCGATAGTCATTGATGGATGTTATCAGTGTGCAACAAGCGTCTATTGTTTGATAATATTACCGGGAAATACGGACCAATGAAACACGTAAAGAGACTCGCTGAAATGAGATTAAAAAACCATGCGGTCCGCTCAGTCTGTGTGCAATATATTACTTTGAATGATTTGTACGATTAGTGCGAATTCGCAGTGACCTACATCCTTTTAGTGGCTGTTCTAATCGTTTAGACTTCGAGCTCGACTGTGTCGGGGGCTCTGTTTACATTTTAGAAGTCGCATCTTGTTTCTGCTAAGGTAAATTCAGTTGACTCTGATGAATATATCATCGATTCGTGGATCCGTCGTCCAAGTCAGTTACTTCGACCTTACCGTTGTCAAAGTTTCGAGTAATGATGCGCCTTCATGGAAGTATTGTGTTCCCGTGGAAACAAGGAACACTAGACGAATCTAAACACTGCGAAAAAGTTCAGAAATAGTGTGATTTGAGCAGAACAGTGTGTTTCTCACGTAGTGGGACGAATGCCGTAGAATAGCATTCATACATAGCAACATGAAAGGGGCTGCAAAACGAGCCTAGCTCAAATGCCACTAGAGCATCAGCTGAGACTAACCCTTTTAATGAACTCGGGCAAAATTTTCCGCAAACACGTGGCAAATGGGATAGTGCGGAGCTGTGCGTAGATCACTATACGCGATGTTCTCTAAACCTTGTTTTTCTAAAAATAACATGGTAAAGGAAAATATACTTCCTGTCTCTATCACGTTATCACGCACCCTAGTTTGTGACACAACACAACTGACTTCAAGTGAAAATGAATTATTCTACAATGTATGTCCTAAACCTGGACCCATTCCTACGAATTTCTAAATATAATCGGACAATCGTGGCTCATCCTGGACGAAATATTCAAGTTTATCTCAAGGTACTCGAGGTCAGTTTACCGCGTGCTACAACACGCAGAGATGATCAAACGTGTAGAATCAATCACAAATGCATTTGTTCTCTACACAACAAAGTCTATCCAAATCACTTATCCATCACCACATTCACTAATTCATTCAGTCATCACAAAAATTATATCCACTCAGTTATTCATCCAGCATATGAACCGTAAATTTACTCAGTTTACGAGATGGGAATTCAATCTTGAATCTGAATGTCACAGAAACGTGTATATCAAGTGATATTTTCTTTCGAAAACAATAAATGTCCTAAAGTGATACCATTGTTATCATCAACTACTGCATTATATGTATCATTTTTTGCAGACATCCACTGCAAATCAGTCTGTTCGATTCATCTCGGATCACTGAAGTGATTTGTGCACAATCTGGTCAGGAGTTGTATCAATCAACGGGATCATCTGTGTCGGTCACGTATCCAGGCAAACAAATAACCCTGAGGCACAATCTTTAGTCATGCCACTACAAGCCAGGCGGATCAAAAATATTGGAATATTATGACAGCAGGAATTGTTGGAAAATTTATTTTCTTCAAAGACCGGTGTTGCAGAGCTGGATGAACAAATGAGAAAGTGGGACGATCGTATGCTGCCCAATTGGCCGTGGTATTTGCATCGAATACTAAACCACAAGTTTATTGGTGAAGGTTTATCAATGTCCCCATATCGTCGAACCATCTTGCACATCCAATGATAGTGTTAGAGCGAAATATTGCAAACTGGCTTTGTCATCTTCGTTCACTGATCTCTAACATTAGGTTACATTTCCTCTTTAATTCCATTACTCCGCTCTAAGAAACGTGGAACTAACTAATTATTTAGGTGAAATATATCTGTCAGTTCACTGAAGCGATTGTGTGCACTACAGTAGGAAAATGCTACTTAAGTTTCTTCTTCGACAGTTCCGGATTGCACCAAGTAGCCATTACATCCACATAACTATTTTACACTTACATCAGTAATATGTAACCCAATTACTTACAGCAGGTCATTCTTTAACAAATTGTCTGCATCCATTGTTGAATCAACATGTCAGGGGAAAATCTGTCAAATAGTGAACACTTATCCATCTAGTCTGATCTCAGACTGAAACCGTCAAAATGTCCACAGTGCATCTTCATCCCTTCACGTTCGACTTTCTCCACAGACAATGTGACAAACAATAAGGATCATTTTTCCCTATATATTAACTAAGGATAATAACTGATAGCATCCTCTGGTGAATTGGGTACATTCGGTTGTTAGAAAAACGTAACGTTTATATTTGCTCACAAGATACTCGTGGACAATACACACTCCTTGCACTTATACTCCCACTGAAAAACATGTTACAATTTTCGATGTATCCCCTATCGCAAGAACAGTTACTTGAATTCTCCCCCATTTCATACCTTGCTCACATATTGACAGACAGCGAGAGCGAGACAGAGACAGAGAGAGAGAGAGAGAGAGGGAAATGGAGAGGTGAGTTAGTTGTGCTCAGGTCCCTGTGCATGAAATTCAGCGCTATTTTCTAAATGTATCGAAAGCGAGGTCGACAGAAACCTTTCCAAGGTTAGTTCGGCTAGAGGTATGCAACTGAGTCAAACAGTGCTGTCGAAACCAAGCGTCAGAGAAGATAACAGAGAAAATAATTCCAACGGGCTTCTGACTTGAACGTCAGGCTACAATCTCATTCAAATTCGTAGCAGGGAAAGCTGGCCGCAGATCCTGACGTGACACGGAAGTGTCGTCAACAGGCAGTGCAGGACTAACATCGAATCTCATATAAGCGAGCGATACGCTGTCATCAAAGTACGCGGCTTTGAGACGATCGATGCTAACAGTATCGACGCAGCCGTGTCGATCAACCTTAAATGTTTTATCGGGACGAGAAATCGCACGAAATGGACCTTCCTAAGGTTGTTGTATTGGTTTGTGTACCGAATCAACATGAATGAATACAGGCGGACAAGTTTTACGTTCGGTTGGAACAAAATCCTGTTGTTGTTGTTATTGTTGTTGTTGTTGTTATTGTTGTTGTTGTTGTTGTTGTTGTTGTTGTTGTTGTTGTATTAGATTCTGCGCCGGAACGAGATTTTTAATATAAGTAGAAACACGATGAACGTTAGTCTGTACTCCGTGGTGTAAAGAGTTCCCCAAGTAGTCGTAATGTCGTGTCACAGACAAGTTCCGTAGAGGAATATTATCTATCTAGCTTTACGCAGGTTCCGATAAGGAGCAGAACTAGCTGTAACGTTCCGTACTAATCGAGGCTCTCATGTGTTTGAAGAACAGCTTTGAGTTGGGAATGTAAGCTTTAGTAAACAGGTATACCAACGTGATGGGGTCAATGCGACAGAAATGTCTGTCTGGATATGATTAGGCGTATAAAAGGTCGATGGAAATTAACCAACCCTAAACATATCTTAAGGTCCTTGGTTGAGGACGGTACTTTGTATCTAGAATGGCACGTAATTTATCCTCGCAAGGTTTTCTGCCCTCTCGAGTGATCTTTTTGCAGAGGAACACGAGTTCCGTTTTACCAATTTCACATTTATCGGGGTTAACTACGGTTCAACGTTCAGACAAATGTTGAAAAATGAGGGCTAAATGTTGGAAGTGCTTGTCCACGCTGGAAGATGCAATTAGCAAACCATCGATGTAGACGTGGACTATTTCCAACTCTCGTGTAATGCTATCGGTAAACTTCTTGAATGTCTGAGCAGCATTTCACAAACAAAATGGCACACGTAGAAAGTCAGTTAGCCCAGAAGGAGTCGTGATAAAACTTTTCTCGGCATTTTTAGCTGCGGTTCATATCTGGTGATAAGCTCGTGCAAATACCATCTGAGAAAGTACAGTTGTGCAGTGAAGGGATGCAGTGATGTCGTGACATTGCTGTCTGCCACACGATCGGTCACTGCATCTATCTCTTTGAAAAGTACAGTCAAAAGAGTAATTTCATAAATAAGGACTGAAAATCTAGAGAGATATTGGAAAACAAACATGTGATTCGGTGTGCACCTGTCCGAACTGCGAGAGCCGTAAATTTAATAATCGACGAAGGGTCGATAAGCCGCAGTCTACGTGAATCAACAAAGCTGCAGAAAATTGGTTTGCAATGAGCCTGTGGGAATGTCCGCAACATAGACTGCCCACAGATATCGTCGTTAAGGCCCCGGGTTAACCACAATCTGTTTCGTGCTGTAGGTAGGAATGTACGAACAGTTCGCTGCAGTTTGTCGAAGCAGGAAACCTCGTGGCTTGTTTTTACCGATCAGAAAGACAGAAATTTAGGCTGCAGCTGGCAACCTAGCTTTAGTACTCGAATCTGCACACAGAACAGGTGGCCAATCTGAGACTGGTTGCCGACGAGTACGGGCTCTTTAACGCTCCGGCAGTGGTGCTTTGCTCCGAGCATGAACACATTTGTCTGCATCTACAGTCGGGTGGTCTGAATACGCGGAGGAACCAACATGGCAAAAGTGAGATTTGAGGTACTGCGATGTCTGGTTGACGCACCGTCAGTGGAGGGCTTCCATCCGTGCCGTTACCTGCGTGGGCCATGGCGGGGGCCGGGGAGGAGGAGTAGGCACGTTCACTCTTTCTTCTAAAAACATTCGACGATGGATGGATCGAGAGTGCCGAGGCCTCTCCGGCGATTCGTCTGGGTCAATATACCGCTGGTTTCTCGATGTCGTGGCGATGTGGAGTTTCACCCTCATTGCCGACACGTGCGACAATCTTATAAGCAACGGAGGCTGCTCTTTCTAAGCACGAATCCTCGAGGAGTGCAGATGAATTGGTCTGGCCATGAAAAGGTAAAGAATCCAACCGCGATTCCCTAACTATCTGCGAATCCTTATCGGGGGACAGGAGGTGAGCTAGGTGGTGGTTGAGTTTTGTGTCACCGATGGGGTGCCGTGCCAGTGGCTGACGCAAACCTTCCTCCCGGGAACGTAGCAAACGCTGAATAATAGCCTTCTTAATCCGATAGTACGGCTGGTCCTGGGGTGGATTTAAGACTAATTCCCTTACTGAGGCGATAACGTCACCAGAGGCTGCCTCTAAGGCATAGGAAAAACTTTGGTGGAGACCGAGGATCCAATCTGGTTCAAAGTGCAGCTCTGAAGCCGAGAAGAGAACTCCCGGCATTCCAAATCGAGAAAATATTATACTCTAGATTGTAGTTCCATAGTTAGTGATTATAACTCACATGAGAGTATCAACGGACCATTGAGGGTACACATCGACAATAATTAGGTAATATACGCCCGGTAAAATCAGTGTGAATGCGGGACCAGGGGATATGGGGGATCGTCTTGATTCGGGTGCATTCTTGAAGGACATTTTAGCTCTTATTGAACAGATATGACACGTTTTTATCTCGTGTTCAATTTGCTCATACATGAGTGGCCAATATGCATAACCCTGGGCGGCTGATACCAGGGTGAACATGGTGAAATTGTTTTAACACCGTGGTCTTCAATGCCTCTGATATGAATTCTCGCTCAGCAAAGCTCGTAGTTAATACGTGTTTGGTTCAGAATAGTAGCTTAATGAACATTGGGAGTTATCGCATGTGCAATACCGTTAGTCAAAGTTTATAACATCGTCGGGCTGATGATGAAATTCACTCACGTTTTACAACAGCGTCTCGACAGTTGGTATTTTCGAGATGTCCACTTTTGGCTGCACTGGAAGCCTCGGGATTGAAATTTCAAACTGTTCTTGTTCTTACTTGAGAATTTGCCCCACACATTTCACTAGAAATGCCATTATCCAACGTCACCAGAAATCGTTGTATCAGAGAACCCTGGCCTGATTATCCGAGACACAATGATAACACGAATCTCTAGACTAAAACAGTGAACTAACATTCCTATGCTGGACGATTTTACAGAGCGAGTCGATAAATGCACTTGATTGGAGGCGGTGTAGAAAGGCAACACACGGACCGACCAGTCACATGCGGCCCAATGAGTGTGGCTGGACATGAACCACGACGTGATTCGGAATGTTTTTCTGTCTCACCACAACCATGGTTAGGATCACGGACCTTAATGAGGCATGCACATCTCGACGCCACCTTAACCAAATTGACTTCAAAGAAGCATTCGTAAACAAAGCGGTGACCGGAACTGGGAGTGATGGTCTACCTGATACAGTCGAGGAAACACAACCATCATCCAAAAATCCAGTTCGAAGATCTGTATGTCAAGTAAGCCAAATCGGTGAGGAACCCGTGTGAGACGTTTGTGGTTATTCGAATGAAGTGCAATAGGATCATCCCTGCTCCTCCCGTCTTGTTTGGTCAGTTCGTAGTGCGCATAGTCTGCTACGAGATAATACAAACCGAATGTCCAGCTCAGCAATCATGAACCTATGGGAAATAGCAGCAAGCATACGGTAGTCATTAGAAAATGGTTATTTTGGGACTTCCAAAATGCAATTAAATCATATCCAAACCACCACAATCCACGGTTACCAAACATACTGTGCTCACCTATTGAACAGTCTTAGTTGTGGCCTCACACAACACAATTATTACGAGCATGCTAATTAGAACAGTACCATTACCCACTAGAATACAAGTATTATCTTCTCACTCACTCCCCTTTCATAGTACCCATTGTTAACTGCAACACAACACAACTGACTGCCGTATTGGATGAGCAGTACTACGAAGTTTATGCTCAGGAGAAAATAATTTACAAGACGTTCAAATGCAAACGAACGATTGCAGTGGAACAAGATCAAAAGACGCGTGTTTATCTCAAAGTGTCAAATGTAAGTCTATACACACTAGAGTACCGTAAGCTGTACTAATAGATAGAATGTTCTAAATCCCATGTAGTTACACATTCATTGATAATTGACTAGCTACTCAGTTCTCATTTTGCAAGATGCTTATCTATCTAATTAGTTCACATTTGGTTTATGAATAAAATCGAAGGTAACCAATTGGGAGTTGTATTTTTACCAACAGACACGATTATTCCCCAATACGTTACACAAAATGTCCGATTGTAAACAATCTGTATACCACTCCACAGACATCCAGTGCAGATCAGTGTGTTCAAGTGGCTGATCAGCTCGATTCGTCTCATACAGCTCAAGTGATTTGTGCACAATCTGGTCAGGAATTTTACCAATCGACCGGGTCAGTCGTGACGGTCACATATCCTGGCAAAAATACAACAGCAAGATTAATTTCATTTCAGGTTTTCTACCAACTCAGTGAGAAACAGTTTGTTTGACATTTCATATCATGGTTATCGTGTATATTCCAAATCCATTTAGTGCAATAGCATTGTTCAGTTTTCGGAGGAATTTTGTTTTCAACGTGGTCAAATCCACAGAATCTGTTTGAAATATGATGACATTCTGTGATAATTAATCTATTCCTTTTATTCACTGTGTTCTGATTGCGTGCCGTTCCGTTTGCATTCGATAGTCATTGATGGATGTTATCAGTGTGCAACAAGCGTCTGTTATTTGCTAGTATTACCGGAAAGTACGGAACAAAGTGTCAGATACGAATACTCTTTGAAATTGGAACGAAGAATCCATACAATTCATTTGATCTGCATGCAGTTCCATATTGTGAATAAACTGCAAGCGTAATTCTCATTAGCATAACCTCACATCCCGAAATCCAATAATGCTGAGTGTAAGCTCAAATTATGGAACGCAATGACGAGGACGCAGAAGTCGTGTAGCAGTTACGAAGCTAATGTGAGTCTGTTGGATCTATTAGCATTGGTTGAGTTGCAAACAAACCATGACAGAAACATCGATCCCTAACTTTATGGGAGTGCATTGTTTGCTGTTTGCTTGTTCCCTGAAGTGTGTGTGTGTGTGTGTGCATTGTCGCTTACGCTAACTATTCAGTGAACACAAGGAATAGCCTTGCGAACACAACTGGTTGGTGTTTGGAATTGTAGAAGTAGGTGAAGCATGGCCGAAACTGCCGGGCTCAATACGTGCTGGCTCTGATGGGAAAGGTTGTTGAAAATTCTAGTCCGCGATCATCCGAACACAATGCCAGTCACGTTTTCCGCCTTATAAACCGGTTGTTCTACGTCTCCAGCCGATAAGACTTCGAGCTCGACTGTGTCGGGGGCTTTGTTTTCATTTTCGAAGTCAAATCCTGTTTCGGCTGAGGCAAATTCAAGTGACACTGATCAGTATGTTTTCGATACTTGGATCAGTCTTCCAAGACAGTTTCTTTGACCCTATAGTTGTCACTATTTGGGATAATCGTACGTTTTCAGGAGGCAGTTCTTTCAGGTGAAAATTGAGAACACTGCAATAATCTAAACACAATAAACAAGGCTAAAAATGGTAATAATAAAACAAATGCAGTCGGACAGCATAAGGTAGCGTTTCTTAGTTACAACATACGGGATTGCGAAACTAGCTTCGATCAAATGTCACTCAAGCGTTAGCTGAACTCATATCCGTGAACTAAACTGAAGCAAAGTCATCCATGAACAGGTTGGCACTTGGATACTGAGGAGCTGTATGCAGGTGACGAAACCCGATATTTCCTAGCCAAGGTTTGATCATCATATTTCAAACGCTAACATGGTAAATGAAAATAAACTTCTTGTCACTTTCACATTATCATCCACCATAGTTTGTGATACGACACAAATGACTGCAGGTGAAAACGAACTATACTACAATGTATGTCCTCGATCTGGCCCCATTCCTGCTAATTTCCAATATAATCGGACAATCGTAGCTGATCCTGGACGAAATATTCCAGTGTATCTCAAAATACTCGAGGTTAGTTTACCGCGTGCTACAACACGCAGAGATGATCGAACGTGTAGAATCAATCACAAATACATATATTCTGTACACAACAAAGTCTATCCAAATCACTTATTCATCACCACATTCACTAATTCATCCAGTTACTACAAAAAATCTATCCATTCCGTCATTCATCCAGCACATGAACCGTCAATTTACTCAGTTTGTGAGATGGACATTCAGTCTTTAATCCAAAGGTCGCAGAAACATGTATATCAATGTCCTAAAGTAATGCCAATGATATCATCAACTACTGCATTATATGTATCATTTTCTGCAGACATCCACTGCAAATCAGTGTGTTCAATTGATCGATGTGTTCGATTCATCTCGGATGACTGAAGTGATTTGTGCACAATCTGGTCAGGAGTTGTATCAATCAACGGGATCATCTGTGTCGGTCACGTATCCAGGCAAACAAATGAACACTCAAGTCAATTCATTCCAAGTGTACTACATGTTGAGTGAGTTGTTTCTGTTCGATTATGTGTTTGATGAGAAATAAAAATGGTGCATTGTGTAAGACAATTCGGATGTGTTGGACTATTTCAGAATGAATAATATCTTCTTGCGATGGACAGTATTCGAATTGGTTTGGATGGGAAATATTGCTGAAATCTGTTCACACTCGTTAGTGTGAAACCGTTTTTGAGAATGGATCTTTCAGAGGCAGATACGAGCAATTGTTGTTTCTGCACTATACCACATGTGTTTACGACTGATATTTTTGATGCTCGAAAATACGAAAGGTAAAACTGAATTCAGAAATTCATAGTGAACTGTTTACTGTGCAGAAATATTCCATTTTCTTTACTTCAGATTACTTTTGTATAAATAAAAAATATTCCTGTTTGTAACTGGGGATAACGTGGCTAATCGTAATATTAGGAACCACACTTAGTCTTCGTTGCTCTAGCTCATTCTTCGTTTGGCTGACTGGGATGGATTTTTCTGAAGCACGTTTGTGATTTGACGTGGCTTCCGAGAATAACAGATACGTATTCACACCGGTTTCCTCCAACCGTCTCTTCTTCATTGGTCACTTAATCCCCATCATATTATTCCTCAAGTCTCCATCCTTTCCCGACTGCAAACTGTAGATCGGACGAGATATCCGTTTTATCTATCCAATGAGCCGTTTCATTGGTTTCCTTGAACTGTTTTTTTCGTTAATTTGAAGATCCAATTGCCCGGTGTTAGGTTTCGTTCGTTACCATTGAGTCTACTCCCGTTTTTTGTTTCATTTCTCATGAGAGTTGTGTACGTACATTGGTAACCTCAAGCATGCCGTACGTTTATTAATTTTTCCAAGAAGTTACTAGTTTATGCTCATGTTTTACAGTACTCGTTACATGAACGGCTAACCTTTTCGTTCATTTTTTGGAAGTGGTTAAAATTCCTAATCTACGTTATTTGTTTTGCTGCTCTGCTGCTCGAACTCCCACTCTTATCCATTCTGTCACTACGCTCCACCATTGACTACCTCATATAAGCGGCAATACCAGATCTGATGATAGGTTGGTCCATTCATTTTGGCAAATGTTCTTGGTCGCCCCACAGATTCAGCTTATTTTTACTCACTTAATAGTAAATCTCTTTCGTATTGCAACTACATTTAAATCCATACTTTTGTGACTAGTTGATTGATTCATGCCGGTAAAAGTTTATTCATTTTGTAGTCTGCTAGCCTAGATAGTTCAAAGAATAAACACGCGGAGAGCTTTGCGAATCGTCACTATGTTTCGACGGTGATGTCTACAGTATTCCAATCTGGCCAGTTCATAAAATTAGTGTCCTGATGCCTGCTGTATTTGGACAGGAGGTTCGACAGTCAGCAATGAATAACGATTATTGTAGTAGCATACGGAGGAATACAATCAGTCACTGCACAGATAATCCACTCCCCAGAAGGCAGAGTGAGATACAGTGGACATATATTGTAACAGGGTCACAACAACAACGAGAGATGTACAGGCAGCACCGTGCGATCGAAAAAGTATCAACAGGAGGATTTAAAAATTAGTCCAAACAACAAACTGTTATTTCGCTCAAACTTGTCCTTCTTCTGTCTCTTCTTGTTCATCTGTCATATTCACTACATGACCATCTGGAATGGCAAGAAAATGAGATGAACGAATAGTAGCGTATATTCACGTTTTTCTGACACTGCAGTTTGATGGTTGTGCCACAATCGTACTGGGCTAGAGTCTCGTTCAGCTGGTTGTAAAGGAAACGGTTCAAATTTCCACACCGTCCTGATTTCCGCAAAGTCTCTGTTCTTCGTTTTGGTTTATCACCATTGTATATTTGTGTTTACTGTGCTGCTTTAGAACCAAGAGTTTTAGATAAACATGGTTATCGGATTGGAATTTGTTCTACTGATGGCAGCCGTATTCTGTCTAAATCATGCATAGAGCTAACAAGGCTAGGTTTCTATCAGATTGACAACCAAAACCTCGGGACAACCGCTACAGCTAACCAGATAGTTAAATCACTCTTTTGCTTTTCTGCCGGAATTGGATTTAAGGGAAATTCGGTAAAATGCAGTCCTGTCACGATTCCGAGAGGGAATGCCGGTTCCCATAAGGTTGGTCAGTTGACTCGAAATTAAACCGAGAACATAAATTGGCAAAACTAGAGATAAAATGGTTCATGCTTGAACCGGATACTGCAACATGTATCAAGGAAGCCATAACAAAGCTCGCGGAGACCAGCGACTAACAAACAGAAGGAAGTTGGATGTTGTCGTTACAGCACTCTCGATCGCCTATCCCACAGCCATTTGAGAAGCTCGAACAGGTTAGGACTAAGTACAGTCCCTCTCACGGTCAAACGATCGCCCGGCTGACCCGATGCCTTCCAAGGAACCCGAAATTAACAACCTGACTCATACCAAGTCAGTGCCATGCAAGGTCACCAAACCTGCTCAGCTGTTCTAAGCGTGGATGAGTGATACCGCCAATAATTGGTCAAATTCCATGGCAATCCAATGAATAACCTCGGGTTCATGCCTAATTTTTAAGCTACGATATCCGTGATACAACTAAAACACATAAGTCCTGGTCCGCGTGAAGTCTGATAACCGGTTTAGTGCTCGATTCACCGAATAACAAACTTCACTCGTTCCGGATAGCACATTCGAGCCTCAAGGCAATGCGAAACCCGAATCGATGCAGAACCCGAATCAAGAACACGAGTGTTCTGCAAATTCTACGATACCATTCATGAGCTGGAATACAAGTGCATAGTGAGCCATTGTCGCAATAGATTTCTGTTGGTGTTTCACGTCTACCAATAAATCAGTCGAGAGACATTATAAACGAATCTGTTCTTAAACTAGCTATCACTTCCAAATGAGTAGCTCGAGTTTGTGGACAAGTAGATAAACAGTCGTACCTTTATTCCGACCCTCGGCCCGTACGAAAAGAATAGGACCCAATTAATCCATTCTGACCTAGCTAAAGCAACACCGCCCTTTTTTCACACGACATTGAGGAAGAAGAGCCATCAGCTGCTGACCGGCGACAGCGGCCAGTCTACGACAAGTTAAGCACTGTCCTACGGCCAGTTTTACTGCGCCGACTTTCCTGGTAACCCAGTACCTCTCGCGGATTGTGGCCGGTACTTGCACGATGCCGAAAAGTCCTTCTCTACTATGGTGGTGGTGGATAATGATTTCTATCACCGGGTGTCTGTTCAGCAAAATAACCGGGGGTTTGAGTGCACCTGAATATTCAGCATAAATTTGTCGTCCACCGACACACAAAAGTTTTCGTATTAAAACCGGACGTAGCTTTCTTAAGAAATCCAGAACGTCTTTGCATAGCTTTTCTCTAAATGATCCTTGTTGTAGGAACTCTCTGAGTAACTCTTTTTGGACCATTATTATCACTCTTACCCTGACCCTTTCTATGTCTTCGGCGGATAAATAGACCACGTTTAGCAGACCCTTACTCTTTGAGAAGAGAATAATTTGAATATAGGAGGTGAATGGAATGAGCCAAACGATAGCCCTCAACAGTTAAGACCGATCATAGTACGGAGAAAACATGAGGGTCATGTCTTTATGCAGGTTGGCTGTATTTGCGAGAGCAGGCCTTTTCTTAGTCTCCACACCATCTGACGGGACTGACAACAAGACTCCTGGTGGATTATAATCCTTCAGAGATGAAGGTCCTCTCAACCAAGTCCTCAGTTCCCCATCAGTTGAAATTCCTCTTGAGGCTAGATCAGCAATATTACTTTCTGATCACACGTATCACCACTGGAACACGTTAGTGTGTACTCCTTTACTTGTTCCTGTGGGACAACGTACATTGGCCGTACGACCAGACACTTATCCGAACGAGTCCGTGAACACCACCCAGCTTGGTTGAACACTGGAGCAATCAAAGTAATTACGAGCGTTGTGTTCACACCTTGTTCAGTCCAACCACTCAGTGAATGTGACCAAAGAATTCCGGCCAATCTACAAAGTCCGAAGTGGGCAATGAAGACTGGTGAAGTGCCGTGTTCTAGCCACAGCGGAAGCGGTATGCATTCGTCTCTACAAACCCCCGTTGTGCGCCCAAAAGCAGTTCGTGCAAGCGCTAAGGCTTCCTTGGCCCACCCCCTACCCAAAAACTGACCACAGATCCGTTGATCCGACTAATGACACCGCAGACACCGCAGACACCTATTCACGGTCCAGAGACGGATCGAGGTCACGGATGTGATATTTGATCCCCTCTCCCTCACTTAAACTTTGACTCATCGCCTTACCTTGATTTCTGTTTTGTTCACCTAACACTGTTCAGATGAAATGTGATGTAATGGCATGAATACGAATCACTGAAAATGAGCTTGTTCGCCACCTTGTGTTGTTCTCCATATTGATGAATAACTGCTAAATGGTTAGCAACCAATGAAACAGCAACTACCGGCATTCTCTGTGTAGTACCTGACGATCATTGAATCTGTCCAGAAGTGCGCTCCATCAAAACAATATGTTAGGCTCCGTTTTAATATCGCGCTCAATCGAACGCATAAGATGGCTGCCTCTAACTCCAGCTTTGGGATAGCAACGGTTTTGATAAGTGTTTCTAGTGATTCACTACACAGAAACACGTGGTATGGGGTTCTGTCCACGGGAACTCACCTCGCGCACGCCACTGCACCATACCGGTTTCCGAAGCACCATAGAATATACGTACCTCAAGGTATCCTATCCTTCGTTGAGTCTCATTAGTTATGCTCCTAGGCACTCTTATTTTACCAACATGGTTCATGAAAAGTACCTAATTATTCCACTACACGGAATCCTTTACGCTGAGTGGGCTATCCCAACCAGATTTCGACCTGCATGACCTATGCAGTAACTGCCTCGTTGGGGGGGGGATATAACGAAGCCACTAGTCCAAGTTGGTCAAATAGGGAACTGATATTTGACAGTATGCCTATGCTCTTCAGGGGCATACCAAGCGAGTGGAACTGAGGGGTGAATTCGTCCGAGACGGTATTCCAGTGAACACCCAGTGCTCTCTGACTGGGGCTGTTCTGTTGACGCAGCCGAGCCGAACTGGCCCTTATATCAAGGTCCAGGGATAAGGCTATAAACTTTCGTGAGTTGGATACCCATTTACTCAGTTTGAAACTGTTGCGTTCACAATTCGGTAACAGAAGAAAGGCGTACGTCTATGGATAAACGAACATTCCCGTAGCAACGTACGGTGATCCCCAGTACAAGCGAGCAAATGAGAACGCAAACAAGTTTGCAGGTGCTTAAGTCAGTGATGCGTGTAGTCGGAAGTGTAAGACAACTGAACAAGGGGATCAAGTCGTCCAAGGTCGCGCAACACGTGGAACGACCTGATTGGTCAGTGCTGTCCAGGAATAAGCACGGCAAACGTCAACTGTGTACGTGTGTGCACGACTGCAGGCGTGCGTCCATGATTACACGGGGTGTAGATCATGCGTGCGTGTGTGAGCACATGACTGTACGAGCCAAGCACAAGAGAAACCAACGTGCATCAATAACTCAGCTATCCCTCTCGCGAAAGAAGTAGCTTCAGCACCAGTTGAAAAGGATACTGAGCAATTATTGACATGAAAATTGCGTTCTACGGATTGCGAGACGAATTTTCCATAGTCTACCTCAGAATCTCTCGCAGCTCTGCATAAAGTGAAATTGGCGCAAAAGCGTGAGGAATTAGCTTCGAAAAGGTGGACTGTCGTCCGGTATTTCTTCGATATCAATAATAGGCTTTCTTGCGGCCACCACAGGAACTGCTTGGCGCCTCTATCAATTTCGGATACTTCCACTTGCATGAATATCTCTTCGATATCCACTGAAACGGCTACCGTTTCCTTGTGGGACTGCAAAATTATGCCCACAAAATCAACTTTAATATCAGGGCTTTGATGAAGCATATTATTGAGCCACCGTCCCTTATGTTTGGGTATGCGATTCAAGACAATACTCAACTTCTTCGGCTCCTTTGTGTTTAGAAGAGCGTGGTGCGGTAAGTATCATCGTGGCCGATAGTTACAACTTAGTTGATGCATCGGTACTGTTACAGCATATCCCTTGGCTATAGTCTGATCCATTGCCTTTACATAACTTATCCACAGGTTTTGTCGTTGGTCAAGCGACGTTTCAAACTGTGTAACCTCATTTGCACAGACCCTTAATTGCCGAACCTGTCGCAACATCGTGCCTCTACGGTGGGAGAATCACAAAGTGTCCCTGTATAAACCACGTCCCCGACTCCACAATATTTTGAATTCTACGCCATTTATCGAAACATTTTTGTCCAGTAACTGCAAGTCCCCAGATTCCACATCATACATTCATTGTATTTCTTGTATTGGCGATGATTCACTCTGAGTTACCCAGTTCAACAATCAGGACTGATGCGTTTTGGTGATAGGACCAAATAGTACCCAACCTAATAGTGTACGACCAGCGTTGAGATGTTTGCGACCGCCCAGTATTCGATCTGAAACCCAATGAGCATCGGGTACATCACATCCCATGAGCAGTATCAATTTCTCGTTTACAGTTTCGATAGGCGAGTCTTCCAAGTGAGGCCACTTTCCATGTTCACCGTCGCAACTGGGCTTGCGTACGGGCAATGACTCAACAATTACAGATTGCTCTATGCTGATTGACTGGGTGCCGTTCAGTGCGATCATCTCGAACGCGTCACTGACCGCGTTGGCTGTCTAGGACCCCCCCCAGAGTCTTGACTGTCAGTTGGCTGTTTCGTGAACCTGAACCCAGACGCTGTATGTCCTCTACTCGAATGAACTTAGTGTCGGATTCATTGTCAAGAAAGGCACATCCAACAACCTCCTTTCCTCCGGCCGTAATTCTCACGGGCAGTAGTCCAAGGCATATGCCGTTGTGCAGCTTCCTGGTTACCCTTCACTCACTACCTTTGGTGGTACCGAGTTATTTGACAAAGTATATGGAGTAGTTGACGATGCCGACTGTCATAGTCTTCAATGCCACTGATGGTTTTTGAATTGCAGTTACCCGCCCTATGGCTTCCCTTCAGACACATGAAGCGTGACCCCTTCTTCGGGCTTCTATCCATCTCACGGGCAAGTATAACGCCAAGAATTTCTTTTATAATGTTATCGGATGGCCCTCGTCACATATTAGGCAGGTTTGAGGTGGCCCTTTGGCCTGCTGCTTTGTGCTTTTGGCCCAACTAGACCCAAATTTGCTCGACCTGGGTTGTGAGTGGTTTGGTTCACCGGTCGGCTGTCTTAGTTCAGGCTGCCAGTTGTCCGAAGCGACTGCGAGCGACGTTGGTCGTGGAGGACACGAATTCTTTTAGTTCGCTAAGTGTTGGTTCCCGATAGTATTGTGTTAACCGATCAGCTCTCAGCCCATTTACTCTGCGGGGTGTACAGAATACTACTGAATATCCCTTCCAGGGTAGCTAGAGAGTACAGATTGACGTCCAACTCATCTGTTGGAGAGAAATCATGCGGCTCTCCATTGTGACGGCTGGTATTGACTGATTCTGAGTCAAAGTTGCAGGTGTTGACCCCTTTCACTAGCCACATAGAAGTGATCGAGTTATCTCGTGCAGGAGGCCAAGTATTTACTTCAGCGTCTCACAAGCTCTATGATATTTATCGCTGGGAGGCGGAATCACGCATTCCTCAATTGCTCCCAGTGCCTTACCCTTACAGTAATGAAGCAAATATAGAAAGCATTGACCGTCATCCGTCTCGAGGTGACATATATGTGGAATTGCCGAGTGAACTTCCAGTACATTACTGGCCGAACACCAAACGAAAACAATTCTACTTTCGGTTGTCCTACCCCGTCGACGATGTGATGAGAGTCCGTACTCGATAACTTATGACTGAGGTCTTGCCTACGGGCCTTTTCTTCAACCTGATCGATAGAAATTATGAACCCGTTATTGATATATATATATTTCCCCTGTAAAAACGAGAATCCGTAACACGGCTCATTACACAATGCACTAAAAGGGCATAACATATAACAAATTATGCCCGTGCGCTATGCCTTCACTAACTTATACGGCGTCTCCCCACGCTTCTATTCAAAGAACACCATTCGGTGGTATCTATGTCCCACTGCACCTACGCATTCTCTTGCAGCTGTTAGCTGCAACGATACCGAAGTACTCCTACTGCACTATTAGTGGTATACTAACCAATATGGACACACAGTTTGTGAAGAAACTCGTCATGTTGGTCAGCTTTGCAGCGCATTGCATGAAAATCAGTGTGAGATCACAATTTAAGTAGTATTCATTCGGTGGTAAGTCTTCAATAAGCACAGTATTTCCCGCTAACCTATTCTCGGTTTAGTCGTGTATATTCCCGTTGGTCTCCTGAAATTGAGGGAAATTAACTAATCTTATTCGGTTGTAACAAGCAAAAACCAGCTCACTGATTGCGGTGGTTGACTGATTCCTATTTCTCAGCAACCATCTAACTTGGGTATTGAAACAACCGTCAGGATTAAAAAGTAAGCAGAGACTTATGACTAACAGTATCATTTTGAATGTTCAGTTGTGCAAATACTCGTGTCACTGTTCATTTCACGTAGTCGTATCTTCCTGACTGGAGGGGTCTCGTGGTCGTGTAACCCACTGTGGAAGCCCAATACGCCCTACATGGTCAAGTGCATTGGTTCAGCACTAGCAGTTAGCCATCCCAACCCACATTTGGAAAGACAGTACCTATGCTTAATGACTTTAGTCCCTGTTTCCAAGTGTTAACTGGCCTATTGTAGGGTAGTAGTTGTTCATTGAATCATGGTATAGGTGTTCACCTTGAGACTTATGAGAATTTTCGAATTGCCATTTACAGCAATGACACTTACCACAGTATGAGCTAGTAAGGACGTAGCCAAGTGTTGAGGAATATATCGTGCAACCTAATGTTACTGACTTACTTTTTCAGATATTATAATTATATTGAAATAAGAGGAATGATATGGGAACCCACGGTCAATTAGCAACATACAAGGAAGTACAAATACGAACCAGTAATGGTCCACTGATAATGTCGCATCTGATCGCTACTGCTTAGCATCAACATTACCAAGGAATTAAAATAATCACCAGTACAATACAACATTGAACGAGCGAGGGAGAGACACAATTAACATTATCCATTGGATGACCAAGTCGTTTCAATACAGGAGCTTAAACATCTGAAAGTGAGGATCTTCGAGGTGTGACGGGAAATCCCAACGACCATGCTGGGGCTGTCCAGCTTATCTTGATTCAAAGGGTGGAGGCATATTTGGCTCATGATGGATGTATCTTGGAACATCTCATAAGCTTGGAAGTGGTCACTCAGCAACCGCCCACATTCACAATGCTGACAGACATCCAGATGTCACTGAATTGTATTCGATAGTTTATTATTTAAGTGAGCTCGCTTTAAACGAAGAGGGGACTCGTGTCGATTGATCGTTGATAATTCCGCGTACGGATATTAAGAACAATGGTCTATTGGATCGATTGTTCGCTTTTCTAAGTAGAAACAGAGCTACTGGGTTGGCTTTGAGACTGAAGAATTGAATTCTATGGACGGATCAGTATGATTGAAATAGATTCCGCTTAGGAAGTCGCTAATGATTGTGGTGTAACACAATTTTTGTCATCAGAACTACAGTGCTGACAACGTTACCTCGGCTTCTGTGATGAGTAAAAGGTCATCGAATTCAGGAAAAGAAAGCCACAGACCACAATCAAGCTTCAGCCCAAGTATATCCAGATATTAAGTAAACTACACCCGCATCGGTGATCGAGGGTTTAATACATAATGCATTGGTCGATACTCACTAAATGTAATTGATTGTCGCAGTGCTTTCACACACAATATAAAACACAGCTGGTACTTTTCTGTTCGCTCCGACCTTGCCTCAGATTTTCATCCCCCAGTCACACAGTCGATATAGTGACCATGTTATGCCTTAGAAATTGCCGTTTTTATCCCAGTCATAGCAGTTTTCGAAACATTATTCAACGTGCCTGAGAGTAGCTAGGTACTCCGGACGCTTCGTATTTCTATTTTGACTACTGATAAAATTAGCAGTACGTAGTTTTCGAGATTTTCCTGTGTCAGACGAGAAAAGCCGTCAGATAGACAATACGAAATCAAGAATAACAAATTCGTTATATATGAATCAAAACTACAAAAATGCAAATTTCAGCCCTCGATTGATTGGAAAAATTCACTGGCTCGTTCCGACGGCCCTGTTAGAGGTATTTCTATGAATGTGCACATTTATTCTCCTGCAGAATCTCCCACAAACTGGAGGCCTCCCATATGTGACACACGAATGCAAACTGCACACTGATTGTGAACGTATCAGGGGAAGTGCTTATCGTGGTGAGAAATTTCGGCAAAATAAAAGCTTGTTCAGCTGCATTCATTATCGAAATTCGATTCACTTGTCTTATGAATGCATTCAGGTTACAATGGTCACGGGGCAGACAGGCTTTGATTGAAAGCTGAGAGCCTGACGACATATGGCGATTGAAAATCAGCTCCACTTTAGATCGCTCCCATTCCTAGATTGTGTACGTATGAAAATACACGCAGATAACCGTACTCAGTCACTCAGTGTGAAATTCAGCTCAGTCATGATGGTGGTCAACATTGCAAATATGGGTCACGATGGGGCAGAGATTTGGTGGGTGTGCGATAAGTGACCGCTACCAAACTAATCCCGTGATCGTGCTTCAAGCGCAGTGAGATTGATCGCTTTACTAGGAGTTACGTGGTGTCCACTTGAAATTACAATGGCTACAGCTGAAAATAAAATGAAACAGAGTGCATTGTTCATGATGATTCTTATCTTAAAACTATCGAAGTGGTACGATTGGGACTCCGTCCGCCCATGAGAAAAATTTCTTGAAAGAACGTTAAGCAAAGCATTTTCTGTGTATTTCTCAGCAGCTGCGACAATGGGTTTTCACATGATGTTTCCAATGAACAAGCCAAAATTTATAGTTTCAGAAGCGAGATTAGTTCGGAGTGTATCGAAAAATCGACGCACCATGTGAAATGTTGTGGTAACTGGAAACGGGAATCCAGTTTCATTCCAGTTTCATTCAATTGTAAAACCAGTCTTGAGAAAGGTTACCCATGATGGCCGAAAAGTCGACAATCTACCAACGATTTTGAATACGCTGTGTTATTGAATAATAAAATTTTACCAAGACAAAGATTAAATTGACGAAATACACCCTAGTTACGTTAAATTGTTCCTTTCCTGGAGGAAATTATCATTCTCCAAGAATCTTACTGTCAATTTTACTCCTCGTTAACAATCATATTTTCCATTTTCTTATAGACGGTGCATGCCATCACACATGGAAGCTCGTGACAATCTGCATCCTGCAAGCGGTCACATCTTATCTTTTATAACGCCCATTTAGATTTGCAAAACTCTACTAGTTCGCAGTGGTGTTGTAAACTCTGCTGATACTCATGACATGGTTTCGACTTTTCCACCCCGTTGTTTCTACAAACTAACTTTTCAAGTACCTGCAATTCACTTCATTGATATTATTGAGAGCAATTTGTAGGAATAACGGAAACAATGTAAATGAGTCACTGTCTTTCAATATCAGTGGGGGAACGATCCCCAAAACTCCACAAGTTAAAGTTTTCCTTCGAGTCACGAAATGATTTTCAATGCTATTCCTTGTATTTCCATCACTCCCTACTCGAAGTGTTTATTCCCAATCACACATTCTCGATCAACCTCCTAATAATCAACAGTGATTTTTTTATCAAATCACATGCACACGCGCGCCTGTAGATCTTTTGTATTGTGGTAATTCTGTTTCCTCCAATCCATCTGACCTATCGGTCCACCGATAACTGTGCTTCTCCGATCTTGGTGTGTCTGTTCTCATTTCCACTTGTTTTTACTATTCGCACTTTTTCAACCACACATTTTCGTCACTCACATATTCTCGTTTGACCTTGCGTATGATTGGTACGTTATTCTTTGCTGGTTGTCGAACTCCTTCGATGAGTTTGATTTAATTTCATCTATCCGCCGTCCTTAGGACCATGATTTTGTTTCAGATCAGTTGCACTGATGAAATCCTCGTTGATTTTTTGCACATTTTCTGTCGTCAGCTGCATGTTAAGTATTGGCTCAACTTATCCGACGCTTGCTTACCTATTCTGCTGTCCGAGCTTCGGTTCAACAAAAGTTTTTTTGTTGAAATGTATTCTACACAGGTTCGAAATCCAGCACAGTGCCAGTCAGGAAGCCACGAAAACCTCTCTGATGCAAAGTTAGTAATCGGTTGAGGCGTCCCAAGTCGGGCCGATCAAGCCACCAAGACAAATGGGACCTCACTCGTCTGTTGATGGAACATTGCGGGCAGTCCGACGAAGATGGAGTCAAATGATTAACCAATTGGATTAACTGGCATCTTAGCAATCTAAAAACAAGACAAGGCAAGAATTCAACTGAGCCATTTGACACGCTCGGCTGTGAATTTTGATTTCATTATTTGGGTTGATCCGTTATACGTTGCAGTCGGTCACGTGCGCAGGCCGTCCTTTAGAATGATAGACCAAAACTAAACCATTTTCACATTGTCCCAGAACTACCCAAAAATTATCGGAAATGCCACTTGATTAGCTGTTTGCAATGCCACTCTGACTGATCTGAAGACCAGCATATTGCGGCGTCAGTAGATGGATCTGCCGAAGCAGACCATGGGACAAGTGCCGGAATAGCGGTATGAAGCTGGCACTGGAGGTCAACTGAGCCGTGCCCTAAAGTGCTTCACTCAGACGACGAGATGCCGCAGCTAGTCATGGATTTTCCAAAACAGCACGAATAAGGTTACGGGTAGGAATAATTCGAAAATAAGAAACAGAAGATTCCATTAGATGGAAAAAGTCTACGGTACTCAAGAAAATAAATTCAGGCTAAAAAGTGTTTTGGGAAATTCATGATCATGCCATTATATTTTTGTGACGTAAAAACCCACGAAATTTTTATCACTGCACTCCAGCGATGAAGACTGATACAATTGCACTATTGTGGTCGCACTGTCGCTCGTTTCCTTTTGTTATCCTCGTAGTCTGCAAAATCTGTGACGACTATGTGATTTCACCTGCTCCGTCCACTTCACCATCTGGGATCGCCACAGCTAACTGAAAGGTCTGTCTCCGTCTAATAAATGCATACGCATATTTTTTGAAACTCAGTGCGAGTTTGAACGGAGTCATTGCAGCTCATTAGAAAATGAAACCGTTCATTTTTGACCAGCTCCGTTTTCACTTTTGCGCTGCAACATCAAAGGAAACGCAATCCACCTCAACGGATGCAGTTGTTGACAGTATCACTGAGTTCCTAGGTGATCGGGATGTATGTATCTCTTTTTGTTCGTGATTCAACTGCTAAGACCACATTCTACGTGATTTGTTTGGCAAGGTTGATGCCATTTGATGTGAAAATTTGGTATCGGAGTGCGTAAACCTTACACCAGCATAGTCTATCCAAATGTCTTTATGATTTCTCACTAGACGAGAAGGTGAGGCGACCCTCCGATATATCTGACTACACGTGATCCTTGTTTAGTGCTGGCTATCATTGTCTGAAGATGACAAAAAATGATTCGGATTATCTTCTAACTCTTCTCATCGAAGTCACTCGTGAGTGAGGAATGTTCAGGTTAAACAAAATGCCAAAGAATATATCTTCGAATGAATTTCTTTGTTTGCACTCTTTATTTGACCTATGATGAAGGGTTCAAAATGCATGGACGTAATGGAATCGGATGAGACCCCGGTGCAAATCTATGGACATCAGCCGCCGAGTGTCACCGGCTGAAAAATCTGAAGCATGATCCAACTATTGTGGAGAAGCCCAGATAACCTTATGCCTCCAGTAATAATATAGTAATTTCACTGTCCATTCCGGAAAACCATCCCTCCGAAAGTTACTGCCGAGAAAACCGTCAACCACATGTTGGCATTGCTGTGACTGGCATTTCGTGAGATTCTGTCAAGAATGTCACAAGCTAGGATACAAGAAAGATCGCTGTCAAACTGAACTATTTTCCGGTTCCAAGGCTTACAGAAAGAAACCCAGACAGTCTGAGCTTCCATCAGCAACATCCGATTCATGGTCTCGATTCAAAGACTACTTTCAGTACAGACGTGGAGGCTTGGCAAAAGTATATTACGATAGCTATCAATAGCATACTCGTGCGTCTACAGATTGATAGGCATCCGATATCACTGTCGTATGAAAATCCATTTAGAATCTGATTGGGACGCTTAATATTACCAGTCCTGCGCAAACATCACCCAAAACATCTAGTTATTCGTTCTTGCTCACAGTGAAATCGAGTGTTTTGCTGTTTCCAATGTTGTACAGCTCAAAGGTGCATGATTTTTAACCGATCGCTCAAATCCTAACTTAATAAGTCTCAACTAGATTGAGAAGCTTGATCGTTTCTATGAGTCACTCAAAAGCCTGTGCAAAAACCTCTAACCGTTTCAGAGTCCTCCGGTGCAAGATCAAGGTGCCGGAGGAATGTCTCACTGAATCGTACGGTATATTTACAGGTCTGAGATGTTTTACATGCGCATCACCTTGCCTAGTAAAAGGGCTCTGAAAAGAAATATGAATACATTGTTTTTGTCCAGAGACACATGTTCCATTTCTGAGTGGGGTAATCAGGTCAGGACTGACTGTTATAACACCAGTCAGGTCCGGCATCCGTCGCCATCAGTTACCTTATTAGTGTACAGACGCCATTGGTGCGCATTTATAATTGAACGGATTTGGGTTGTAATTCAATGTGTTGCTCGGGTGAAATAAAGAAATGGGTTTCTAGATCTAGCAGTTTATCTTTGATTTTGTGTTTGCTAACAAGACAAAAAGACTCACAATAGAAAAGTTCTTCAGTTGATTACAAAAAAGAAACTGTTGAAAACTCCCCAGGCAAGAACCCTGCAGCTATCTGTAAAATATAAAACTGTATCGTCGAATGGTCCGAAGGTAGAGAGCAGAATACGGAAACCACACTTAACAAAGGTAGTAAATTTAATATAAGATGTTTCAAATATTTCTGTTCTTGTAACAGGAAACGTCTGATACATACGGTCAGTTATGAGTAAGTGGATCGGTCTAATACTGCTTTTGTTTTGTGGGTTGATCAATGAGGTCTGCTGGTCTGCGATTCATCCAGAATCCTTCCCAATGGAAATGTGGACTTCATTGCACAAAAATGAATAGATCTGTTAATTAATATTGGTAGTTTGTGTTCGTTCTTCTCCTTTTTGTTTAGTTGCTCTTGAGTAGTGAGTACTTGCATGGTGAACCTTGAGTATATGTCAATAAACAACCTATTTACCAGGCACTTATTCTGGATTATAACACTGGTACTCATTTGTTAATAACTCTCCTTTGCATTGCAAATATAGTCTAATTCACTCCTTTGTAAATTATTTATTGAGTCGTGACGGTAAGATTTCCCTGATTCGCTGATTGTACCGCAACCGAATTGCGCTACAGTCCCGTTCACCTGCTTGCTAAGTGGACCGTTTTATGTTCTGCACTGTCCCAATTTTCGGGAAGTTTCTGCCCTTTGTTCTTGGTTTCTTTTCTGGATGCGATTCCTTTTCTCGATATATATTTATGCTCATTGTATTGTTTTAGAACCACAAATTATCGATAAACACGGTTATTCGATTGGAATTTGTCATACTGCCCGTAACCGTGTTCTGAGCCCTAGACATCGGGATAATCGCAACAAGATCAATACGTGATTCCTGCAGGAACAAATTCTTATCTCCAGGTTCTTGATGTTGCAACAGACAAGCCTTCGTAGAAACACTTACAGATAGAAATAAATGACTATTTTGAAAAGAAAGTGGAAGGAAGTCAATGCGGAAACATTATGAAGCCCAGTTCGAAGGAGGCTGTTAGTTGAGCGAAGATTTTATAGGATGAATCCACAGACAGCTGGCTGGCTACCTGGGCAGTGAATGTGCTTTTAGAAAAGGCTTCACTACTGGACTCGATAGAATAGAGCCAATGGCACTACGAGCAACGAGGTCCCAAGAAATTCCGTCTAGGAATCCAAGTTTTGGAGATTTAAACCAATATTCCAGAAGACTGCATCTGAAGAAATGTAGAATTTTGTACGTGAGTAAATGATGATCTGTATTCCTGGAAAAATTAGAGTACCCTCCAAAAATAAGCCGTAATGCAGTTTTAAGGGCAAAAGCAAATGAAAAACAGGGTATTTTTTCGGAGAAATGCAATAGTAGTTTTATTCCCATTTCAGTTGTCACGAAAAACATGTCTCTGTGCTTTTCCACTTCAGTGATTCGTTCACTTCAGTGAATTGATAATTCACCTTGTTCGCTAACTTCAGTTAAAAAGATTTTGCAATCAATCACACTGATTCCCACGAAAAACTATTTCGAAACCGGTTAGGCAGTGTCTGAACGAAAACCCACACGAGATGGCATATGAACAACGTGGCTCCCACCTGTTTTTGTGTTCATCCTCAGTTCTCCTATACTAATCTGCCTACTAACTAGTAGTAAACTGACCAGTTCGACAAATCAATTACTTGGATATTTTGGATATCGAACAAAATTTGTTGGCTGTACGTCTGTTAGAAGAGCAGTCTAGTGTTCACTTGTCGAGCCACAGGCGGTGGCTTCATGATGGTTCGGAGAAGCAACGCGCAATCAACAAGTAAGAACACGAGGTGATTCGTTAGCGGCTTCAGCGGAGAAGGCAAAATGGTCGCATCAAGTCGTATTATTTTACTTACTGCTTATCCCACTCTGAAGTAACTTACCACCGACTTTGTTGTTGTTATTGTTGTTGCTTTCGCACGATCGTGCTCCTCGAGTTCTACTTCTGCCACTTCTATGGGCAGCTCGCATAACTGACACCCACTTGAAGCCTCTATCGCAACAACCCGAAAATGAAATAAAGATGCACAGTCGAGCGTGTCAAATAGAAAAGTTATATATTATATTCAAGCAAAAAAAGAACTGTCCCAAATTCAACCAAAAAGTTATATTACTGTTCAGCTACAATCAGCACACACTTTCAAAAGTATTGAAAGTTAGATTCTCGCCTTTTTGTGTTTATTGGATGGCCGTGTTGCCTTATCATCGCCTAGTTTGATTTGTTGATCATTTGACTTTTGTTTTGTCGGACTGTTCGCACTGTTCTATCAGTAAGGAAGCGGAGCCCAATAGCCTGATTTGCCCCTCTTAGGCCGCCACAAATAGATTGGTAGCTTTGCCTCAGGGAGGCTTTTGTGACTTCCTAACACCTTCCTTTTTGAGTACATGCTTTCCCGTGTGGTCCTTGTTGTGCATTGACCTAGATCGGTTCCATCTGTTTTTGCTTGCAGGTGTCACTTTTGCACAATGGGTAGGCTTGTGGTGCCCGCTACCGTTGCTTTGTTATGTGAGAATTAGGATCCATCTTTGGTAGGTTGAATATGTTAAAATGGAGTTCAAATCTTCATTAGCTGATCTTGGGTGGATAATGTCGAATGGAGTGTGAAGTCCTCTCTACACCAAAGCTTCATAAGGAGAGGCGTCGTTTGGAGAAATTAAGCTTAGAGTGGCATGATAGTTGAACAGAAATGTTTTGATAATTTATCCTGTTGTTCCTTTCTCTTTCGAACTTGCGGAGCTTGTTCGAATCTATCATCGAAAAGTTTGACCTGTCTTTTGGAACGTAAATGATACGGGGTTACCGCACATGATTTATTCCTGGCCGAAGACACAATTGACCAAAAACATCTGAGACAAACTGGCCGCTATTGCCACTCATGAGTATTTCAGGAAGGCCAAAAAACTGATTAGTCGGTCATATGAACTGACAGCCATGCGTTGCATACGAAAATCCGCATACTCAATATGAACTCTCGACCAAGAGTTTAGGGAAGTAGGCCATGCCTTATTATTTATCTTTACAGTTATCTTCAAAGCTAAGGTGCATTTCGTACGGGAGCGAGAAAATCGGTCTGATTGTTTGTCCGTATTGGGTCAGTATAAACCTACGAGCCAGGGCCTTCATGCGATTGATTCCTGGATGACCGTGTTGGAATCATTTCAGGAATCTGTATATAGGCTCGCATCGACGATGTATCCAGAGAATAGGAAACAACTGTTGACCAATGGCAAATATTACTTGCAATAAATGAGCTGTTGAATTAATCCTTAACGTTTTCCGGGCCAGTGTCTGGTGGTAATTGATAACTTGTTTCAACAGTGTTTGCCGTTATGTCACTCTGCAAACTTTCTCAAAGGTAACTGCGAGTACGCGAATTGTGTCTCAAAAATACACTGTCAACTTTCGACTCCATTGGTGTGGACATTGTTGTGTATTCATTATGTGCATACATGCGTTCAATCGCGTGCTCCACGTGATCTATCTGACTATCTTCCCCTGTGGCTACACACCGTGCTATGATTGGTTGTCCATGTCCACTCACAAGATCACTGTAAACTGGTTGGTTAGTTTGTCCTTAATGCTCATGTAGTCAGTGTCTTGCGCATATTACACATATGCTTGTTTACGTACGCTACGAGAGCTCCGTATTTGATTTACAATACAAAAGACATGGTGACTGTATCTTTTGCTCCATTGGTTCCGAAATTTCAAAAGCACGATAGTGCGTCCGCCTGCCCAATTTGAATTGCTGGCTGATTTCTCATTTCCAAATCTTATCCCAAAAGCAAGGCTGTCCATCACTGACGTCGATTTAGGGATCAAACAGGAATGTTTTTCTCTAACCCGAACATGAAAAGAAACGGTTTGTGATCCGTGAGGGGAGTGAAATTTCTCTTAGCGAACGTGATAGCCAATGAGTAGTATGGTTTTGTCCGGATGACGGGGAAAAATTTTCCCGGAAGCACACGACTGGTTTCGCGATTGTTGCCGCTCATCAGGTATGCGTTTTCCCCAATCATGCCTATACTCAAACACTCCACAATTGGTTCACAGCTGCAATCATATTTCAATGGTATGGAGCGCGCATGGACAAATAGTCTATTTTGCAAGAACCACTGAATGATTTTAAAATGGACTCTTCGTCTATTCACGATCCCCACCATTCGGATGGCTTCCTGACTGGCACTGTACTTGATTTCGAACCTGTGTAGAATACATTTCAACAAAAAAGCTTTTGTCGACCCGAAGCGCGGACAGCAGACTAAGTACTCAAACGTCGGATAAGTTGAACCAATACGTTATACCACAGAAAAACACAGATATCTTTCGATTTGTTTTGGTAATGCACAACCAGCAGAAGCGTTTATTGAATCAATCTAGAGGGCGACAACCTAAAGTACAGCTGACGACAGAAAATGTGCAAAAAATCAACGAGGATTTCATCAGTGCAACTGATCTGAAACAAAATCATGGTCCTAAGGACGGCGGATAGATGAAATTAAATCAAACTCATCGAAGGAGTTCGACAACCAGCAAAGAATAACGTACCAATCATACGCAAGGTCAAACGAGAATACGTGAGTGACGAAAATGTGTGGTTGAAAAAGCGCTAATAGTACAGATAAGTGGAAATGAGAACAGACACACCAAGATCGGAGAAGCACAGTTATCGGTGGACCGATAGGTCAAACGGATTGGAAGAAACAGAATTACCACAATACAAAAGATCTACAGGCGCGTGTGTGCATGTGATCAGATAACAAATCACTGTTGATTACCAGGAGGTTGATCGAGAATGTGATTGAGAATAAACACTTCGAGTGGGGAGTGGTGGAAATACAAATAACAGTATTGAAAATCATTTCGTGACTCGAAGGAAAAATTTGTAACTTGAGGAGTTTTGGGGATCGTCCCCTCACTGATATTGAAAGACAGTGACTCATTTACATTGTTTCCGTTATTCCCACAAATTACTCTCAGAAATATCAATAAAGTGAATTGCAGGTGCTTGAAAAGTTAGTTTGTAGAAACAACGGGGTGGAAAAGTCGAAACCATGTCATGGGTATCAGCAGAGTTTACAACACCACTGCGAACTAGTAGAGTTTTGCAAATCTGAATGGGCATTATAAAAGATAAAATGTGACCGCTTGCAGGATGCAGATTGTCACGAGCTTCCATGTGTGATGGCATGCACCGTCTATAAGAAAATGGAAAATATGATTGTTAACGAGGAGTAAAATTGACAGTAAGATTCTTGGAGAATGATAATTTCCTCCAAGAAAGGAACAATTTAACGTAACTAAGGTGTATTTCGTCAATTTAATCTTTGTCTTGGTAAAATTTTATTATTCAATAACACAGCGTATTCGAAATCGTTGGTAGATTGTCGACTTTTCGGCCATCATGGGTAACCTTTCTCAAGACTGGTTTTACAATTGAATGAAACTGGAATGAAACTGGATTCCCGTTTCCAGTTACTATAACATTTCACATGGTGCGTCGATTTTTCGATGCACTCCGAACTGATCTCGCTTCTGAAACTATAAATTTTGGCTTGTTCATTGGAAACATCATGTGAAAACCCATTGTCGCAGCTGCTGAGAAATACACAGAAAATACTTTGCTTAACGTTCTTTCAAGAAATTTGTCTCATGGGCGGACGGAGTCCCAATCGTACCATTTCGATAGTTTTAAGATAAGAATCATCATGAACAATGCACTCTGTTTCATTTTATTTTCAGCTGTAGCCATTGTAATTTCAAGTGAACACCACGTAACTCCTAGTAAAGCGATCAATCTCACCGCGCTTGAAGCACAATCACTGGACTGGTTTGGTAGCGGTCACTTATCGCACACCCACCAAATCTCTGCCCCATCGTGACCCATATTTGCAATGTTGACCACCATCATGACTGAGCTGAATTTCACACTGAGTGACTGAGTATGGTTATCTGCGTGTATTTTCATATGTACACAATCTAGGAATGGGAGCGATCTAAAACGGGGCTGATTTTCAATCGCCATATGTCGTCAGGCTCTCAGCTTTCAATCAAAGCCTGTCTGCCCCGTGACCATTGTAACCTGAATGCATTCATAAGACAAGTGAATCGAATTTCGATAATGAATGCAGCTGAACAAGCTTTTATTTTGCCGAAATTTCTCACCACGATAAGCACTTCCCCTGATACGTTCACAATCAGTGTGCAGTTTGCATTCGTGTGTCACATATGGGAGGCCTCCAGTTTGTGGGAGATTCTGCAGGAGAATAAATGCGTACATTCGTAGAAATACCTCTAACAGGGCCGTCGGAACGAGCCAGTGAATTTTTCCAATCAATCGAGGGCTGAAATTTGCATTTTTGTAGTTTTGATTCATATATAACGAATTTGTTATTCTTGATTTCGTATTGTCTATCTGACGGCTTTTCTCGTCTGACACAGGAAAATCTCAAAAACTACGTACTGCCAATTTTATCAGTAGTCAAAATGGGAATACGAAACTCCCGGGTGTCCAGCTATACTCAAACACGTTCTGAATTGATTGCTTCGAAAACTGCAAAACGGCAATTACGAACGATGACTTGATCGATGGACATTCTGCTTTTCTGAGACATAACATGGCCACTATATCGACCGTGTGACTGAGTGATGAAAATCTGAGGCAAGGTCGGAGCGAACAGAAAAGTACCAGCTGTGTTTGATATTGTGTGTGAATGCACTGCGACAATCAATTCCAGTTAGTGAGTGTGGACCAATGCATTATGTATTAAACCCTCGATCACCGATGCGGGTGTAGTTTACTTAATATCTGGATATACTTGGGCTGAAGCTTGATTGTGGTCTGTGGCTTTCTTTTCCTGAATTCGATGACCTTTTACTCTTCACAGAAGCCGAGGTAACGTTGTCAGCACTGTAGTTCTGATGACAAAAATTGTGTTACACCACAATCATTAGCGACTTCCTAAGCGGAATCTATTTCAATCATACTGATCCGTCCATAGAATTCAATTCTTCAGTCTCAAAGCCAACCCAGTAGCTCTGTTTCTACTTAGAAAAGCGAACAATCGATCCAATAGACCATTACTCTTAATAACCGTACGTGGAATTTACAACGATCAATCGACACGAGTCCCCTCTTCGTTTAAAGCGAGCTCACTTAACTAATAAACTATCGAATACAATTCAGTGACATCTGGATGGCTGTCAGCATTGTGAATATGGGCGGTTGCTGAGTGACCAATTCCAAGCTTATGAGATGTTCCAAGATACATCCATCATGAGCCAAATATGCCTCCACCCTTTGAATCAAGCCAAGCTGGACAGCCCCAGCATGGTCGTTGGGATTTCCCGTCACACCTCGAAGATCCTCACCTTCAGAGCTTCAAGCTCCTGTATTGAAACGACTTGGTCATCCAATGGATAATGTTAATTGTGTCTCTCCCTCGCTCGTTCAATGTTGTATTGTACTGGTGATTATTTTAATTCCTTGGTAATGTTGATGCTAAGCAGTAGCGATCAGATGCGGCATTATCAGTGGACCATTACTGGTTCGTATTTGTACTTCCTTGTATGTTGCTAATTGACCGTGGGTCCCCATATCATTCCTCTGATTTCAATATAATTATAATATCTGAAAAATAAGTCAGTAACATTAGGTTGCACGATATATTCCACAACACTTGGCTGCGTCCTTACTAGCTCATACTGTGGTAAGTGTCATTGCTGTAAATGGCAATTCGAAAATTCTCATAAGTCTCAAGGTGAACACCTATAACATGATTCAATGAACAACTACTACCATACAATAGGCCAGTTAACACTTGGAAACAGTGACTAAAGTCATTAAGCATAGGTACTGTCTTTCCAAATGTGGGTTGGGATGGCTAACTGCTAGTGCTGAACCAATGCACTTGACCATGTAGGGCGTATTGGGCTTCCACAGTAGGTTACACGACCACGAGACCACTCCAGTCAGGAAGATATGACTACGTGAAATGAACAGTGACACGAGTATTTTCACAACTCAACATTCAAAATGATACTGTTAGTCATAAGTCTCTGCTTACTTTTTAATCCTGACGGTTGTTTCAATACCCAAGTTAGATGGTTGCTGAGAAATAGGAATCAGTCAACCACCGCAATCAGTGAGCTGGTTTTTGCTTGTTACAACCGAATAAGATTAGTTAATTTCCCTCAATTTCAGGAGACCAACGGGAATATACACGACTAAACCGAGAATAGGTTAGCGGGAAATACTGTACTCAATGAAGACATACCACTGAATGAATACTACTTAAATTTTAATCTCACACCGATTTTCATGCAATGCCTTGCAAAGCTGACCAACATGACGAGTTTCTTCACAAAATGTGTGTCCATATTGGTTAGTATACCACTAATAGTGCAGTAGGAGTACTTCGGTATCGTTGCAGCTAACAGCTGCAAGAGAATGCGTAGGTGCAGTGGGACATAGATACCACCGAATGGTGTTCTTTGAATAGAAGCGTGGGGAGACGCCGTATGAGTTAGTGAAGGCATAGCGCATGGGCATAATTTGTTATATGTTATGCCTTTTTATTGCATTGTGTAATGAGCCGTGTTACGGATTCTCGTTTTTATAGGGGAAATATGTATATATCATTTTGGGCACCCAGTAAACAGATGACTGGGTCTGATTTCTTGTCTGATTATGAAAATGAGTGAAAGCATCACGAAACCCGTTATTCTGTAATGTTGCCTGTATAACTGTCCTCGTTTGGTAGAACATTTTCCTTACATATTTGTCTTGCCCTGGAGAATAGGGTTCAGACCAGAGCTCCTTGATGTTCTATTGATGGGAAGCATTTGAAATGGAAGTACTGTCTAGAACAAGTCTTCTTACGGGAAACGGATCACTGAATAGATCCGACCCCTCTTCGAGCTAATAAAACATCGAGAAAGGGTAGCAAACATGCCCGTGAAAATATCAGCCAAAATAGGACTCAGCTGACTGCACATTACAGCTCTACCAATTTATATGAAGGCTATCCCTCGAAACTGGCATCCGTCTCTAAATTGTGAATATTTATTGAAAGCAGTAAAGTATGACTTGGAGAGGAGAACATTGTAAGCTTTTAAATAATTGGGCATGATAGAGATTCGGATGGGGATGTACTAACTTCTACTACAAAAACAACTCCAAATGTTTCGTCGAGTTCCATTAGACAGGGATAACGTAAAACTGCTCCTAATCGTTTTTGCATCAACTCTCTTTATTCATTTTTGGAATTATTCAAATGGTAAATGTCTCTGGCCCCGGCGGGAGTCGATCGAACAGAGGGACGGTTCTCAAGCATTAGAACCGCTTGTGCTCTACGAGCTAAACTGCGATGTCATGCTGAAGGGTATCGGATGCTTTGCACACGAATCACGCACTATACCCGCCCAGATTGCAACAAAAAACTGCATCCATCACAGGGAAAAAACTTGTTGCTTGACTACATGCAGAAGGATTTTCCTATCCATCATCCAGTGCACACCAAATGAACACAACAGCACGGGCGTACGGTAAACGCAAGCACAAACATGTTAGTGAAAACGAAGACGCCAGTCAGTGCCAAATGGTAGTAAAAACGCTAACCAAGCGTACATTCATGGTCTTATACTGAGCTGGTAAACACGGATTTTCTATTAGAAACCCTGCTGTGGGCAATTAAATTAATCGTTAGTTCACTACGGCCGATGCAATGTGATACAGTAGTTTAGGCGGGTAGACTATATGATCCATATTAAAAGGCCGAAGCCGTTCGGCATGGTCTCGTAGCTCAGTTGGTCGGACACACATGGTGCTGAAGCGTATTTCCTCAGTCTGCCTCATACAAACAACATTTACCGTCAAGTGCTGTGGGGGTTCCGCGACTGCAATAACTCCCTTTGACGGTTTATCTTGTTCCACCGCTCCCATAACATTTTGACCCCTGTCGTCAATCACACGTCGTCCGAAATTATCCTATCGTGATTTGTCCACATTGTCTGTCATACACACGAGTACACACCTGTGGTCTGTATCATGTTTGTCATTGGTTCGTACTTTAGAGGAATACAAACATACTGTATCGGTCCTTTTATGGCCACACCTTTACTGTTTCAATCACATCTCTGTCTCATTACAGGTGACCACATGGTCTTGGTCATCTCTATTGGGTATACTCGGCTAAGCAGCTCAGTTATTGTGGCTTGATCTGAAACGCACTAGTATGATTATTCTTTTGGGTGATACTGAAGACGTGGAACCTTTACGGCACCTTAATTACGATGCTATTCAAAACTTTTTGCCTTATTGAACTGCTTTCATTGATTATTTCTAAACCTACAAGTCTCTTTTATGAATCTTGCTTTATTCTAAATGTAAACCTTATTCATGATACAGCACAATTTATTAAGCAATGGAGAAAACTAATATCGCCTTTGTGAATTCAATAACAAATAAGTACAAACCTTATAGTTGATTGTTCTAGTTCCACATCGGTTGTTTCCGACCATCTGGAACTGTACCTGTCTGTTTGGAACCTGAACTGCGTCACTGATGTTGTTTGTTTATACTTCTGCAAATGTACCGGACTTCATTGAACCAACAGGCCAGACAAAATCGACAAAGCTTGTGAAACAACCCACATCCGGTCTCTAGTTAGGCCTGAACCACAATTAGTTCGTGATCATTGATCTCAGTTACTTTTATCGATTTGTCTAATTGGTCTGATTCACCAACTCGTGGTTATATACTGTGATATAATGATGTGAGTATGCATCACTGAGAATTAGCTTGTTCGCCAATCTCCGTACTTCACTGAACCCATGCCTTGACGCTATGGGAGAAAGACGTATCATATCGAATAAATCGTCTCATTTAGATAAAGATGGTAGGGCTTCGAAATTCAAACCAATTACTTCCCTCTGTATCATGGATTTCAGATTCCTTCAAGGAAAATCCACATTGTTTGTAATAATAATAATGATGCCAATAATATTAATATTATAGCCACAACTCGGTATTGCAGATATTGAAAATATTGCTTACTGAGAAGCAGTTTGTAATAAACTTTGAAGGATTGCGTGATAAGGATGCCTTTGATTGCCGGGAAGAAGATCGTTACCGTCGGGGATGTGGAAATGTATGAATTCCCGCCGGTTGCGGCACAGATTACGATCAGGTCATCGAGAGATGGATCAGACACGCGAACACACAGACTTGACAATCGCTGCACATCGAATCAAGACGAATGAACAACAGAGCAAGATATTAAACTTGCATAAATCCAGGTAGTAAAATCTCATTTATCTGTGTTGTCCACCTATGTGAAAAATCCAGGCGGGAAACATTCAAAAGGAGTAACGAACACTTCATGACCGAATTAGTTGAGTCAGTCACCACTACTGCACTTCATATATATATATATATATATATATATATATATATATATAAACTGGTGAAAATTTTGGCTCTCCCAGTCTGAGACTTATAATTAACCGACAAGATGCTCTACCAGCTGAGCTACTGCGGTCCGGAGAGTCCGGTGTGAATAACGCTAGTGAATAATGGATAAGGCGCGAACCACTATAACAATGATAAACAATATCTGTCCTGGTTTTAAGCACTGGGCTAGTCTCGTCGGTCACTTCAGAATGGGACGAACAGCACACGGATGAACGTGATCCACCGGTTTGATTCCGGCTCGCGGCGTCCGCATTTTCTATGTGTAAAACGCAAGTGAATTTTCCACTACATACCATTCAGGCTCCTCGTGCCAGCAATACCTTCTCTGAATATAATTAAACAATAACAGTAATTGATTCGTAGAATGGAGAAAGTCGTAAATTGGGATAAATTTTAATTGATCCGATGGAGTTCATTTCTCGAGCAAATTCGCGATCCAACTACTTAATAAATGCACGATAAAATCGTCGATGAAATACAACCGGAATGCTGAACGAGTGGTACGGCATAAATGACATGGCGACAAGTTATTGATAGCAGAAACTATGTGGTCAGTAAGTGAGTACTCCCATAGTAATGTGGTCGTTCTACTAATATGACTGCAAAATATATATGGCAACGGTGCATAGCGAACATTTTGACCTCAGAACATTGAAAGCCTCCTGTGGTCATTCTGTCCTATTCATATGCACTTCGAGAAAACCTATTTGGACTAGTGATCAATTGTTCAGTGTACATTCCAACCAGCATCCATGCATTTCCGCACCCAAGCAAATGAACCATACGCGTATTGCTCATCTCAGTGCAATCATGGATACTGATTATCGCAGTACGCATGTCTCGCGCGTACGATCTTCTTCCAATTCACGTGACATTGTTCGGCAAGTTTGTGTCCACCAGTCATATCTCTCATGGACTAATCATTGTGCGTATATGCGTTCCTTTTCGTATTTCATGCCTACAGTATTCACGTATTTTATATGCTGAATGCCTAATGCATTTCACTGCCAGTTGGTGTGTCTTCTGATTCCATTTTCGGCAATTCGGTCATTACACCTCCGTTACCAATTATCACGTGAACCACGCTCAGTACGCAATATCTAACGAATGAAAGACTAGAAATCATCCTCCAAACTCAAAGGAACCCCTGCCACCTGTCTCATTCACGAAATTGACTACTACAACTCGAAGTCACATTAGGGAATTTTGTCCGCTCGGTACGTCTATTATCGTTAAAAACGTGTTTTTGAATAGTAGTTATCAACTACCACTGGAATGAGCGTATAAACAGTTGTCAACAAAACATTTGAGAGTCAATGAGGATAAACGTCATTCAGTGTCCGACACTCGGTAATTAATAGCTGGTAAACAAGAACAGGCATCTCATGGTGGCTGTCTGCATTCTGGTGCAAGGAGGCGCATCAGCTTTGTGCTGTCTTGATGGTAAGCGAAAATGTGTATTTCCTGGTCAAATAATACATGCTTTAATCACCCGTTTATATCGTAATAATCTCAGTAAATAAAAGTGATTTTGTAAGAAAAAATCGATTGTGAAGAACAAAAACAGAAGTCAAACATTATGATCAATATTATATACATTTCAATTGGTTCGCATGCATCAAACTAACCTCAGATGGCGGGATGTAAACCTGAAGCTTTTGCTGATCGGCGCCGGATATTACCCATTTGCATCTGTAGTCTTTTGGAATCATCCCGACATCTTGGAGAACATCGAATGATTGCTCAGTAGTCCCTGCTGTTAAAATGTTATTCACACATACAGTTGACGCCAGTTTACCTAAAATCAAAATAAACAAATTATCCAAACTGAATTGGTGAAATTTTGAAAAAATCGTGAGATTGTAACATTTTTGGACATCATTCAGGAACTTCCAAGTAGATAACCAATAAAAACATATTAGACGTGTGTGGTAGCACCTGCGGTCGAATTGCAAATGGAACTTCTCTCATGTAAGTTCCATAATATTGAAAGAAGTAGTAATTGGTGAATTGCTTCGAAATCCGTCCGAAATTCGTCTGACTTGCGGAACCATTTATAACGACTGACTGGTGTGTTGAAACGTTATAATTCCGTACCATGGAGTTTGCTGTATTAATGTGTAAAAATGACTTCATCTTCTAAACTGCAGTTAGGGCTAGGAGGTTATGGTCTGTCACAGCGTTCGATAGATAGTTTGGTCTCACCGGCAGACTGCTTCAGCCCCAGCCCCTACCGAGTCCACGAAACCATGAAAGACAGGACAGTCGACTGATGTCGTGAATCGATAGATGAGAGCCAAATCCAGCCGGTCGCATTTAAGCTTGAATTCTTGGTCGCCCACACCAGTCAGACCAATGCGCTGTGTGCAACAAGTGGATACATGAACCGACTACCCATTTATTCTGTTTTTTACAGATAAAACGAGAACGGTTCGCAGGCAGAAGTGAGTTTTCGCTAGAGTAAGTGGGACGGTTTAAAACAGGGCCACCTTAGTGAGGACCGAAAAAGCTCACGATGAAGGTAGGGAAGATTTAGGAGAGATTTCTTTTCCCCAAAAACGAGATGTGCTTAGACCGGCGGAATTGCCATACTAATGATAAACTGCAATTGGTTCTGGTCTTAAGGCGACGGCTTGGTAATACTTCGAATGTGAACATGTGTAGGCACGTAGTTGAGACTAAATCCAAATTTCACCAGTTTTCTAATTTATCCTCTGATTACTAAATTTCACCACATATTTTTCTCGTAAGTCTCTTTCAAACGATGGTGCGGACAATTATGCATCCATGTTATCTCACGAATTGGTTCAAGAAAATACGTCTCTCCACTTGTATCTCCGTCGTGATAACAGTGTTCAAAACTGCGTCATATCTATCATTTTCCTGAGCACTTAAAACATCGTAGCATGAGCAATATTGAGTTCATACTTCTACTAATCTGTCACAAAGGTTACAAACAGATAATGTGATGGTTTTAGTGGTTAAAATGTCCAACGACCGCGTGCGTTAACAGTTGCTAGTGCTACGTTTTCAACTCTAGCACTTCTGCTCTCCAACTCGAACATCACATCGTTAGATTGTAGTGTCCATGTGAATTTTCGCCTGAATCAAAACTGTCTTACTTTTGGTAGAGCAAGAGGAACAATGCTGGCAGAAAGGTCAGTCAATTTTGCATGCCCCCATTCAATTGTCAACATATATCATGTAGAGTACATGATATCTGAAAAAATGCGATGGATTTATCATTTGGGTGACCAAGCATAGAGACAATGTAGTGATCAGGGGATAATTACGATCTAAGGAGTCGTACTCCACCAGCTTTATGCACGCCGAATTGTAGCCAGGTGCTTTGTGACATTCAAATATTTGGCTTTCTTTGTTGATCTCTGCACCAGTCGGTGAATCTGTCGAAACAGACCACGGGATGAGTGTCGGAATAGCTGTGTGCAAAGCTGATACTGAAGGTCAACAGACCTGTGTTTAAAGATGCTCTGCCCGATGTTCATGAAGCCGCTGTTGATTGGGAATCGGCGAATACAGTCACTTTCACAGATTGATTCGCTCATATCTAATAGTACCCCACTAGTGAGTTGAATGAGACAAAACAACTTGCGACTATTTCCCGTGGTGGCAGCGTGCTACACCTCTGAGATGTGGAGAAATGGTTCATCTCAGGATATGAGATTTCATCCCCGAGTGCATTCCACGGGATTTATTTTCCGGTGATCTGGCCTATATTTTGAAAAGTCTTGCAAATCACATGCACGCACAAGCACACCGCAATTTGACACCCGGTGCTTCACTGCGAATCGACCAACCCCGAGTTTTGATCACCACCTTGCCATATTTCTCACTGAGACGGAAAGACAACTGTCCCGGAATAAAATTCACAAAGGAAGAATAATGTGAGGCAAAACTGCCGTTCGTCGACGTTCTGATAATGAGGCAAGCAAACGGAAACCTAGAAACAATGGTCTATCGGAAACCGACTAAAACCGACCGCATACTGAAGTTCCAAATCAATCACTTTATGCGCCACTTGAAGAGCTGTGTGCGCACTCTATTCCACCGGGCCGATACACGCTGCAGCACACCCAAACTCTGAAAAAAGAACTAATCAGATTTTTCAAGTTGTTCGTGGCAAACGGTTACCCAAAGAGCTTCTTAAACTCTTGTATTCGAGGTAACTCGAAAAGCCGAAAGGAAAGCAGCCACGAATGCATAGTCGTGCTACCATACATACGAGGAGCATCAGAGGCAGTAGATCGTATTGCTAAAACCGTTGGGCATCAAACTTGTCCACAAATCCGTCAGCACCCTGCGGGACCGCCCGATTCAACGGAAAAGACCGTGTGGACCAGCACGACCAATCAAGAGTGACCTACGCTATCCCATGCCTGGGATGTGGTGAGGAATGCACAGGTGAGACAGGCAAACAATTACACACTGGCCCACACGAAAACAAACTAGCATTACGACGTGGCGATCCACACTGACAGATTTCTAACTACTGCAAGCAGACAGGCCACGAGGTCAAAATCTATTGCACAAGGGTGGTTGCCCGAGCAAAGAAGGGGGAGCGCCTCATCCTCCAGACCCTGCATTCGATCAACTCCTCCAGTTGACATAGTTGTCACCCTGGAAAAAACTGGTGCCGACAAATACAGAAACAGACCGACGGACAACAGACCGACGAACAACAGACCGTAAACTTGCGGAACCAGCCGTCGCATTCACGCACTTATTCGCTCACGTTTGACAACGAGTCCTAGTTTGGATCGGAACACCACAATAAACGTTTTACAACTCAGCGTACGCCTTGACTTCTCTATATATATATATATATATATATATATATGCACCATGTAATTACTTGAGTGTGGTGTGTGGGACTGATGCATATTTGTTTAGCTGACTGTCCTTTGGACTCCATCCTTCACGCACAAACCTCAGGTCATCTGACAACTCGGAAGCACTCGGAAGCACCAGACTCGAGTTTTGCTCTTGTTAGAGCTCGTCAGTGGTGCATATCCTTGGTCACATATACTTATGTATATGTATATATAGTAAAATATATTTACAGTACACAAGATGCTATCAAACCCACCCTGATTTCCTCTCTTTTCCGCGATCATTTTTCATTCAAAGCACTCAGAATAACCAAGCTTCGCATGCTGGTTGGTCAACCTATTACTATACTAAATATGGACACGGATTTTAAACATGAAAAAGATAATCCGATTCACCCCGAAAATAATTTCTGAGAGGATGAGAAATGCTATAAAATCCACCTCTAGATCTATGACAAAAACATCGCGCTGGGTTGGAAGCACAACTACCTTGGTCGTTAATGGCTCATTTTGGACTCTCAGTAATAAGTTATGGAACATTTTCCGCGTCACATGTGATTCATTAACAAATGTGACTCAAGCTACACATTCTAATTAGGGGCAGTGACTTCTCATTCTTGAAAACAGACGCTGAGATGAAATAATACTAATAAGTCGTTAAGGAAAAACGCGGAATACGAATAACGGTTTCCGAGCAGACCACGAGAACACTCTTGTGCGGTGTTTCGGACTGACCGTACAATGCGGTAACAGTACCGATGCATCAACTAAGTTGTAACTATCGGCCACGATGATACTTACCGCACCACGTTCTTCTAAACACAAAGGAGCCGAAGAAGTTGAGTATTGTCTTGAATTGCATACCCAAACATAAGGGACGGTGGCTCAATGATATGCTTCATCAAAGCCCTGATATTAAAGTTGATTTTGTGGGCATAATTTTGCAGTCCCACAAGGAAACGGTGGCCGTTTCAGTGGATATCGAAGAGATATTCATGCAAGTGGAAGTATCCGAAATTGATAGAGGCGCCATATGGTTACTGTGGTGGCCGCAAGAAAGCCTATTATTGATATCGAAGAAATACCAGACGACAGTCCACCTTTTCGAAGCTAATTCCTCACGCTTTTGCGCCAATTTCACTTTATGCAGAGCTGCGAGAGATTCTGAGGTAGACTATGGAAAATTCGTCTCGCAATCCGTAGAACGCAATTTTCATGTCAATAATTGCTCAGTATCCTTTTCAACTGGTGCTGAAGCTACTTCTTTCGCGAGATGGATAGCTGAGTTATTGATGCACGTTGGTTTCTCTTGTGCTTGGCTCGTACAGTCATGTGCTCACACACGCACGCATGATCTACACCCCGTGTAATCATGGACGCACGCCTTCAGACGTGCACACACGTACACAGTTGACGTTTGCCGTGCTTATTCCCGGACAGCACTGACCAATCAGGTCGTTCCACGTGTTGCGCGACCTTGGACGACTTGATCCCCTTGTTCAGTTGTCTTACACTTCCGACTACACGCATCACTGACTTAAGCACCTGCAAACTTGTTTGCGTTCTCATTTGCTCGCTTGTACTGGGGATCACCGTACGTTGCTACGGGAATGTACGTTTATCCATAGACGTACGCCTTTCTTCTGTTACCGAATTGTGAACGCAACAGTTTCAAACTGAGTATATGGGTATCCAACTCACGAAAGTTTATAGCCTTATCCCTGGACCTTGATATAAGGGCCAGTTCGGCTCGGCTGCGTCAACAGAACAGCCCCAGTCAGAGAGCACTGGGTGTTCACTGGAATACCGTCTCGGACGAATTCACCCCTCAGTTCCACTCGCTTGGTATGCCCCTGAAGAGCATAGGCATACTGTCAAACATCAGTTCCCTATTTGACCAACTTGGACTAGTGGCTTCGTTATATCCCCCCCCCCCCAACGAGGCAGTTACTACATAGGGCATGCAGGTCGAAATCTGGTTGGGATAGCCCACTCAGCGTAAAGGATTCCGTGTAGTGGAATAATTAGGTACCTTTCATGAACCATGTTGGTAAAATAAGAGTGCCTAGGAGCATAACTAATGAGACTCAACGAAGGATAGGATACCTTGAGGTACGTATATTCTATGGTGCTTCGGAAACCGGTGTGGTGCAGTGGCGTGCGCGAGGTGAGTTCCCGTGGACAGAACTCCATACCACGTGTTTCTGTGTAGTGAATCACTAGAAACACTTATCAAAACCGTTGCTATCCCAAAGCTGGAGTTGGAGGCAGCCATCTTATGCGTTCGATTGAGCGCGATATTAAAACGGAGCCTAACATATTGTTTTGATGGAGCGCACTTCTGGACAGATTCAATGATCGTCAGGTACTACACAGAGAATGCTAGTAGTTGCTGTTTCATTGGTTACTAACCTTTTAGCAGTTATTCATCAATATGGAGAACAACACAAGGTGGCGAACAAGCTCATGTTCAGTGATTCGTATTCATGCCATTACATCACATTTCATATGAACAGTGTTAGGTGAACAAAACAGAAATCAAGATAAGGCGATGAGTCAAAATTTAAGTGAGGGAGACGGGATCAAATATCACATCCGTGACCTCGATCCGTCTCTGGACCGTGAATAGGTGTCTGCGGTGTCTGCGGTGTGATTAGTCGGATCAACGGATCTGTGGTCAGTTTTTGGGTAGGGGGTGGGCCAAGGAAGCCTTAGCGCTTGCACGAACTGTTTTTGGGCGCACAACGGGGGTTTGTAGAGACGAATGCATACCGCTTCCGCTGTGGCTAGAACACGGCACTTCACCAGTCTTGATTGCCCACTTCGGACTTTGTAGATTGGCCGGAATTCTTTGGTCACATTCACTGAGTGGTTGGACTGAACAAGGTGTGAACACACAACGCTCGTAATTACTTTGATTGCTCCAGTGTTCAACCAAGCTGGGTGGTGTTCACGGACTCGTTCGGATAAGTGTCTGGTCGTACGGCCAATGTACGTTGTCCCACAGGAACAAGTAAAGGAGTACACACTAACGTGTTCCAGTGGTGATACGTGTGATCAGAAGGTAATATTGCTGATCTAGCCTCAAAAGGAATTTCAACTGAAGGGGAACTGAGGACTTGGTTGAGAGGACCTTCATCTCTGAAGGATTATAATCCACCAGGAGTTTTATTGTCAGTCCCGTCAGATGGTGTGGAGACTAAGAAAAGGCCTGCTCTCGCAAAAACAGCCAACTTGCATAATAATATGACCCTCATGTTTTCTCCGTACTATGATCGGTCTAAACTGTTGAGGGCTATCGTTTGCCTCATTCCATTCACCTCCTATATTCAAATTATTCTCTTCTCAAAGAGTAAGGGTCTGCTAAACGTGGTCTATTTATCCGCCGAAGACATAGAAAGGGTCAGGGTAAGAGTGATAATAATGGTCCAAAAAGAGTTATTCAGAGAGTTCCTACAACAAGGATCATTTAGAGAAAAGCTATGCAAAGACGTTCTGGATTTCTTAAGAAAGCTACGTCCGGTTATAATACGAAAACTTTTGTGTCGGTGGACGACAAATTTATGCTGAATATTCAGGTGCACTCAAACCACCGGTTATTTTGCTGAACAGACACCCGGTGACAGAAATCATTATCCACCACCACCATAGTAGAGAAGGACTTTTCGGCATCGTGCAAGTACCGGCCACAATCCGCGAGAGGTACTGGGTTACCAGGAAAGTCGGCGCAGTAAAACTGGCCGTAGGACAGTGTTTAACTTGTCGTAGACTGGCCGCTATCGCCGGTCAACAGCTGATGGCTCTTCCTCAAAGACGTGTGAAAAAAGGACGGTGTTGCTTTAGCTAGGTCAGAATGGAATAATTGGGTCCTATTCTTTTCGTACGGGCAGAGGGTCGGAATAAAGGTACGACTGTCTATCTACTTGTCCACAAACTCGAGCTACTCATTTGGAAGTGATAGCTAGTTTAAGAACAGATTCGTTTATAATGTCTCTCGACTGATTTATTAGTAGACGTGAAACACCAACAGAAATCTATTGCAACAATGGCTCGCTATGCACTTGTATTCCAGCTCATGAATGGTATCGTAGAATTTGCAGAACACTCGTGTTCTTGATTCGGGTTCTGCATCGATTCGGACTTCGCATTGCCTTGAGGTTCGAGTGTGCTATCCGGAACGAGTGAAGTTTGTTATTCGGTGAATCGAGCACTTAACTGGTTATCATACTTCACGCGGACCAGGACTTATGTGTTTTAGTTGTATCACGGATATCGTAGCTTAAAAATTAGGCATGAACCCGGGGTTATTCATTGGATTGCCATGGAATTTGACCAATTATTGGCGGTATCACTCATCCACGCTTGGAACAGCTGAGCAGGTTTGGTGACCTTGCATGGCACTGACTTGGTATGAGTCAGGGTGTTAATTTCCGGTTCCTTGGAAGACATCGGGTCAGCCGGGCGATCGTTTGACCGTGAGAGGGACTGTACTTAGTCCTAACCTGTTCGAGCTTCTCAAGTGGCTGTGGGATAGGCGGTCGAGAGTGCTGTAACGACAACATTCAACTTCCTTCCGTTTGTTAGTCGCTGATCTCCGCGAGCTTTGTTATGGCTTCCTTGATACATGTTGCAGTATCCGGTTCAAGCATGAACCATTTTATCTCTAGTTTTGCCAATTTATGTTCCTGGTTTAATTTCGAGTCAACTGACCAACCTTATGGGAACCGGCATTCCCTCTCGGAATCGTGACAGGACTGCATTTTACCGAATTTCCCTTAAATCCAATTCCGGCAGAAAAGCAAAAGAGTGATTTAATTATCTGGTTAGCTGTAGCGGTTGTCCCGAGGTTTTGGTTGTCAATCCGATAGAAACCTAGCCTTGCTAGCTCTATGCATGATTTAGACAGAATACGGCTACCATCAGCAGAACAAATTCCAATTCGATAACCATGTTCATCTAAAATTCTTGGTTCTAAAGCAGCACAATAACCACAGTTATACAGTGGTGAGAAACAGGTGAAAAACAAAAACGAAGGACAGAGGCTTTGCGGAAATCAGAACGGTGTGGAAAATTGAAACCGTTTCCTTTACAACCAGCTGAACGAGACTCCAGCCCAGTACGATTGTGGCACAACCATCAAACTGCAGTGTCAGAAAAACGTGAATATACGCTACTATTCGTTCATCTCATTTTCTTGCCATTCCAGATGGTCATGTAGTGAATATGACAGATGAACAAGAAGAGACAGAAGAAGGACAAATTTGAGCGAAATAACAGTTTGTTGTTTGGACTAATTTTTAAATCCTCCTGTTGATACTTTTTCGATCGCACGGTGCTGCCTGTACATCTCTCGTTGTTGTTGTGACCCTGTTACAATATATGTCCACTGTATCTCACTCTGCCTTCTGGGGAGTGGATTATCTGTGCCGTGACCGATTGTATTCCTCCGTATGCTACTACAATAATCGTTATTCATTGCTGACTGTCGAACCTCCTGTCCAAATACAGCAGGCATCAGGACACTAATTTTATGAATTGGCCAGATTGGAATACTGTAGACATGATCGTCAAAACACAGTTACGATTCGCAAAGCTCTCCGCGTGTTTATTCTTTGAACTGTCTAGGCTAGCAGACTACAAAATGAATAAACTTTTACCGGCATGAATCAATCAACCAGTCACAAAAGGATGGATTTAAATGTAGTTGCAATACGAAAGAGATTTACTATTAAGTGAGTAAAAATAAGCTGCATCTGTGGGGCGACCAAGAACATTTGCCAAAACGAATGGACCAACCTATCATCAGATCAGTTAGTGGCGCTTATATGAGGTAGTCAATGGTGGAGTGTAGTGACAGAATGGACAAGAGTGGGAGTTCGAGCATCAGAGCAGCAAAACAAATAACGTAGATTAGGAATTTTAACCGCTTCCAAAAAAATGAACGAAAACGTAAGCCGTTCATGTAACGAGTACTGTAAAACATGAGCATAAACCAATATCATCTCAGAAAAAAATAGACTTGCGCCATGCCCGACGGTAACAACGTATGTACATAAAGTCATGAGAAATATAAACAAAAATCGGGGGTAGAGGCACCGATAACGAACGGAACTGTTCAGGAAAAACCATTCAAGCGGATTACTGAAACGGCTCATTGGATAGATAAAACGGATATCGCGTCCGATGTGCAGTTCGCAGTCGGGTAAAGATGGAGACTTGAGAAATCATGTGATGGGACTTGAATGATCAATGAATAACAGACGCATCTGATATTCTCAAGGCCAGCCTGACCACCGAAGTATCAGCTACAGCAACGAAGAATGAGTGTGGTTCCCCTCTATATGGTTAGCAATCATGCACACAATCGAAAACACTAGTGATTTTCATTTATACAAAAATTAATCTGGGGTAAAAAAAAGAACAATCCTGCACAATGCATACTTCACTACGAATATCCAAACTCACTTTTACCTTCCGTATTTTCCAACATCAAAACTATCAGTCGTCAACAGACGTGCTATAGTGCAGAAACAACAATTGCTCGTATCTGCCTCTGAAAGATCCATTCTCAAAAACGGTTTCACACTAACGAATGTGAACAGATTTCAGCAATATTTCCCATCCAAACCAATTCGAATACTGTTCATCACAAAAACGTATTCATTCTGAAATAGTCCAACACATCCGAATTGTCTTACACAATGCACCATTTTTCTTTCTCATCAAACACATACTCGAACAGAAACAACTCACTCAACATGTAGTACACTTGGAATGAATTGACTTGAGTGTTCATTTGTTTGCCTGGATACGTGACCGACACAGATGATCCCGTTGATTGATACAACTCCTGACCAGATTGTGCACAAATCACTTCAGTCATCCGAGATGAATCAAACACATCGATCAATTGAACACACTGATTTGCAGTGGATGTCTGCAGAAAATGATACATATAATGCATTATTCGATGATATAAGTGGTATGAATTAAGGACATTTGTCGCTTTAAAAAGAACATATCACGTTTCTCCTACATTTGGATTCAAGAATGAATTCCTATTTCATAATCTGAGTAAATGGATGGTTCATGTACTGGATGAGTGACTGAGTAGATAGAAATTTCGAATTGGTTGAATTAATCAGTGAATGTGGTGATGAGTAAGTGATTTGGATAGACTTTGTTGTGTACCGAATATTTGCGTTTGCGATTGATTCTACACGTTCGATCATCTCCACGTGGTAAACTGACCTCGAGTACTTTGAGATAAACTTGAATATTTCGTCCAGGATCGGCCACGATTGTCCGATTACATTGGAAATTAGCAGGAATGGGACCAGGTTGAGGGCATACATCGTAGTATAGTTCGTTTTCACCCGCAGTCAGTTGTGTCGTGTCACAAACAACGTTTGGTACTGTGAAATTCGTATGTGGCATGTTTAAGTTTACCATGTTAGCGTTTGAAAAATAACGATCAAACAGTGGTTAGAAAATATCACCTATCGTCACCTACACACAGCTCCTCACTATCAAATTTGCAACATGTTTTGGGAGAATTTCATTAACTTCTCGCAAACATGTGAGAGCTCAACTTCATGTTCGAGTGGCTTTCTAAGGAAGCTAGTTCGAAATCTATGTTTGGTGCAACATAGAAATGCTACACTACGCACCAGTATGTTATGCTATACTATGCTATGCTATGCCATGCCATGACATTCGTCCTGCTACGAGAGAAACACTCACTCTTCTGGTAGAATTTTATTGTTTACTAACACAGCGTAGTCGAAATCGTTGGTAGGTTGTCGACCTTTCGGTCACCACGGGTAACCATTTTCAACATTGGTTTCACAAACGACCGATATTTCTCTCATGATTTGTTTGCAACTCAACCAATGCTAATAAATCCAACAGACTCACATTAGCTTCGTAACTGCTACACGACTTCTGCAGTCTCGTCATTGCGTTCCATGATTTGAGCTTACACTCAGCATTATTGGATTTCGGGATGTGAGGTTATGCTAATGAGAATTACGCTTGTAGTTTATTCACAATATGGAACTGCATGCAGATCAAATGAATTGTCTGGATTCTTCATTCCAATTTCAAAGAGTATCCGAACGTGGCACCTTGTTCCGTATTTTCCGATAATACTAGAAAATAACAGATGCTTGTTGCACACTGATAACATCCATCAATGACTATCGAATGCAAACGGAATAGCACGGAATCAGAACACAGTGAATAAAAGGAAAGCAATGATTATCACAGAATGTCATCATATTGCAATCAGACTCTCTGGATTTGACCACGTTGAAAACAAGATTCCTCCGAAAACTGAACAATGCTATTGCACTGAACGGATTTGGAATATACATGATAACCATGATATGAAATGTCAAACAAACTGTTTCTCACTGAGTTGGTAGAAAACCTGAAATGAAGTGATTCTTGCTGTTGTAGTTTTGCCAGGATATGTGACCGTCACGACTGACCCGGTCGATTGGTAAAATTCCTGACCAGATTGTGCACAAATCACTTGAGCTGTCTGAGACGAATCGAGCTGATCAGTCACTTGAACACACTGATCTGCACTGGATGTCTGTGGAGTGGTATACAGATTGTTTACAATCGGACATTTTGTGTAACGTATTGGGGAATAATCGTGTCTGTTGGTAAAAATACAACTCTTAACTGGTGACCTTCGATTTTATTCATAAACCAAATGTGAACTAATTAGATAGATAATCATCTTGCAAAATGAGAACTGAGTAGCTGGTCAATTATCAATGCATGTGGAACTACATGGGATTTAGAACATTCCATCTATTAGTACAGCTTAGGGTACTCTAGTGTGTATAGACTTACATTTGACACTTTGAGATAGACACGCATCTTTTGATCTTGTTCCACTGCAATCGTTCGTTTGCATTTGAACGTCTTGTAAATTATTTGCTCCTGAGCATAAACTTCGTAGTACTGCTCATCCAATACGGCAGTCAGTTGTGTTGTGTTGCAGTTAACAATGGGTACTATGAACAGGGAGTGAGTGAGAAGATAATACTTGTATTCTAGTGGGTAATGGTACTGTTCTAAATAGCATGCTCGTAATAATTGTGTTGTGTGAGGCCACAACTGAGACTGTTCAATAGGTGAGCACAGTATGTTTGTTAACCGTGGATTGTGATGGTTTGGATAAGATTTAACTGAATTTTAGAAATCTCTAAAATGACCATTTTCGAATAACTACCATATGCTTGCTGCTATTTCCCATAGGTTCATGATTGCTGAGCTGAACATTCGGTTTGTCTTATCTCGTAGCAGACTATGCGCACTACGAACTGACCAAACAAGACGGGAGGGGCAGGGATGAATCCTATCGCACACACACACACAACTTCACATACGAGTGCATGCCTCATTAAGGTCCGTGATCCTAACCATGGTTGTGGTGAGACAGAAAAACATTCCGAATCACGTCGTGGTTCATGTCCAGCCACACTAATTGGGCCGCATGTGACTGGTCAGTCCGTGTGTGGCCTTTCTACACCGCCTCCAATCAAGTGCATTTATCGACTCGCCCTGTAAAACCGTCCAGCATAGGAATCTTAGTTCACTGTTTTAGTCCAGAGATTCGTGTTCTCTTTTTGTCTCGGATAATCAGGCCAGGGTTCTCTGATACAACGATTTCTGCTGACGTTGGATAATGGCATTTCTAGTGAAATGTATGGGGCAAATTCTCACGTAAGAACAAGAACAGTTTGAAATTTCAATCCCGAGGATTCCTGTGCAGCCAAAAGTGGACATCCCGAAAATACCAACTGTCGAGACGCTGTTGTAAAACGTGAGTGAATTTCATCATCAGCCCGACGATGTTATAAACTTTGACTCATGGTATTCCACATACGTAGACGTTCGTCAGGCCACTGGCATACGATTTCTGTTGCGTAAACTGGGTCCGGCTGAACATCACACATACTTCAATTCGATCTTATCAAAACACCCATAGGACCTGGATTTATCACAGACAGTAAAACATCTAAGTGCCCACTTTGGTAAACGTTCTTCTTTGTTTAGTACATGTTACCAACATTAGCAACTTCCGAGAAGTGCTGACCACGATATTGTCTCCTAATTAGACGGAGTCAATCGTTCTTGCGAACACGCCAAACTCCAAAATCTCAAATGATCAGTCTATAACTCCCAATTTTGTCTGTGGTCTTCACTCACCTATTGAGAATAACGTTCGCACCCAGGTCTTAGCCAAGCTTGAACCTGATCCCAAAATCACATTACAACACATCACCGAAAAGTGTCAGTGCTTGAATAATTCAAAACACGATGAGAAAATGATTCAGCAAGTAGATCGGCAGTCAGTTATCGTGATCAATGTTTTTCCCACGTCTGAAAGACCAAAAATTCCTCAACCGGACTTCCAAAACAGACTGTGCGACGCATATTGTCACTGTTGATTGTGGCACTTCCCTCGTTCTTGTACGTAAAGGTCACACGAATGTGGATTTTGTCGAAAAATTGGTCATGAACAAAGAATCTGTCGCGGCTGAGGACTGAATCCGAAAAGTGGATCAATTAAAAGGCACCAGCAACGACAAGACAGAATGCTTGCAACAATCAGGTCTCAAGTAACACACCAGAAGATCTTCTTTCACGGGGTCTTCGGTCACATTCCATTGCTGGGTTAACGCCCCACTATCTTGTAGGTCAGACGCTTGAGTCAAAGGCTCCGGTTAGGGTTCCAAAAAACCTTTTCTGTGTTATGGGCAGATGCGAAGTATGATTCGCCCAGTAACCTCCAGCATCTTTCTTGTAAGGGGTCTAACCAGTTTCTCTCCTCTTCATTTAAGATCGATACTAGACGCCACAGGTAACTGTGGCTCTCAAGAAAGTAATTCACGATGAATGGTGATAATCGTTTCTAAAGCAGAGTTACCTCTGGTTCGAGAAACACAAAGACTAGTTAATTCAAACGCAGTGAGGAGTTGAGTGGGAATTGAAATCGCCTACTATGATGTGCAAATTGTCGTTTAACAAGGAAACGGCAAAAGGTTATCTTGGAAGTACGAAGAAGTTTAAATACTTCTTTCGTCGGAAAACTGGGCAATGTGCGCGCCATCTTCTGGAATGAATGAAATCGGAGAGTCATTTGATGGGTGAATGAATTCATTGTTCATACTGTCAACGTCCGCAGCAAATTCCACTTGTTTCGTTTTCTTTCCACACAGCAGCCGAACACCTTGCCATATACGGTTATTATTATTATTGCTACACAGGTGTTGACTAGCATACAGCGAGTTAGTGCGTTTAATTTCTTCCTTCATCAAGCGAGACATGTATCATACTTTGGGATTATCCCGGGCTTTGTAGAAATATTCCTTCCATCTTCTTAAGGATTTCAATGTCAGACAAGTGGCACGGCCGTTACAGGGAAAGATGGTTTTTCTAAGGGACAGCAAATGTCCAAAATTAAATTGATCGTCTCTACGAAAAGTTTGACATTACTACTGAGTGACGATTCGAAAGAAAACCGTGAAGATGCATGAGAAAGTGATTTCTGAAGGAAAATAATGTTATCACGTGAAAAATTTTGGAGACGGATTTTCATTTAGCTGGTTCGTTTGAAAGAGTGGGAGGTAAACCGGCCTCAACAGAAACAGACAATGGTCACTGGTTGAGACAGGTGCACACAGCTTTAGGGAGAGTAATTCACGATGAATGGTGATAATCGTTTCTAAAGCAGAGCTACCTCGGGTTCGAGAAACACAAAGACTAGTTAATTCAAACGCAGTGAGGAGTTGAGTGGGAATTGAAATCGCCTACTATGATGTGCAAATTCTCGTCTAACAAGGAAACGGCAAAAGGTAAAAAAGAGTCATAGAAAGTTGAAATAGAATTCTGTGAGGAAAACGGAGCCACGTATACGTTTGTTATGATGGTGTTCCTACAGCGAGAAAATTTAGGATGGAACTGCATAACTAAACAATCAATACCATCCATCGAGTATGAATAAGCGACCTCGGACTTGTCACACCAGCTGGACTTGACAGATTTGACCACCCCGCCTCCGGTCTTCTTAATGGTGGAACTCCTGTCCTGCCGAAACATTTTGAAACCATTTATTGACACCAGGTAGTCAGAAACATGTCGGTTCAACCACGATTCTTGTATGCAAACCACGCACGTATGAACTTGAATGCGAGAACGAAGAACGAGGCTTAGATCCGACATTTTAACGAAAAGAGAACGAGTGTTGGTATTCAACAGAGACGGGATGGACGTCTTCGTTGGAGGGTAGTAGTCAAGCATAGCCTGTCAGCCAGTACGGATGCGCTTTTTGGGTCGAAATGAAATTCCTTTATCTAAATGATCGGCTGAATCAGACGGAGCAAAAGGTCCAATATTCTGCTTGAAAAGAGGAATTTCTGACAGCATTTAGGCGACGAAGTGGTTTTCTGGCCGTATTTCATCGTGCTGACCATGGTATTAGAACAATCCACAAGATTATCTCACCACTGTCTGTATGTTGTAGTTAGAGCACGCAAGCCAACACACACACCCTCTTACACTCAGGGGAAAATTTGAGGTACCTGGAGTGCTCGAGTGTACGGCCCAACAGACTGCAGTTCCGACACGCAGAAGGACGAGTTCTATGATGAAATCACCACTCTCGTTTGCAGGAGCAAAGGCTCTGACATCGTAGTGCTCTTTGGTTATTTCAATGCACAAGTTGGCAAACTTGGTACGTCAGAAGCTTGTTTAGGTGGCCGTTGTGCTTCACTCGGTTTCGGATGTGAGAAAACTCCTTCAGGTTATTCGGGATAGTGAGCAGATTCCCGGGCAATGGTGTGAATCGGTGATTGTGCCGATTTACAAATAAGGTGGCAGATCCTCTTGTGAATACCACGGACGAATTAGCTTGGTAAGCATCGCATCCAAACCGCCCGCCGGGCTCACTCTTCACCGCGAAATGTGTACGCTTGAGAATCAAACTAGTTTCAGACCCAATAGGAGTTGTATCGACCACATTTTTACTCTTCCCTAAACCTTAGGGCACACACATATCTTCCATAGACCCAAAATCTCTATCTTTCTTGATCTGAAAGCGGTGTCCGATTCAGCCAACTGCACCCTTCTTTGGCGCTGCCTTTTATTGAAGGGTGTAGCAAACAGATCTATTTCACTTCTCCAATGCTTGTATGCGAATAGTCGAAACCAAGTTCGTGCTCACGGCCATCCTTCACCCGAATTCGTTTAAGTTGCCTCCTTCCACCCTACCTCTTCAACTTTTGGATTAACTGATTCTTAAGATAGCCCCATCTTTGTGTGAGAATAGCGGCATTGACCTCTGTTCACGAACTAGACTGTTTGACTTGGAATTCGTGGACGATATTGTTCTTCTGAGTGAATGTCCAGGTGAGTTGCAAGCTCTCTTAGATAGCCTAAACAACAGCGTAGCAATTTTTGGCATGCGTTTTACATCTTCTAATTCTAAAATGCTGCTGCAGTACTGGATTGGTTCAACATCATATATTTTCTTGGTAGAGTAGGCTCTAGTTGAATTAGATAAGTTTTGTTACCCGAACGGTTACATCTCACCAGGTGGATAGATATCGGATGAAGTGTCATTGTGTGTGCAGGAGGCGCGTTTGGCTTTTGCCAACCTCAGTTATCTGTGTCGCTCGCGTGACATCCGATAGTCTGTTGAGGTTAGAGTGTACAACGCGGTGGTTATGTCCCCTCTTATATGCGGCTCAGAAACACGGCCGTGGCTCAAGTGCTGTATATAAACAGATTAGGGTGCTTGGGACATTTGTTACGCATGCCCACCGATAGACTCCCTTGGCTTACACTGTTCTCCGAGGCAGTTAATTGAAATGATTGGAAGGTAGATCGAGGTAGCCAGTCCATCACATGGCAAGAAGTTATGAAAACAATGAGCAGTGGAGCTGGTTCACTAGGACGTGTTAGACTTCCAGGATGGGGTCCACGTGACCAGCCTACCAAATGGTTGGAACTAATAAGCGATATGGATAGGTGTAGCGGCCAGTGACGTTCTTGCATTCCTTGTCTTCGTGATTTTCACTCGTTATTTGATTTTTCTTTCACCTTTTCCACTTTATGCTTCTATTATTTTTGCCGTTGACTCGTAGATGCTGGAATGTAACAACAGAAACCAGAGCACAAAAGTGTGAGGCGCCCAAGCCATCACACCACGTCAACGTGCAGTTTCGTCGTGATGGTTTGGTGGCTCCACCCAGGATATCTGGGAAGTAATTTATCACGTACATATCTAAGGAATATGTGCCATATTCTGGAGATTATGTTGTGAATAAAATATAGCGTCCGTGCCCATATATACATTAATCACCGTGTGTACAATCAGCGACGTCTCCGCAACGACATCATTCCAGCCTCGCTTCGTGTGAAACCGTCTGACAATTCTGTGCGCTCCGTAAACGCAACTTTGGTCGCTTCTCGTACGTTTCTACGACAACGGATTCACGACTGCACAGTCCAAATATGTTCCATATGCTACAGAATACGAAACTTGGATGACCGCTTGATATGTTTGCTACCGCCAAACATACTCAATGAGATCAATGTCATCACCGAACTATCGCTCGAAAAAGCCAATCAGATCAGACTCAGAATATGTAATATTCTCAGAAATCAGAAACCAATTTCGTCAAATCTATCAACAACACTGTAAAGTGACAAATCGATTCACATCATCAAAGCTGAGAAAGGCAACATTACAGTCGTTCTAAATAGGTCAGACTACAAATCAAAAGTTCGACAACACTTGGAAGATGTACCATATGAAAGAATTAAACAAAAGAAAGCCAACGCCACACTGAACAAAACAAAGACACAGATAAGCAAATACCTCTCAGGGTTGAAAGAAAAGCTGGGGAAGTCTCTATGGTTTGTTTTGAATCCTAAAACAAACAGACCTGGAAGATTTTACGAACTACCAAAAATGCACAAAGTCGGCACACCTATCCGACCAATCGTGGATTATACGCCTTGTGCAAACTACATGTTAGCCAAATACATCAGTACACTACTAAAGCCGTACAAATAATGGTGGTAAGTCACATAAATGACGCCTTTGATTTCTCCCGCATTCTAAAGACTGTAGTATTAGGAGAAGACGAAACAGCGGTGAGCTTTGATGTGACATCTCTTTACACAAGCGTGCCCATTAAAGACAGTTTGGAATTTTTACACTCCATATTGATCAATGACACCACCTTAGAACACAGATGTCCATTGAATCCAACTGTTATTATCACTGGCGTTGAACTATGTTTCACTTCCACTTTATTTACATTTAACCAATCATTGTACAGACAGACTGACAGCGTAGCCATGGGTTCTCCTATATCACCCATTGTAGCTAACCTGTTCTTACATTCGATCGAATCTAAAGCATTGGCCACATTTCCCAATCCACCACGAATCTGTCAGATATTTAGACGATGTTTGCAATTCTGAAATCAGAACATAGGCATGACTTTCTACAATGTCTCAATAATCAGTCTAACTCAATTCAATTCAAAATGGAGACTTAGAGCACTAAGAGAGTCATCGGTTTCCTTGACTGTCGACTACAAGTAAACAACTCCCGTAGGTTTACAATGAGCATTCACAGGAAATCTACACATTTCGACAGATATCTGGAATTTAAGTCAGCCCATCCACAATGCATAAAACGGGCACTCGTATCGTCACTAACCAACAGAGTCGACAAATTGTGCAACGACGGTGTCACTCATAAACAGGAAATGCAACGCTTACACACGGTCCTTCAAAACAACAACTACCCACGAGGACTAGTAACCGTCGTATTAAGAAACAAGTCAGCAACACACGACAAGAAAGACGTAGACTGGCTAACCTCTGTTGGTATCCCGGACAGATCAGGCATATCGGAGGCAATCAGGAAAGTACTTGGTGCGTATGGTGTTCGCGTTTTCTTCCGAATAGATAACACGCTGCGACGCCATCTCACAAGAACCAATAACTCTCAACACATACACGAAAAGAACAACTGTGTTTACATGATCAACTGCAAAGAATGCCCCACTCAGTACATTGGACAAACATGCAGTAAGGTCAAAACCAGAATCGCAAAGCACAAAAGTAAAGATAAATGCAGACCGAGGGACCAAATGACTTTAGGAAAGTTAGAACGCGAATCTGAAATCGCACTTCACGCAATATCCGAAAACCACACCATCGACTACAAAAACACCAGAATCCTCCAATGTGGATTCCGTACGTACACCGAACGACTCTACGCGGAGGCTCTGGCAATTCACGCCCACCAATCGTGTCTCAACCGCAACGATGGGACAGAGATTTCAAGCATATGGATGGCACTTACGACGCGGATGGATAAACACCAAAACGGGTCTTAACACCTTGTTGACCTCAAATGACCCCAATAAGACGGACACATTGTATGGACGGAGATTCAATCCACCTACTGATAGACCTAAACGGCCCGTCTGGCTCATTTATCTGGCTGCACACGGGTTGGTTCATTCGGTTCTGGTCGAATGTTATCCACTGACTGATCCATTGATTGCCTCACTGGCTCTGATCTTGTTGGCGATTCCCATCAGCTGATCACGTGCTGTCCACTTCATTGAACCAGGCCGTGTATTAGCAACGTACTGGGCGCATTCCCTCACACTAGCCTATCTGGTCTCGATTGCCCCTGGGCACCTCATTGCACCGTACGGAGTTTTGTGTTTGCTTCACATAATTAGACTAATCGATCTGTCACAAGCTTCCGACCTGACTCAGTCACTTAACCCATACAATTCACGAAGTGCACTGGTGTTTCCCCTGGTGGTTTTATCTTCAAATACCTTTTTCTATGGAGAACACTGAAAAGCGCTGTTCGATCAAATGCATCGAAGGGGCCTTTCAGGTCTAAGAAAACCATTATTATAGAAAAAGACACGATAGAGAAAAAGCTCGTTACGAAAACGAGCTTGTTCGCTATCGTGCATTTTTCTATAATGCAATGGGATTATTCAGTGAAAACCATTATTGTTGGTTGGCGATGCGTGTGACGCGTATCAAGTAGTCGGCTTATTCACCCTTTAAGAGGGATGTCGTATCCTGTCCTCAGTTCGCAGTCGGGCAATGATAGAGACTTTAGCAATCATATGACAGAAATTGGAAAACTCATGATTGACAGAAGATTCGTTGAATGTCAATGCTGTTTCGAATCACTGTTTTTCTTCACTCACAGAATATGGAACGAACAACGGTGATGTTGAGTCTTTTGTAGTTGACCGAATGATGCGAAAATGGATTTGGTATTGTCGGCAGCCACGGCAAATCACAAACGAGCCTGATCACTGCTGAATGAGTAATACCATCAAAACTGAGTGCGCTTCCGGATAATACGGTTAGCGATCCTTTCACCAATTTTAAACACCAATGCTTTTCATGGAGTAAACAGATATACAAAACGTAAGATGAAGTGAAGACGATAGAATATTCCTGCACAATGCATACTTCACTACGAATATCTAAACTCACTTTTACCTTCCGTATTTTCCAACATCAAATCTATCAGTCGTCAACAGACGTGCTATAGTGCAGAAACAACAATTGCTCGTATCTGCCTCTGAAAGATCCATTCTCAAAAACGGTTTCTCACTAACGAGTGTGAACAGATTTCAGCAATATTTCCCATCCAAACCAATTCCAATATTGTTCATCACAAAAACATATTCATTCTGAAATAGTCCAACACATCCGAATTGTCTTACACAATGCACCATTTTTCTTTCTCATCAAACACATAATCGAACAGAAACAACTCACTCAACATGTAGTACACTTGGAATGAATTGACTTGAGTGTTCATTTGTTTGCCTGGATACGTGACCGACACAGATGATCCCGTTGATTGATACAACTCCTGACCAGATTGTGCACAAATCACTTCAGTCATCCGAGATGAATCAAACACATCGATCAATTGAACACACTGATTTGCAGTGGATGTCTGCAGAAAATGATACATATAATGCATTATTCGATGATATAAGTGGTATGAATTAAGGACATTTGTCGCTTTAAAAAGAACATATCACGTTTCTCCTACATTTGGATTCAAGAATGAATTCCTATTTCATAATCTGAGTAAATGGATGGTTCATGTACTGGATGAGTGACTGAGTAGATAGAAATTTCGAATTGGTTGAATTAATCAGTGAATGTGGTGATGAGTAAGTGATTTGGATAGACTTTGTTGTGTACCGAATATTTGCGTTTGCGATTGATTCTACACGTTCGATCATCTCCACGTGGTAAACTGACCTCGAGTACTTTGAGATAAACTTGAATATTTCGTCCAGGATCGGCCACGATTGTCCGATTACATTGGAAATTAGCAGGAATGGGACCAGGTTGAGGGCATACATCGTAGTATAGTTCGTTTTCACCCGCAGTCAGTTGTGTCGTGTCACAAACAACGTTTGGTACTGTGAAATTCGTATGTGGCATGTTTAAGTTTACCATGTTAGCGTTTGAAATATAACGATCAAACAGTGGTTAGAAAATATCACCTATCGTCACCTACACACAGCTCCTCACTATCAAATTTGCAACATGTTTTGGGAGAATTTCATTAACTTCTCGCAAACATGTGAGAGCTCAACTTCATGTTCGAGTGGCTTTCTAAGGAAGCTAGTTCGAAATCTCTGTTTGTTGTTACACTACGCACCAGTATGTTATGCTATACTATGCTACGCTATGCCATGCCATGACATTCGTCCTGCTACGAGAGAAACACTCACTTTTCTGGTAGAATTTTATTGTTTACTAACACAACGTAGTCGAAATCGTTGGTAGGTTGTCGACATTTCGGTCACCACGGGTAACCATTTTCAACATTGGTTTTACAAACGACCGATATTTCTCTCATGATTTGTTTGCAACTCAACCAATGCTAATAAATCCAACAGACTCACATTAGCTTCGTAACTGCTACACGACTTCTGCAGTCTCGTCATTGCGTTCCATGATTTGAGCTTACACTCAGCATTATTGGATTTCGGGATGTGAGGTTATGCTAATGAGAATTACGCTTGCAGTTTATTCACAATATGGAACTGCATGCAGATCAAATGAATTGTCTGGATTCTTCATTCCAATTCCAAAGAGTATTCGTACCTGACACTTTGTTCCGTATTTTCCGATAATACTAGCAAATAACAGACGCTTGTTGCACACTGATAACATCCATCAATGACTACCGAATGCAAACGGCATGGCACGCAATCAGAACACAGTGAATACAGGAAAAGAAAAACTACCACAGAATTTCATCGTATTGCAAACAGATTCTGTGGATTGGACCACGTTGAAAACAAGATTCCTCCGAAAACTGAACAATGCTATTGCACTGAACGGATTTGGAATATACATGATAACCATGATGTGAAATGTGATGAGACATTACACTTGTCAAACATCTACCTATGCGCCCGACCGTTCATCAATTTGACAGTTATTCAAACACAGCCATAAGAATGAAAGGGTTTATAGTGGTTGAGTTGTGTAGAAACTTCCCAACCTCCTTCTGTTGAAGTGTACATTTGTGACACAGAAAAGAAACCGTTACTTGGTCGCAATGCATCTGTATCTGATTCGCAGTCTATTGCCTCCATGAACTGATCACGTGGCTTCAACTAGGCTACTGGTTGGTGAAAATGAATACCAAAAGCCACTTCATATCACTCGCCAGTATGCGAGACTACTACTCTCTTGTGATTTCGCGATACGGTACAGATGTTGGTTTGAAAACCAGGTCGCGAATGCGCTTTCCCGTCCACCGGTAAATGGTCAAAATTGTGTGAACAATGAGATTGGAACAGAAATAATAATTGCTGTTACCATCCAAAGCCAGTGACGGAAGGACGCTATATCATGTAGTGTAGATGTTCAATAAACCGTTGACAGCCGGCCCGCATAGCGTTGTGGTTAAAGTGTTCCATTCACAATCATTCATTTCAGGTTCGAGCCCTTGTGGGTCTCGGTGGATGTGCATTGCTGATGATTCCTAACAAGGATGAAATAGCTGTACAGTGCTTCCATGGTTTCCAATCGTGAGTTCAGCGTTGAAGCTCCTTGAACAATTATATTTTACAAATCTAATCTCCAATTAATCAAATAATTACTGAGTTGGGTGATTTCAGAATTCAAGCTATAACGAGAGAGAGAGAGAAGTAGGTTGCGTCACAAGACATTCGAGGACCGGTGGAACATATTGATGGACAAAGGAAAGAATGACAGCTTGTGTGGCACCAAACTGCCTTAGCCTACGAATTTGAAAATACAGTCTACGAATTTTTTTAATACAATCAAGAATCTGAGAAGACCATTGGAAATTAGTGTTGACTGTGACGCCTAAGTATTTGACCGAGTCAGCTCGGGAAATTGGGACACTGTTGGTGATTGATTGGTCATTGGGATAAGAGGAACGAGAAAGAGAGAAAGTACACTCAAGACATTTGGAAGTGTTGATATGTAATCCATAATGGGACGAAAAATTCCGGATATTATATTAGTTCTCGGAAAAAGAGTTAAAGTCCTATTGGTCGGAGATGGATTGACAGAGCACGACGTTATCAGCGTACTTAAACAGTTGTGCAGGTGGTGCAGTGCTCAAGTCACTAACGTACGTGGTGAAGAGAAAGGGGGAAAAAACGGCAACCCGAAGAACACCTGAGTTGTTATTCATAGGAGTCGACAAACTTGTACCAACTCTAGTACGTTGAGTTCCGTTGGAAAAGTGATCTTTCAACCACGAGAGTAAAGAAATGGGACAGCCAAAGGACTATAACCTCACATCGGCGCCAATACAACCAGCATCATTGGACAAAGTTAGATCTCGACATCATGGGACCATTTTCAACAATTTCAATTCACAAAAGCAGTATGCTCGTCACCACGTACCATTATAACAAGTGGCCTGATGTAAACAGCATCCTTCGGGAGTGAGTACGCCCCTGCAGCATCGAATTTCTAATACTAGTACTCAGAAGGTTGGCAGTAACTATACTATACGACCCCGTCTGAATTCGAGCGAGATAAACTGCGCGGCATGTGCTTTTTTCAACCAAAGAGTGATCAGATAGAGCAACCTACACAACTCCAGTGGGCCGTTTGTGGTATATTAATTGACATGAACTCGTTCACTATGAATAAACTGGTCGTGATTGTCAGTTTAGCAACGCCTTGGATAGAGAGCCCCAGGCGAATGACAACTTATGTAGTATCTGATCAGCAGTTACTCATCCATTAGCGCAGCGTTTGTCGCTAACCTGTTCTCACTTTATTCTCGTATATTCGCTTTGGTCTCCTGAATCCTACGGATTTGTATGAGTATAGTTCAGTTGGAACAACCATTAACGGATCGTGGATTGCAGCTGTTCTCTGAGTCCTAATCCTCAGCATCAGATTAAATAAGAAATCGAAGTTATCATTATGATGGCAAAGTAGGAAAAGAGCCAAAAATAAGGACAGGATTATGATGTATGAGCACAAAGTTCTATACTCTCGCACTTGTGCAGATCGTTCTCTTGTCCAGCATTACCCACTACAATACCTGTATACCTGTTGATACAGTGAAAGTCACCACTGACTAACGGAACTGTTTACGTGGATCAAAAGTACCACAATTTTTACGCATTTCCTGATTCCGCAATTTCATATCCACAGATATAATGTAAATATTGAAAATTCACCAAATCGAGTGTATAAAGATACTGCTTACTTGGCTTGAATACAAAAGCCTCATTTGTCATGATGTGTAATCTTAACTTCCTGCCGATAATCACTGCTTGTATGGATCTCGTGGAAGTTCGACACACCGAAAGTAATCAAATGCAATGACATGCGCTTAATAAATGCTGTCCATCTTATGGACAATGCACTTACCGAACCTTACCCTATCACGGTTGATGTAGTTTTGATAGGTGGTATATATAATTGTTTGGTAGAGTTGGCATCACCAATATGACTATGGGTTGAACCTGGTTATTACATTTTTTCAGTGCTCAGAATACTGTGAATAAACCAATATTTGCATATCATCAAGATTTATCAACTTCCTGGAATCGATTTCACTCACGCCGTCAAATAAGTGGAATACTCACGTTGGTTAGGTCTTGATGCATGCGACTATTGTGTGCACGTTCATTGGTGGTTAGCTCAACCTTGGACAAAATTCATGTGGCCCGTTCACTGAAAAAGTCTCCGATAGGTACAGTCAGCTATCTGTTGTTGCAACTTGGGCTCTACTTGACTTCATTTCTCATCAACAATATCAATCTGTATTCCTTTCACTTTTGACCATCAAATCTATTAGCATCGTCGCTGAAATAACTAGCCAGTTCATCAAACCCCATTCATGGACTTGTACGCAGACCTAAGTGGCAAACACTGGCTACTTCCATGTTAATACCATAATCCCCTCAGAAAATATCATTCAGAACACGTAGAAGAAAAGCCGGAACCAATGAATCATGTTGTGGTCAACACGACATGCAATGGTTTGCCGTCCTCTAATCATGACCACAATAATTCCTTAGTTTGTGCTTAGTTTTCAAACCTCTCCGTAATTATCACTTCTTCGGGTACTCCCAATCCCATGGTCTAAGATTGATCAAGGCCGCATAAATCTACCGTCCAGTTACTGGGAAGGTGTCAGCTAGATAAGCCAATCACATGATAAGGATAATTTGATGGACACACCACTACCCATGATTGGTGTTCGTTCCATGTCTATGTTCATGATCTTTTGTCTGATGCCTACTATGTAATCTATAAATGCTTCGGGAATGATATAGAGAAAAACAATTGTTTCACCGAATCGGACTCTGTAACGATGAAAATCTCAATGCACTTTTCCTGTGTTCCTCGTGCACAGTTCACCTTTCGTGATGAAGTCGCTTCCGTCAATATTAGGTCACTGTGCATGAACACCTTCACGTTTAGGCGACGAAGTGGTTTTCTGGCCGTATTTCATCGTGCTGACCATGGTATCAGAAAAATCCGCAAGATTATCTCACCACTGTCTGTATGTTGTAGTTAGAGCATGCAAGCCAACACACACCATACACGAACACGCGCACACACACCCTCTCACACTCAGGAGACAAATTTGAGGCACCTAGAGTGCTCGAGTGTACGGCCCAACAGACTGCAGTTCTGACACGCAGAAGGACGAGTTCTATGATGAAATCACCACTCTCGTTTGCAGGAGCAAAAGCTCTGACATCGTAGTGCTCTTTGGTTATCTCAATGCACAAGTTGGCAAACTTAGTACGTCAGAAGCTTGTTTAGTTGGGCGTTGTGCTTTACTCGCTCAGCGCACAGATAACGGGGATCGGCTTCCCCAGTTTTGTGCAAACAATCGGTTATTCCTGTCTAATACAAAGTTCCGACACAGCTCATGTCGTACAGCGACATGCCGCTCTATCGCTTCAGGTACTCTAAGCCAGATCGATCATATTGCAGTAAGTTACCGGTGGCGCAGTTCTGTTCCCAACTGTATATCTTACTGGTCTGCGTAAGTAGAATCGGATCATGCATTAGTTTGAATGTGATTATCTCTCCAGCTCAATGGTCATCCATACAAACCACAAACCTGGTTAGACGTACAACGTTTGTGTGATCCAGAAGTTCGCACCAGTTTGGAACAGAAATTAGCAAATGAACTAGGATCTAGTTCGAACAGTAATGTAGATCAGTATTGGGCCCATATCCAACAAGTAATTCACGTGGCAGCAAGTTTCGCGTGTGGTCGTAGATCCGATGTTCATCAAAAACACTGGATTTCTCAACAGTCGATCAGTCTAATGGAGAAAAATCGTCAGCTCTCGAACAGTAAGGAGATTATTAGGATCCGAAGAATTCTGCAAATGCAAGTTACAAAAATCCCTAAGGAGGATCGCGAAAATGGTTGGGTCAAAGTAGCTGGAGAAATGAAGATAACAGCTGCTTTAGGTCAAAATCAAAGACTGTTCAAACTTGTTCGCGACACCGGTGGAAGGCGAACCACGGTCAGCGATAGAAATGGACAGAGTAAAGACTAGACCGCTGGGCTGAATACTTCAAGGAGCAGTCCACCTGACCGCACGCTCATGTAGTTACTCCAACATCAACAACTGCGATTCCTTTAAGAGTATCACTTAAACCCTCATCGGAAGTGGAAGTGGAGTCATGCAATCGATCACCAAAGTGGGAAAAAGCGGCAGGTCCCGACGGACTCCTACAAGTTCCTTCCTAAATGGGTGGTGCTGCGTTGATAAAATCACTTACCACCTTGCTCCACGACACTTGGTACGAGCAGCGTATTCCATTATTATGGAACTAGTCATCGATTGTACCCATCTTCAAGAAGAGAATACGCAATTACTGTAGTAATCATCGTGGGATTAGCATGATCCCGATAGTCATCATCATCATCATCATCATCATCATCATCATCATCATGATCTTGATCATGATCATGATCATCATCATCATCATGATCATCATCATCATCATTGTATTCTCATACTTCTGGCAGCCTAGGGATTTACTGTCAACTACCCAATCCGTTCGAAACGACCATCGGTGTTCGACAGGAATGTCCATTTCTCCGTTCTTGTTCAACTCCGTCATGGACGAGATAATGGAGTATGCCTTGCGAAATTTCCAAGATGTTGGAGTCAAACAAGGAAATGGTGGAAAGCTGTGACCTGGATTACGCGGACCACCTTGTCTGCTTCTTCGAATGCACCGAACACGCGCAACAAGCATTAGATAGACTCACAAAAGCTGTAGCTCCATTCGGCATGCGTTTTGCACTTTCAAAATGGAAAGTGATGTTGTAAGTCTGGAAGTCAACGGTTCCGAGATTGATGCTCGATGAAGAGGAACTAACAATTGTTGACCGCTTTAGTTACCTGAGCAGCAGCTTGACGAAGGATAGGAGCACAGTAGTAGGGGTGGGCACGTGTATATCAAAAGCTCGAGTGGCGTACGCTGGACTGAAGCACTTATGAATGTGAACTTGGCAAAACGGGATTCGGGTTCTTCGGCCAAAACATCAATCGAGAGTAGCAAACCTTGCGAAGCTAAAGCACGTGCCATTCTAGACACACCGCACCGTCCTCAACCAAGGAGCATAAAACTCGTTTAGGGTTAGTTAAATTCCATTGAAGTTGTATATGCTTCGGTCAGATCCACGTAGATATTTCTGTTTCATTGACCCCATCACACGGGTATACCTTGGTACTAACGCGCATCGATAAACTGACGAAATGGACCGAAACTATTCCCATCTCCATCGTCACGGCCGAATCAGTGGCTCAACGTCTGATAGAACGATGGACAGTTTTATATGGTTGTCCTTCTATAACCACCGCCGATTGAGGACAACAAGTTGAGTCCGATTTCATTTATTACCTGAATCACATGCTAGATACTGTACGCATTCACACGACCACGTACCATCCGGCATCGTATGGTTTAGTCAAACGTTTACATCCCCAACTCAAAGCGGCTCTAATAGCACATGAGAGCCCCGACTGGTCCAAAACATTCTAGCTGGCTTTGTTCGGTGTCAGGACTTGCTTAAATCCAGATATACAATGTTCCCCTAAAGAACTTGTCTAACGCACGACATCAAGATTGCTTGGGGAATTCTTTACGCCACGGAGTTCAGATTCACTTGTCGCACAAAAATTTGTTCATCTTTTGTCTGCGTACATGTAAAATCTCGCTCCGGCGTATTTTCCAGTAGGATTATTAGTGTAAAACGTGTCATAATCATCATCGTACAGCGGTAAATAGCAGGGCAAGCCCCACTGACCACTGTCTCTCTCACCATGTTGCACGCTGAATTCGAAAGTATGAATATACAAGATGGACAAGGACTGGACCTACACGGGTGGGAAAAGGAAAGAATGCCCCAATAGCCAGCACACGGAATACACAGTCTAACTGTACAAACGCACATCGATCAGTCATTCTGATTCGATAGAAAGTGACAACACAATCGCCACTGTTCGCGGTTCGCTGCCATATCCTTCAGTGTATCCAGCCAACTGGTAGACGGATCTTTTGGACCCCAACCACGAAGACGTGAAGCACCTACTTTTCCTAAGTTTGCTGTACACTTTCTCATTCTCCGCGTTGTGGAGAGACGGACAAGAACTCATAGAGGAGGAATATTGGTACGGCTCATTCACTATATACCAGGGATATTATATCCCGTCCTCAGTTCGCAGTCGGGCAATAATAGAGACTTAACCAATCATATGATAGAAATCGGAAAACTCATGATTGACAGAAGATTCGTTGAAAATCGATGCTGGTTCAAATCACTATGTTTTTCTTCACTCACAAAATATGGAACGAACAACGGTAATGTTGAGTCTTTTGTAGTTCACGGAATGATGCGAAAATGGATTTGGTATTGTCGGCAGCCACGGCAAATCACAAACGAGCTTCAGAAAAGTCTATTCGAGCCTGACCACTGCTGAATGAGTAATGCCATCGAGACTAAGTGCGCTTCCAAATAATAGAGTTAGCTATCCTCTCACCAATTTTAAACACCAATGCTTTTCATGGAGTAAACAGTTATGCAAAACGTAAGATGAAGTGAAGACGATAGAATATTCCTGCACAATGCATACTTCACTACGAATATCTAAACTCACTTTTACCTTCCGTATTTTCCAACATCAAAATTATCAGTCGTGAACAGACGTGCTATAGTGCAGAAACGACAATTGCTCGTATCTGCCTCTGAAAGATCCATTCTCAAAAACGGTTTCACACTAACGAGTGTGAACAGATTTCAGCAATATTTCCCATCCAAACCAATTCCAATATTGTTCATCACAAAAACATATTCATTCTGAAATAGTCCAACACATCCGAATTGTCTTACACAATGTACTCTTCTTCTCTCTCATCAAACACATAATCGAACAGAAACAACTCACTCAACATGTAGTACACTTGGAATGAATTGACTTGAGTGTTCATTTGTTTGCCTGGATACGTGACCGACACAGATGATCCCGTTGATTGATACAACTCCTGACCAGATTGTGCACAAATCACTTCAGTCATCCGAGATGAATCAAACACATCGATCAATTGAACACACTGATTTGCAGTGGATGTCTGCAGAAAATGATACATATATTGCATTATTCGATGATATAAGTGGTATGAATTAAGGACATTTATCACCTTCGAAAGAACATATCACGTTTCTCCTACATTTGCATTCAAGAATGAATTCTTATTTCATAAACTGAATAAATGTGGAGATGAATAATTGATATGGAAACACTTTGTTGTGTACAGAATATTTGCGTTTGCGATTGATTCTACACGTTCGATCATCTCCACGTGTTAAACTGACCTCGAGTACTTTGAGATAAACTTGAATATTTCGTCCAGGATCGGCCACGATTGTCCGATTACATTGGAAATTAGCAGGAATGGGACCAGGTTGAGGGCATACATCGTAGTATAGTTCGTTTTCACCCGCAGTCAGTTGTGTCGTGTCACAAACAACGTTTGGTACTGTGAAATTCGTATGTGGCATGTTTAAGTTTACCATGTTAGCGTTTGAAATATAACGATCAAACAGTGGTTAGAAAATATCACATATCGTCACCTACACACAACTCCTCACTATCAAATTTGCAACATGTTTTGGGAGAATTTTATTAACTTCTCGCAAACATGTGAGAGCTCAACTTCATGTTCGAGTGGCTTTCTAGGGAAGCTAGTTCGAAATCTCTGTTTGTTGCAACATAGAAATGCTACACTACGCACCAGTATGTTATGCTATACTATACTATGCTATGCCATGCCATGACATTCGTCCTGCTACGAAAGAAACACTCACTCTTCTGGTAGAATTTTATTGGTTACTAACACAGCGTAGTCGAAATCGTTGGTAGGTTGTCGACCTTTCGGTCAGCATGGGTAACCATTTTCAACATTGGTTTTACAAACGACCGATATTTCTGTCATGATTTGTTTGCAACTCAACCAAAGCTGAGCTTACACTCAGCATTATTGGGTTTCGGGATGTGAGGTTATGCTAATGAGAATTACGCATGCAGTTTATTCACAATATGGAACTGCATGCAGATTAAATGAATTGTCTGGATACTTCATTCCAATTTCAAAGAGTATCCGTACCTGACACTTTGTTCCGTATTTTCCGATAATACTAGCAAATAACAGACGCTTGTTGCACATTGACAACATCCACCAATGACTATCGAATGCAAACGGCATGGCACGCAATCAGAACACAGTGAATACAAGGAAAACAATGATTATCACAGCATGTCATCATATATCATACAGATTCTGTGGATTGGACCACGTTGAAAACAAGATTCCTCCGAAAACTGAACAATGCTATTGCACTGAACGTATTTGGAATATACACGATAACCATGATATGAAATGTCAAACAAACTGTTTCTCACTGAGTTGGTAGAAAACCTGAAATGAAGTGATTCTTGCTGTTGAATTTTTGCCAGGATATGTGACCGTCACGACTGACCCGGTCGACTCGTACAATTCCTGACCAGATTGTGCACAAATCACTTGAGCTGTCTGAGACGAATCGAGCTGATCAGTCACTTGAACACACTGATCTGCACTGGATGTCTGTGGAGTGGTATACAGATTGTTTACAATCGGACATTTTGTGTAACGTATTGGGGAACAATCGTGTCTGTTGGTAAAAATACAACTCCTAACTGGTGACCTTCGATTTTATTCATAAATCAAATGTGAACTAATTAGATAGATAATCATCTTGCAAAATGAGAACTGAGTAGCTGGTCAATATTCAATGCATGTGTAACTACATGGGATTTAGAACATTCTATCTATTAGTACAGCTTAGGGTACTCTAGTGTGTATAGACTTACATTTGACACTTTGAGATAGACACGCATCTTTTGATCTTGTTCCACTGCAATCGTTCGTTTGCATTTGAACGTCTTGTAAATTATTTGCTCCTGAGCATAAACTTCGTAGTACTGCTCATCCAATACGGCAGTCAGTTGTGTTGTGTTGCAGTTAACAATGGGTACTATGAAAGGGGAGTGAGTGAGAAGATAATACTTGTATTCTAGTGGGTAATGTACTGTTCTAATTAGCATGCTCGTAATAATTGTGTTGTGTGAGGACACAACTAAGACTGTTCAATAGGTGAGCACTGTGTGTTTGGTAACCGTGGATTGTGGTGGTTTGGATAAGATTTAACTGAATTTTAGAAATCTCTAAAATGACCATTTTCTAATAACTACCGTATGCTTGCTGCTATTTCCCATAAGTTCATGATTGCTGAGCTGGACATTCGGTTTGTATTATCTCGTAGCAGACTATGCGCACTACGAACTGACCAAACAAGACGGGAGGAGCAGGGATGATCCTATCGCACTTCACTAGCAGACACACAAACACACCTTCACATACGAGTGAGGACATGCAACTATTGACAGATAGCGTACTGACTAATCATACAGGAACCCGTCCGTATCTGCACGGTAAGATGAGCAATGTTTGGTTTCTTCTTATTAGTTACATACTAGAAGTGAAGCTATAGCGTTCTGGACCGCGTGCGGAATCATTCGAATCATCAGAATCTTCTCTCACAAGTTCCTCACCGATTTGGCTTACTTGACTTACAAATCTTCGAACTGGATTTTTGGGTGATGGTTGTGTTTCCTCGACTGTATCAGGTAGACCATCACTCCCAGTTCCGGTAACCGCTTTCTTTTCGAATGCTTCTCTGAAGTCAATTTCGTTAAGGTGGCGTCGAGGTGTGCATGCCTCATTAAGGTCCGTGATCCTAACCATGGTTGTGGTGAGACAGAAAAACATTCCGAATCACGTCGTGGTTCATGTCCAGCCACACTAATTGGGCCGCACGCGACTGGTCAGTCCGTGTGTGGCCTTTCTACACCGCCTCCAATCAAGTGCATTTATCGACTCGCCCTGTAAAACCGTCCAGCATAGGAATCTTAGTTCACTGTTTTAGTCCAGAGATTCGTGTTCTCTTTGTGTCTCGGATAATCAGACCAGGGTTCTCTGATACAACGATTTCTGCTGACGTTGGATAATGGCATTTCCAGTGAAATGTTTGGAGCAAATTCTCAAGTAAGTACAAGAACAGTTTGAAATTTCAATCCCGAGGATTCCTGTGCAGCTAAAAGTGGACATCCCGAAAATACCAACTGTCGAGACGCTGTTGTAAAGCGTCAGTGAATTTCATCATCAGCCCGACGATGTTATAAACTTTGACTCATGGTATTCCACATACGTAAACGTTCATCAGGCCACTGGCATACGATTTCTGTTGCGTAAACTGGGTCCGGCTGAACATCACACATACTTCAATTCGATCTTATCAAAACACTCATAGGACCTGGATTTATCACGGACAGTAAAACATCTAAGTGCCCACTTTGGTAAACGTTCTTCTTTGTTTAGTACATGTTACCAACATTAGCAACTTCCGAGAAGTGCTGACCACGATTTCGTCTCCTAATTAGACGGAGTCAATCGTTCTTGTGAACAAGCCAAACTCCAAAATCTCAAATGATCAGTCGATAACTCCCAATTTTGTTTGTGGTCTTCACTCATCTATTGAGAATAACATTCGCACCCAAGTCTTAGCCAAGCTTGAACCTGATCCCAAAATCACATTACAACACCACCGAAAAATGTCAGTGCTTGAATAATTCAAAACACGATGAGAAAATGATTCAGCAAGTAGATCGCAGTCAGTTATCGTGATCAATGTTTTAACTACGTCTGGAAGACTAAAACTTCCTCAACCGGACTTCCAAAACAGACTGTGCGACGCATGTTGTCACTGTTGATTGTGGCACTTCCTTCGTTCTTGTACGTATAGGTCACACGAATGTGGATTTTGTCGAAAAATTGGTCATGAACAAAGAATCTGTCGCGGCTGAGGACTGAATCCGAAAAGTGGATCAATTAAAAGGCACCAGCAACGACAAGACAGAATGCTTGCAACAATCAGGTCTCACGTAACACACCAGAAGATCTACTTTCACAGGGTCTTCGGTCACATTCCATTGCTGGGTTAACGCCCCACTATCTTGTAGGTCAGACGCTTGAGTCAAAGGCTCCGGTTAGGGTTCCAATAAACCTTTTCTGTGTTATGGGCAGATGCGAAGTATGATTCGCCCAGTAACCTCCAACATCTTTCTTGTAAGGGGTCTAACCAGTTTCTCCTCTCTTCATTTAAGATCGATACAAAACGCCACAGGTAACTGTGGCTCTCAAGAAAGTAGTGGTTCAGGAGTTGCCCTCCTGAGGCCTAAGTTTTCACTTCACTTGGATGCCTTCAAAGTCTGCACATCACGTCAGAAAGGGCATCAGGCTGCCCTCGATAAAACTGTGTAATTTCAAAATACATGTATGTTGTGTCTCCGAAATGCGCGTACAAGAGCCCACATTTTTGATCAATCTTCACATCTCAGACACAACCTCAGTCTCTAGCTTTACTCTTCATGTGTCGCGTGATCTGGTTCCTAGTGCTCGTGGTCAGGTTGGTGTGTGGCTGTGTGCTTTAGGCATGAGAGCTGAGCGTGCATTTCTAGACTGGATTCCCGTCAGCAGTCGTTTATGTGCAGTTCGGTTGGACAGTTCTGTGCATTTCAATAGCAACAAACTGAAACGTCGATGCGTATTCGTCGTGTTTGTGTGTGCACCCACTGACTGCAGTTCCCCTGAGACAATGGACGAATTCTACCAGTATTCGTCTCGACTTCTTCGAGGTGTGACTTCAATATTTGTGTTTGTATTTGATCAGACGTTTGCATAGACAGACGTCCGCATTTTACTCAAAAACGATTTACTCTTGGTAATTCACCGAATCAATGGGATGAAAAAAGCCACTACATATCAAAATTGTTAGAAAATTCTGTCGACACTCCTGCCCAGTTTGTGAGGATTGCGGCCATATATGGAACCGTAGAGGTTTTGGATCGAAAGCAGGAACGTGTAGAATCGAGAGGGTTACATTTGGATAGATCACTGTGTAAAAGTTGTATGCTATCTGCAAGCATTTTTCTGGGAGAAATTCACATATGCAGTCAGGTATGGTTTGGACAGCTTAGCAGATAGCCCAGTTAAGGGTGTGAAAGATGACCGACTGATAAAAGATTAACCTCGAAGAAGAATTTCAAGACCTCTTGTTAGTACACCAGCAAAAATAACAGCGGCCCAGTAAAGTAGAACAGGAAAAACACATTGACAAACAAAAAGGGGAATAACACTCTGTTTACCGGAAAAATGACTAAACTTTCGGAGTTGGTAAAATAGACGGCGTAGTACCTGCACACAGCTTGCAATGTCAGATGATCATTTCAAAAAAACGCATCGATACTTATTCCTAAGTATTTGACTAGGCTTACTCCAACTAGTGATTCCGTGGAAATGACGAATAGATCAGAAGGATAAGTCGGAATACAATACGAGCACAAAGATTTGTTTAAGAGAGAAGTAAATATACCGGTTAGGGCAACAGAAACGTGTCTCAAAAGTGATGATCATCGGCCATCAGGATCAACACCTAAGGTTATCTTGGAAGTACGAAGAAGTTTAAATACTTCTTTCGTAGGAAAACTGGGCAATGTGCGCGCCATCTTCTGGAATGAATGAAATCGGAGAGTCATTTGATGGGTGAATGAATTCATTGTTCATACTGTCAACGTCCGCAGCAAATTCCACTTGTTTCGTTTTCTTTCCACACAGCAGCCGAATACCTTGCCAAAGACGGTTATTATTATTATTGCTACACAGGAGTTGACTAGCATACAGCGAGTTAGTGCGTTTAATTTCTTCCTTCATCAAGCGAGACATGTATCATACTTTGGGATTATCCCGGGCTTTGTAGAAATATTCCTTCCATCTTCTTAAGGATTTCAATGTCAGACAAGTGGCACGGCCGTTACAGGGAAAGATGGTTTTTCTAAGGGACAGCAAATGTCCAAAATTAAATTGATCGTCTCTACGAAAAGTTTGACATTACTACTGAGTGACGATTCGAAAGAAAACCGTGAAGATGCATGAGAAAGGGATTTCTGAAGGAAAATAATGTTATCACGTGAAAAATTTCGGAGACGGATTTTCATTTAGCTGGTTCGTTTGAAAGAGTGGGAGGTAAACCGGCCTCAACAGAAACAGACAATGGTCACTGGTTGAGACAGGTGCACACAGCTTCAGGGAGAGTAATTCACGACGAATGGTGATAATCGTTTCTAAAGCAGAGTTACCTCTGGTTCGAGAAACACAAAGACTAGTTAATTCAAACGCAGTGAGGAGTTGAGTGGGAATTGAAATCGCCTACTATGATGTGCAAATTGTCGTCTAACAAGGAAACGGCAAAAGGTAAAAAAGAGTCATAGAAAGTTGAAATAGAATTCTGTGAGGAAAACGGAGCCACGTATAAGTTTGTTATGATGGTGTTCCTACAGCGAGAAAATTTAGGATGGCACTGCATAACTAAACAATCAATACCATCCATCGAGTATGAATAAGCGACCTCGGACTTGTCACACCAGCTGGACTTCACAGATTTGACCACCCCGCCTCCGGTCTTCTTAGTGGTGGAACTCCTGTCCTGCCGAAACATTTTGAAACCATTTATTGACACCAGGTAGTCAGAAAAATGTCGGTTCAACCACGATTCTTGTATGCAAACCACGCACGTATGAACTTGAATGCGAGAACGAAGAACGAGGCTTAGATCCGACATTTTGCCAAAAGAGAACGAGTGTTGGTACTCAACAGAGACGGGATGGACGTCTTCGTTGGAGGGAAGTAGTCAAGAATAGCCTGTCAGCTAATACGGACGCGTTTTTTGGGTCGAAATGAAATTCCTTTATCTAAATGATCGGCTGAATCAGACGGAGCAAAAGGTCCAATATTCTGCTTGAAAAGAGGAATTTCTGACAGCGTTTAGGCGACGAAGTGGTTTTCTGGCCGTATTTCATCGTGCTGGCCATGGTATTAGAACAATCCACAAGATTATCTCACCACTGTCTGTATGTTGTAGTTAGAGCACGCAAGCCAACACACACACCCTCCCACACTCAGGGGAACATTTGAGGCACCTAGAGTGCACGAGTGTACGGCCCAACAGACTGCAGTTCCGACACGCAGAAGGACGAGTTCTATGATGAAATCACCACTCTCGTTTGCAGGAGCAAAGGCTCTGACATCGTAGTGCTCTTTGGTTATTTCAATGCACAAGTTGGCAAACTTGGTACGTCAGAAGCGTTTTTAGGTGGCCGTTGTGCTTTACTCGGTTTCGGATGTGAGAAAATTCCTTCAGTTTATTCGGGATAGTGAGCAGATTCCCGGGCAATGGTGTGAATCGGTGATTGTGCCGATTTACAAATAAGGTGGCAGATACTCTTGTGAATACCACGGACGAATTAGCTTGGTAAGCATCGCATCCAAACCGCCCGCCGGGCTCACTCTTCACCGCGAAATGTGTACGCTTGAGAATCAAACTAGTTTCAGACCCAATAGGAGTTGTATCGACCACATTTTTACTCTTCCCTAAACCTCAAGGCACACACATATCTTCCATAGACCCAAAATCTATATCTTTCTTGATCTGAAAACGGTGTTCGATTCAGCCAACTGCACCCTTCTTTGGCGCTGCCTTTTATTGAAGGGTGTAGCAAACAGATCTATTTCACTTCTCCAATGCTTGTATGCGAATAGTCGAAACCAAGTTCGTGCTCACTGCCATCCTTCACCCGAATTCGTTTAAGTTGCCTCCTTCCACCCTACCTCTTCAACTTTTGGATTAACTGATTCTTAAGATAGCCCCATCTTCGTGTGAGAATAGCGGCATTGACCTCTGTTCACGAACTAGAATGTTTGACTTGGAATTCGTGGACGATATTGTTCTTCTGAGTGAATGTCCAGGTGAGTTGCAATCTCTCTTAGATGGCCTAAACAACAGCGTAGCAATTTTTGGCATGCGTTTTACATCTTCTAATTCTAAAATGCTGCTGCAGTACTGGATTGGTTCAACATCATATATTTTCTTTGTAGAGTAGGCTCTAGTTGAATTAGATAAGTTTTGTTGCCCGAACGGTTACATCTCACCAGGTGGATAGATATCGGATGAAGTGTCATTGTGTGTGCAGGAGGCGCGTTTGGCTTTTGCCAACCTCAGTTATCTGTGTCGCTCGCGTGACATCCGATAGTCTGTTGAGGTTAGAGTGTACAACGCGGTGGTTATGTCCCCTCTTATATGCGGCTCAGAAACACGGCCGTGGATCATGTGCTGTATCTAAACAGATTAGGGTGCTTGGGACATTTGTTACGCATACCCACCGATAGACTCCCTTGGCTTACACTGTTCTCCGAGGCAGTTAATTGAAATGATTGGAAGGTAGATCGAGGTAGCCAGTCCATCATATGGCAAGAAGTTATGAAAACAATGAGCAGTGGAGCTGGTTCACTAGGACGTGTTAGACTTCCAGGATGGGGTCCACGTGACCAGCCCACCAAATGGTTGGAACTAATAAGCGATATGGATAGGTGTAGCGGCCAGTGACGTTGCTGCATTCCTTGTCTTCGTGATTTCCACTCGTTATTTGATTTTTCTTTCACCTTTTCCACTTTATGCTTCTAATATTTTTGCCGTTGACTCGTAGATGCTGGAATGTAACAACAGAAACCAGAGCACAAAAGTGTGAGGCGCCCAAGCCATCACACCACGCCAACGTGCAGTCTCGTCGTGATGGTTTGGTGGCTCCACCCAGGATATCTGGAAAGTAATTTATCACGTACATATCTAAGGAATATGTGCCATATTCTGGAGATTATGTTGTGAATAAAATATAGCGCCCGTGCCCATATATACATTAATCACCGTGTGTACAATCAGCGATGTCTCCGCAACGACATCATTCCAGCCTCGCTTCGTGTGAAACCGTCTGACAATTCTGTGCGCTCCGTAAACGCAATTTTGGTCGCTTCTCGTACGTTTCTACGACAACGGATTCACGACTGCACAGTCCAAATATGTTCCATATGCTACAGAATACGAAACTTGGATGACCGCTTGATATGTTTGCTACCGCCAAACATACTCAATGAGATCAATGTCATCACCGAACTATCGCTCGAAAAAGCCAATCAGATCAGACTCAGAATATGTAATATTCTCAGAAATCAGAAACCAATTTCGTCAAATCTATCAACAGACGAACAGAAAGCACTAACCACACTGTAAAGTGACAAACCGATTCACATCATCAAAGCTGACAAAGGCAACATTACAGTCGTTCTAAATAGGTCAGACTACGAATCAAAAGTTCGATAACACCTGGAAGATGGACCATATGAAAGAATTAAACAAAAGAAAGCCAACGCCACACTGAACAAAACAAAGACACAGATAAGCAAATACCTCTCAGGGTTGAAAGAAAAGCTGGGGAAGTCTCTATGGTTTGTTTTGAATCCTAAAACAAACAGACCTGGAAGATTTTACGAACTACCAAAAATGCACAAAGTCGGCACACCTATCCGACCAATCGTGGATTATACGCCTTGTGCAAACTATATGTTAGCCAAATACATCAGTACACTACTAAAGCCGTACAAATAATGGTGGTAAGTCACATAAATGACGCCTTTGATTTCTCCCGCATTCTAAAGACTGTAGTATTAGGAGAAGACGAAACAGCGGTGAGCTTTGATGTGACATCTCTTTACACAAGCGTGCCCATTAAAGACAGTTTGGAATTTTTACACTCCATATCGATCACTGACACCACCTTAGAACACAGGTGTCCATTGAATCCAACTGATATTATCACTGGCGTTGAACTATGTTTCACTTCCACTTTATTTACATTTAACCAATCATTGTACAGACAGACTGACAGCGTAGCCATGGGTTCTCCTATATCACCCATTGTAGCTAACCTGTTCTTACATTCGATCGAATCTAAAGCATTGGCCACATTTCCCAATCCACCACGAATCTGTCAGATATTTAGACGATGTTTGCAATTCTGAAATCAGAACATAGGCATGACTTTCTACAATGTCTCAATAATCAGTCTAACTCAATTCAATTCAAAATGGAGACTGAGAGCACTAAGAGAGTCATCAGTTTCCTTGACTGTCGACTACAAGTAAACAATTCCCGTAGGTTTACAATGAGCATTCACAGGAAACCTACACATTTCGACAGATATCTGGAATTTAAGTCAGCCCATCCACAATGCATAAAACGGGCACTCGTATCGTCACTAACCAACAGAGTCGACAATTTGTGCAACGACGGTGTCACTCATAAACAGGAAATGCAACGCTTACACACGGTCCTTCAAAACAACAACTACCCACGAGGACTAGTAACTGACGTGTTAATAAACAAGTCAGCAACACACGACAAGAAAGACGTAGACTGGCTAACCTCTGTTGGTATCCCGTACAGATCAGGCGTATCGGAGGCAATCAGGAAAGTACTTGGTGCGTATGATGTTCGCGTTTTCTTCCGAATAGATAACACGCTGCGACGCCATCTCACAAGAACCAATAACTCTCAACACATACACGAAAAGAACAACTGTGTTTACATGATCAACTGCAAAGAATGCCCCGCTCAGTACATTGGACAAACATGCAGTAAGGTCAAAACCAGAATCGCAAAACACAAAAGTAAAGATAAATGCAGACCGAGGGACCAAATGACTTTAGGAAAGTTAGAACGCGAATCTGAAATTGCACTTCACGCAATATCCGAAAACCACACCATCGACTACGAAAACACCAGAATCCTCCAATGTGGATTCCGTACGTACACCGAACGACTCTACGCGGAGGCTCTGGCAATTCACGCCCACCAATCGTGTCTCAAACGCAACGATGGGACAGAGATTTCAAGCATATGGATGGCACTTACGACGCGGATGGATAAACACCAAAACGGGTCTTAACACCTTGTTGACCTAGAATGACCCCAATAAGACGGACACATTGTATGGACGGAGATTCAACCCACCTACTGATAGACCTAAACGGCCCATCTGGCTCATTTATCTGGCTGCACACGGGTTGGTTCATTCGGTTCTGGTCGAATGTTATCCACTGACTGATCCATTGATTGCCTCACTGGCTCTGATCTTGTCGGCGATTCCCATCAGCTGATCACGTGCTGTCCACTTCATTGAACCAGGCCGTGTATTAGCAACGTACTGGGCGCATTCCATCACACTAGCCTATCTGGTCTCGATTGCCCCTGCGCACCTCATTGCACCGTACGGAGTTTTGTGTTTGCTTCACATAATTAGACTAATCGATCTGTCACAAGCTTCCGACCTGACTCAGTCACTTAACCCATACAATTCACGAAGTGCACTGGTGTTTCCCCTGGTGGTTTTATCTTCCCATACCTTTTTCTATGGAGAACACTGAAAAGCGCTGTTCGATCAACTGCATCGAACGCGCCTTTCAGGTCTAAGAAAACCATTATTATAGAAAAAGGCACGATAGAGAACAAGCTCGTTACCGGAAACGAGCTTGTTCGCTATCGTGCCTTTTTCTATAATGCAATGGGATTATTCAGTGAAAACCATTATTGTTGGTTGGCGATGCGTGTGACGCGTATCAAGTAGTCGGCTTATTCACTTTTTAAGAGGGATGTCGTATCCTGTCCTCAGTTCGCAGTCGGGCAATGATAGAGACTTGAGTAATCATATGATAGAAATCGGAAAACTCATGATTGACAGAAGATTCGTTGAATGTCAATGCCGTTTCGAATCACTGTGTTTTTCTTCACTCACAAAATATGGAACGAACAACGGTAATGTTGAGTCTTTTGTAGTTCACGGAATGATGCGAAAATCGATTTGGTATTGTCGGCAGTCACGGCAAATCACAAACGAGCTTCAGGAAAGTATATTCGAGCCTGACCACTGCTGAATGAGTAATACCATCAAAACTGAGTGCGCTTCCGGATAATACGGTTAGCGATCCTTTCACCAATTTTAAACACCAATGCTTTTCATGGAGTAAACAGTTATACAAAACGTAAGATGAAATGAAGACGATAGAATATTCCTGCACAATGCATACTTCACTACGAATATCTAAACTCACTTTTACCTTCCGTATTTTCCAACATCAAAACTATCAGTCGTGAACAGACGTGCTATAGTGCAGAAACGACAATTGCTCGTATCTGCCTCTGAAAGATCCATTCTCAAAAACGGTTTCTCACTAACGAGTGTGAACAGATTTCAGCAATATTTCCCATCCAAACCAATTCCAATATTGTTCATCACAAAAACATATTCATTCTGAAATAGTCCAACACATCCGAATTGTCTTACACAATGCACTCTTCTTCTCTCTCATCAAACACATAATCGAACAGAAACAACTCACTCAACATGTAGTACACTTGGAATGAATTGACTTGAGTGTTCATTTGTTTGCCTGGATACGTGACCGACACAGATGATCCCGTTGATTGATACAACTCCTGACCAGATTGTGCACAAATCACTTCAGTCATCCGAGATGAATCAAACACATCGATCAATTGAATACACTGATTTGCAGTGGATGTCTGCAGAAAATGATACATATATTGCATTATTCGATGATATAAGTGGTATGATTTAAGGACATTTATCACCTTCGAAAGAACATATCACGTTTCTCCTACATTTGCATTCAAGAATGAATTCTTATTTCATAAACTGAATAAATGTGGAGATGAATAATTGATATGGAAACACTTTGTTGTGTACAGAATATTTGCGTTTGTGATTGATTCTTCACGTTCGATCATCTCCACGTGGTAAACTGACCTCGAGTACTTTGAGATAAACTTGAATATTTCGTCCAGGATCGGCCACGATTGTCCGATTACATTGGAAATTAGCAGGAATGGGACCAGGTTGGGGGCATACATCGTAGTATAGTTCGTTTTCACCCGCAGTCAGTTGTGTCGTGTCACAAACAACGTTTGGTACTGTGAAATTCGTATGTGGCATGTTTAAGTTTACCATGTTAGCGTTTGAAATATAACGATCAAACAGTGGTTAGAAAATATCACATATCGTCACCTACACACAACTCCTCACTATCAAATTTGCAACATGTTTTGGGAGAATTTTATTAACTTCTCGCAAACATGTGAAAGCTCAACTTCATGTTCGAGTGGCTTTCTAAAGAAGCTAGTTCAAAATCTCTGTTTGTTGCAACATAGAAATGCTACACTACGCACCAGTATGTTATGCTATACTATACTATGCTATGCCATGCCATGACATTCGTCCTGCTACGAGAGAAACACTCACTCTTCCGGTAGAATTTTATTGTTTAATAACACAACGTAGTCGAAATCGTTGGTAGGTTGTCGACCTTTCGGTCAGCATGGGTAACCATTTTCAACATTGGTTTTACAAACGACCGATATTTCTGTCATGATTTGTTTGCAACTCAACCAAAGCTAATAAATCCAACAGACTCACATTAGCTTCGTAACTGCTACACGACTTCTGCGTCCTCGTCATTGCGTTCCATAATTTGAGCTTACACTCAGCATTATTGGATTTCGGGATGTGAGGTTATGCTAATGAGAATTAAGCTTGCAGTTCATTCACAATATGGAACTGCATGCAGATCAAATGAATTGTATGGATTCTTCATTCCAATTTCAAAGAGTATCCGTACCTGACACTTTGTTCCGTACTTTCCGATAATACTAGCAAATAACAGACGCTTGTTGCACATTGACAACATCCACCAATGACTATCGAATGCAAACGGCATGGCACGCTATCAGAACACAGTGAATACAAGGAAAACAATGATTATCACAGCATGTCATCATATATCATACAGATTCTGTGGATTTGACCACGTTGAAAACAAGATTCCTCCGAAAACTGAACAATACAATGGCACCAAACGGATTTGGGATATACATGATAACCATGATGTGAAATGTGATGAGACACTGCACTTGTCAAACATTTACCTATGCGCCCGACCGTTCATGAATTTGACAGTTATTCAAACACAGCCATAAGAATGAAAGGATTTATAGTGGTTGAGTTGTGTAGAAACTTCCCAACCTCCTTCTGTTGAAGTGTACATGTGTGACACAGAAAAGAAAACCGTTACTTGGTCGCAATGCATCTGTATCTGATTCGCAGTCTATTGCCTCCATGAACTGATCACGTGGCTTCAACTAAGCTACTGGTTGGTGAAAATGAATACCAAAGGCCACTTCATATTACTCGCCAGTATGCGAGACTACTACTCTCTTGTGATTTCGCGATACGGTACAGATGTGGGTTTGAAAACCAGGTCGCGAATGCGCTTTCCCGTCCACCGGTAAATGGTCAAAAGTGTGTGAACAATGAGATTGGAACAGAAATAATAATTGCTGTTACCATCCAAAGCCAGTGACGGAAGGACGCTATATCATGTAGTGTAGATGTTCAACAAACCGTTGACAGCCGGCCCGCATAGCGTTGTGGTTAAAGTGTTCCATTCACAATCGTTCACTTCGGGTTCGAGCCCTTGTGGGTCTCGGTGGATGTGCATTGCTGATGATTCCTAACAAGGATGAAATAGCTGTACAGTGCTTCCATGGTTTCCAATCGTGAGTTCAGCGTTGAAGTTCCGTGAACAATTATATTTTACAAATCTAATCTCCAATTAGACATTCGAGGACCGGTGGAACATATTGATGGACAAAGGAAAGAATGACAGCTTGTGTGGCACCAAACTGCCTTAGCCTACGAATTTGAAAATACAGTTTACGAAGTTTTTTAATACAATCAAGAATCTGAGAAGACCATTGGAAATTGGTATTGATTGTGACGCCTAAGTATTTGACCGAGTCAGCTCGGGAAATTGGGACACTGTTGGTGATTGATTGGTCATTGGGATAAGAGGAACGAGAAAGAGAGAAAGTACACTCAAGACATTTGGAAGTGTTGATATGTAATCCATAATGGGACGAAAAATTCCGAATATTATATAAGTTCTCGGAAAAACAGTTAAAGTCCTATTGGTCGGAGATGGATTGACAGAGCACGACGTTATCAGCGTACTTAAACAGTTGTGCAGGTGGTGCAGTGCTCAAGTCACTAACGTACGTGGTGAAGAGAAAGGGGGAAAAAACGGCAACCCGAAGAACACCTGAGTTGTTATTCATAGGAGTCGACAAACTTGTACCAACTCTAGTACGTTGAGTTCCGTTGGAAAAGTGATCTTTCAACCACGAGAGTAAAGAAATGGGACAGCCAAAGGACTATAACCTCACATCGGCGCCAATACAACCAGCATCATTGGACAAAGTTAGATCTCGACATCATGGGACCATTTTCAACAATTTCAATTCACAAAAGCAGTATGCTCGTCACCACGTACCATTATAACAAGTGGCCTGATGTAAACAGCATCCTTCGGGAGTGAGTACGCCCCTGCAGCATCGAATTTCTAATACTAGTACTCAGAAGGTTGGCAGTAACTATACTATACGACCCCGTCTGAATTCGAGCGAGATAAACTGCGCGGCATGTGCTATTTTCAACCAAAGAGTGATCAGATAGAGCAACCTACACAACTCCAGTGGGCCGTTTGTGGTATATTAATTGACATGAACTCGTTCACTATGAATAAACTGGTCGTGATTGTCAGTTTAGCAACGCCTTGGATAGAGAGCCCCAGGCGAATGACAACTTATGTAGTATCTGATCAGCAGTTACTCATCCATTAGCACAGCGTTTGTCGCTAACCTGTTCTCACTTTATTCTCGTATATTCGCTTTGGTCTCCTGAATCCTACGGATTTGTATGAGTATAGTTCAGTTGGAACAACCATTAACGGATCGTGGATTGCAGCTGTTCTCTGAGTCCTAATCCTCAGCATCAGATTAAATAAGAAATCGAAGTTATCATTATGATGGCAAAGTAGGAAAAGAGCCAAAAATAAGGACAGGATTATGATGTATGAGCACAAAGTTCTATACTCTCGCACTTGTGCAGATCGTTCTCTTGTCCAGCATTACCCACTACAATACCTGTATACCTGTTGATACAGTGAAAGTCACCACTGACTAACGGAACTGTTTACGTGGATCAAAAGTACCACAATTTTTACGCATTTCCTGATTCCGCAATTTCATATCCACAGATATAATGTAAATATTGAAAATTCACCAAATCGAGTGTATAAAGATACTGCTTACTTGGCTTGAATACAAAAGCCTCATTTGTCATGATGTGTAATCTTAACTTCCTGCCGATAATCACTGCTTGTATGGATCTCGTGGAAGTTCGACACACCGAAAGTAATCAAATGCAATGACATGCGCTTAATAAATGCTGTCCATCTTATGGACAATGCACTTACCGAACCTTACCCTATCACGGTTGATGTAGTTTTGATAGGTGGTATATATAATTGTTTGGTAGAGTTGGCATCACCAATATGACTATGGGTTGAACCTGGTTATTACATTTTTTCAGTGCTCAGAATACTGTGAATAAACCAATATTTGCATATCATCAAGATTTATCAACTTCCTGGAATCGATTTCACTCACGCCGTCAAATAAGTGGAATACTCACGTTGGTTAGGTCTTGATGCATGCGACTATTGTGTGCACGTTCATTGGTGGTTAGCTCAACCTTGGACAAAATTCATGTGGCCCGTTCACTGAAAAAGTCTCCGATAGTTACAGCCAGCTATCTGTTGTTGCAACTTGGGCTCTACTTGACTTCATTTCTCATCAACAATATCAATCTGTATTCCTTTCACTTTTGACCATCAAATCTATTAGCATCGTCGCTGAAATAACTAGCCAGTTCATCAAACCCCATTCATGGACTTGTACGCAGACCTAAGTGGCAAACACTGGCTACTTCCATGTTAATACCATAATCCCCTCAGAAAATATCATTCAGAACACGTAGAAGAAAAGCCGGAACCAATGAATCATGTTGTGGTCAACACGACATGCAATGGTTTGCCGTCCTCTAATCATGACCACAATAATTCCTTAGTTTGTGCTTAGTTTTCAAACCTCTCCGTAATTATCACTTCTTCGGGTACTCCCAATCCCATGGTCTAAGATTGATCAAGGCCGCATAAATCTACCGTCCAGTTACTGGGAAGGTGTCAGCTAGATAAGCCAATCACATGATAAGGATAATTTGATGGACACACCACTACCCATGATTGGTGTTCGTTCCATGTCTATGTTCATGATCTTTTGTCTGATGCCTACTATGTAATCTATAAATGCTTCGGGAATGATATAGAGAAAAACAATTGTTTCACCGAATCGGACTCTGTAACGATGAAAATCTCAATGCACTTTTCCTGTGTTCCTCGTGCACAGTTCACCTTTCGTGATGAAGTCGCTTCCGTCAATATTAGGTCACTGTGCATGAACACCTTCACGTTTAGGCGACGAAGTGGTTTTCTGGCCGTATTTCATCGTGCTGACCATGGTATCAGAAAAATCCGCAAGATTATCTCACCACTGTCTGTATGTTGTAGTTAGAGCATGCAAGCCAACACACACCATACACGAACACGCGCACACACACCCTCTCACACTCAGGAGACAAATTTGAGGCACCTAGAGTGCTCGAGTGTACGGCCCAACAGACTGCAGTTCTGACACGCAGAAGGACGAGTTCTATGATGAAATCACCACTCTCGTTTGCAGGAGCAAAAGCTCTGACATCGTAGTGCTCTTTGGTTATCTCAATGCACAAGTTGGCAAACTTGGCACGTCAGAAGCTTGTTTAGTTGGGCGTTGTGCTTTACTCGCTCAGCGCACAGATAACGGGGATCGGCTTCCCCAGTTTTGTGCAAACAATCGGTTATTCCTGTCTAATACAAAGTTCCGACACAGCTCATGTCGTACAGCGACATGCCGCTCTATCGCTTCAGGTACTCTAAGCCAGATCGATCATATTGCAGTAAGTTACCGGTGGCGCAGTTCTGTTCCCAACTGTATATCTTACTGGTCTGCGTAAGTAGAATCGGATCATGCATTAGTTTGAATGTGATTATCTCTCCAGTTCAATGGTCATCCATACAAACCACACACCTGGTTAGACGTACAACGTTTGTGTGATCCAGAAGTTCGCACCAGTTTGGAACAGAAATTAGCAAATGAACTAGGATCTAGTTCGAACAGTAATGTAGATCAGTATTGGGCCCATATCCAACAAGTAATTCACGTGGCAGCAAGTTTCGCGTGTGGTCGTAGATCCGATGTTCATCAAAAACACTGGATTTCTCAACAGTCGATCAGTCTAATGGAGAAAAATCGTCAGCTCTCGAACAGTAAGGAGATTATTAGGATCCGAAGAATTCTGCAAATGCAAGTTACAAAAATCCCTAAGGAGGATCGCGAAAATGGTTGGGTCAAAGTAGCTGGAGAAATGAAGATAACAGCTGCTTTAGGTCAAAATCAAAGACTGTTCAAACTTGTTCGCGACACCGGTGGAAGGCGAACCACGGTCAGCGATAGAAATGGACAGAGTAAAGACTAGACCGCTGGGCTGAATACTTCAAGGAGCAGTCCACCTGACCGCACGCTCATGTAGTTACTCCAACATCAACAACTGCGATTCCTTTAAGAGTATCACTTAAACCCTCATCGGAAGTGGAAGTGGAGTCATGCAATCGATCACCAAAGTGGGAAAAAGCGGCAGGTCCCGACGGACTCCTACAAGTTCCTTCCTAAATGGGTGGTGCTGCGTTGATAAAATCACTTACCACCTTGCTCCACGACACTTGGTACGAGCAGCGTATTCCATTATTATGGAACTAGTCATCGATTGTACCCATCTTCAAGAAGAGAATACGCAATTACTGTAGTAATCATCGTGGGATTAGCATGATCCCGATAGTCATCATCATCATCATCATCATCATCATCATCATCATCATCATCATCATGATCTTGATCATGATCATGATCATCATCATCATCATGATCATCATCATCATCATTGTATTCTCATACTTCTGGCAGCCTAAGGATTTACGGTCAACTACCCAATCCGTTCGAAACGACCATCGGTGTTCGACAGGAATGTCCATTTCTCCGTTCTTGTTCAACTCCGTCATGGACGAGATAATGGAGTATGCCTTGCGAAATTTCCAAGATGTTGGAGTCAAACAAGGAAATGGTGGAAAGCTGTGACCTGGATTACGCGGACCACCTTGTCTGCTTCTTCGAATGCACCGAACACGCGCAACAAGCATTAGATAGACTCACAAAAGCTGTAGCTCCATTCGGCATGCGCTTTGCACTTTCAAAATGGAAAGTGATGTTGTAAGTCTGGAAGTCAACGGTTCCGAGATTGATGCTCGATGAAGAGGAACTAACAATTGTTGACCGCTTTAGTTACCTGGGCAGCAGCTTGACGAAGGATAGGAGCACAGTAGTAAGGGTGGGCACGTGTATATCAAAAGCTCGAGTGGCCTACGCTGGACTGAAGCACTTATGAATGTGAACTTGGCAAAACGGGATTCGGGTTCTTCGGCCAAAACATCAATCGAGAGTAGCAAACCTTGCGAAGCTAAAGCACGTGCCATTCTAGACACACCGTACCGTCCTCAACCAAGGAGCATAAAACTCGTTTAGGGTTAGTTAAATTCCATTGAAGTTGTATATGCTTCGGTCAGATCCACGTAGATATTTCTGTTTCATTGACCCCATCACACGGGTATACCTTGGTACTAACGCGCATCGATAAACTGACGAAATGGACCGAAACTATTCCCATCTCCATCGTCACGGCCGAATCAGTGGCTCAACGTCTGATAGAACGATGGACAGTTTTATATGGTTGTCCTTCTATAACCACCGCCGATTGAGGACAACAAGTTGAGTCCGATTTCATTTATTACCTGAATCACATGCTAGATACTGTACGCATTCACACGACCACGTACCATCCGGCATCGTATGGTTTAGTCAAACGTTTACATCCCCAACTCAAAGCGGCTCTAATAGCACATGAGAGCCCCGACTGGTCCAAAACATTCTAGCTGGCTTTGTTCGGTGTCAGGACTTGCTTAAATCCAGATATACAATGTTCCCCTAAAGAACTTGTCTACCGCACGACATCACGATTGCTTGGGGAATTCTTTACGCCACGGAGTTCAGATTCACTTGTCGCACAAAAATTTGTTCATCTTTTGTCTGCGTACATGTAAAATCTCGCTCCGGCGTATTTTCCAGTAGGATTATTAGTGTAAAACGTGTCATAATCATCATCGTACAGCGGTAAATAGCAGGGCAAGCCCCACTGACCACTGTCTCTCTCACCATGTTGCACGCTGAATTCGAAAGTATGAATATACAAGATGGACAAGGACTGGACCTACACGGGTGGGAAAAGGAAAGAATGCCCCAATAGCCAGCACACGGAATACACAGTCTAACTGTACAAACGCACATCGATCAGTCATTCTGATTCGATAGAAAGTGACAACACAATCGCCACTGTTCGCGGTTCGCTGCCATATCCTTCAGTGTATCCAGCCAACTGGTAGACGGATCTTTTGGACCCCAACCACGAAGACGTGAAGCACTTACTTTTCCTAAGTTTGCTGTACACTTTCTCATTCTCCGCGTTGTGGAGAGACGGACAAGAACTCATAGAGGAGGAATATTGGTACGGCTCATTCACTATATACCAGGGATATTATATCCCGTCCTCAGTTCGCAGTCGGGCAATAATAGAGACTTAACCAATCATATGATAGAAATCGGAAAACTCATGATTGACAGAAGATTCGTTGAAAATCGATGCTGGTTCAAATCACTATGTTTTTCTTCACTCACAAAATATGGAACGAACAACGGTAATGTTGAGTCTTTTGTAGTTCACGGAATGATGCGAAAATGGATTTGGTATTGTCGGCAGCCACGGCAAATCACAAACGAGCTTCAGAAAAGTCTATTCGAGCCTGACCACTGCTGAATGAGTAATGCCATCGAGACTAAGTGCGCTTCCAAATAATAGAGTTAGCTATCCTCTCACCAATTTTAAACACCAATGCTTTTCATGGAGTAAACAGTTATGCAAAACGTAAGATGAAGTGAAGACGATAGAATATTCCTGCACAATGCATACTTCACTACGAATATCTAAACTCACTTTTACCTTCCGTATTTTCCAACATCAAAATTATCAGTCGTGAACAGACGTGCTATAGTGCAGAAACGACAATTGCTCGTATCTGCCTCTGAAAGATCCATTCTCAAAAACGGTTTCTCACTAACGAGTGTGAACAGATTTCAGCAATATTTCCCATCCAAACCAATTCCAATATTGTTCATCACAAAAACATATTCATTCTGAAATAGTCCAACACATCCGAATTGTCTTACACAATGTACTCTTCTTCTCTCTCATCAAACACATAATCGAACAGAAACAACTCACTCAACATGTAGTACACTTGGAATGAATTGACTTGAGTGTTCATTTGTTTGCCCGGATACGTGACCGACACAGATGATCCCGTTGATTGATACAACTCCTGACCAGATTGTGCACAAATCACTTCAGTCATCCGAGATGAATCAAACACATCGATTAATTGAATACACTGATTTGCAGTGGATGTCTGCAGAAAATGATACATATAATGCATTATTCGATGATATAAGTGGTATGATTTAAGGACATTTATCACCTTCGAAAGAACATATCACGTTTCTCCTACATTTGCATTCAAGAATGAATTCTTATTTCATAAACTGAATAAATGTGGAGATGAATAATTGATATGGAAACACTTTGTTGTGTACAGAATATTTGCGTTTGTGATTGATTCTTCACGTTCGATCATCTCCACGTGGTAAACTGACCTCGAGTACTTTGAGATAAACTTGAATATTTCGTCCAGGATCGGCCACGATTGTCCGATTACATTGGAAATTAGCAGGAATGGGACCAGGTTGAGGGCATACATCGTAGTATAGTTCGTTTTCACCCGCAGTCAGTTGTGTCGTGTCACAAACAACGTTTGGTACTGTGAAATTCGTATGTGGCATGTTTAAGTTTACCATGTTAGCGTTTGAAATATAACGATCAAACAGTGGTTAGAAAATATCACATATCGTCACCTACACACAGCTCATCACTATCAAATTTGCAACATGTTTTGGGAGAATTTTATTAACTTCTCGCAAACATGTGAGAGCTCAACTTCATGTTCGAGTGGCTTTCTAGGGAAGCTAGTTCAAAATCTCTGTTTGTTGCAACATAGAAATGCTACACTACGCACCAGTATGTTATGCTATACTATACTATGCTATGCCATGCCATGACATTCGTCCTGCTACGAGAGAAACACTCACTCTTCTGGTAGAATTTTATTGGTTACTAACACAGCGTAGTCGAAATCGTTGGTAAGTTTTCGACATTTCGGTCAGCATGGGTAACCATTTTCAACATTGGTTTTACAAACGACCCATATTTCTCTCATGATTTGTTTGCAACTCAACCAAAGCTGAGCTTACACTCAGCATTATTGGATTTCGGGATGTGAGGTTATGCTAATGAGAATTACGCATGCAGTTTATTCACAATATGGAACTGCATGCAGATTAAATGAATTGTCTGGATACTTCATTCCAATTTCAAAGAGTATCCGTACCTGACACTTTGTTCCGTATTTTCCGATAATACTAGCAAATAACAGACGCTTGTTGCACATTGACAACATCCACCAATGACTATCGAATGCAAACGGCATGGCACGCAATAAGAACACAGTGAATACAAGGAAAACAACGATTATCACAGCAGGTCATCATATATCATACAGATTCTGTGGATTGGACCACGTTGAAAACAAGATTGCTCCGAAAACTGAACAATGCTATTGCACTAGACGTATTTGGAATATACACGATAACCATGATATGAAATGTCAAACAAACTGTTTCTCACTGAGTTGGTAGAAAACCTGAAATGAAGTGATTCTTGCTGTTGAATTTTTGCCAGGATATGTGACCGTCACGACTGACCCGGTCGACTCGTACAATTCCTGACCAGATTGTGCACAAATCACTTGAGCTGTCTGAGGCGAATCGAGCTGATCAGTCACTTGAACACACTGATCGGCACTGGATGTCTGTGGAGTGGTATACAGATTGTTTACAATCGGACATTTTGTGTAACGTATTGGAGAATAATCGTGTCTGTTGGTAAAAATACAACTCCTAACTGGTGACCTTCGATTTTATTCATAAACCAAATGTGAACTAATTAGATAGATAATCATCTTGCAAAATGAGAACTGAGTAGCTGGTCAATATTCAATGCATGTGTAACTACATGGGATTTAGAACATTCTATCTATTAGTACAGCTTAGGGTACTCTATTGTGTATAGACTTACATTTGACACTTTGAGATAGACACGCATCTTTTGATCTTGTTCCACTGCAATCGTTCGTTTGCATTTGAACGTCTTGTAAATTATTTGCTCCTGAGCATAAACTTCGTAGTACTGCTCATCCAATACGGCAGTCAGTTGTGTTGTGTTGCAGTTAACAATGGGTACTATGAAAGGGGAGTGAGTGAGAAGATAATACTTGTATTCTAGTGGGTAATGGTACTGTTCTAATTAGCATGCTCGTAATAATTGTGTTGTGTGAGGCCACAACTGAGACTGTTCAATAGGTGAGCACAGTATGTTTGGTAACCGTGGATTGTGGTGGTTTGGATAAGATTTAACTGAATTTTAGAAATCTCTAAAATGACCATTTTCTAATAACTACCGTATGCTTGCTGCTATTTCCCATAGGTTCATGATTGCTGAGCTGAACATTCGGTTTGTATTATCTCGTAGCAGACTATGCGCACTACGAACTGACCAAACAAGACGGGAGGAGCAGGGATGATCCTATCGCACTTCACTAGCAGACACACAAACACACCTTCACATACTAGTGAGGACATGCAAATATTGACAGATAGCGTCCTGAGTAATCATACAGGAACCCGTCCGTATCTGCACGGTAAGATGAGCAATGTTTGGTTTCTTCTTATTAGTTACATACTAGAAGTGAAGCTATAGCGTTCTGGACCGCGTGCGGAATCATTCGAATCATCAGAATCTTCTCTCACAAGTTCCTCACCGATTTGGCTTACTTGACTTACAAATCTTCGAACTGGATTTTTGGGTGATGGTTGTGTTTCCTCGACTGTATCAGGTAGACCATCACTCCCAGTTCCGGTAACCGCTTTCTTTTCGAATGCTTCTCTGAAGTCAATTTCGTTAAGGTGGCGTCGAGGTGTGCATGCCTCATTAAGGTCCGTGATCCTAACCATGGTTGTGGTGAGACAGAAAAACATTCCGAATCACGTCGTGGTTCATGTCCAGCCACACTAATTGGGCCGCACGCGACTGGTCAGTCCGTGTGTGGCCTTTCTACACCGCCTCCAATCAAGTGCATTTATCGACTCGCCCTGTAAAACCGTCCAGCATAGGAATCTTAGTTCACTGTTTTAGTCCAGAGATTCGTGTTCTCTTTGTGTCTCGGATAATCAGACCAGGGTTCTCTGATACAACGATTTCTGCTGACGTTGGATAATGGCATTTCCAGTGAAATGTTTGGAGCAAATTCTCAAGTAAGTACAAGAACAGTTTGAAATTTCAATCCCGAGGATTCCTGTGCAGCTAAAAGTGGACATCCCGAAAATACCAACTGTCGAGACGCTGTTGTAAAGCGTCAGTGAATTTCATCATCAGCCCGACGATGTTATAAACTTTGACTCATGGTATTCCACATACGTAAACGTTCATCAGGCCACTGGCATACGATTTCTGTTGCGTAAACTGGGTCCGGCTGAACATCACACATACTTCAATTCGATCTTATCAAAACACTCATAGGACCTGGATTTATCACGGACAGTAAAACATCTAAGTGCCCACTTTGGTAAACGTTCTTCTTTGTTTAGTACATGTTACCAACATTAGCAACTTCCGAGAAGTGCTGACCACGATTTCGTCTCCTAATTAGACGGAGTCAATCGTTCTTGTGAACAAGCCAAACTCCAAAATCTCAAATGATCGGTCGATAACTCCCAATTTTGTTTGTGGTCTTCACTCATCTATTGAGAATAACATTCGCACCCAAGTCTTAGCCAAGCTTGAACCTGATCCCAAAATCACATTACAACACATCACCGAAAAATGTCAGTGCTTGAATAATTCAAAACACGATGAGAAAATGATTCAGCAAGTAGATCGGCAGTCAGTTATCGTGATCAATGTTTTAACTACGTCTGGAAGACTAAAACTTCCTCAACCGGACTTCCAAAACAGACTGTGCGACGCATGTTGTCACTGTTGATTGTGGCACTTCCTTCGTTCTTGTACGTATAGGTCACACGAATGTGGATTTTGTCGAAAAATTGGTCATGAACAAAGAATCTGTCGCGGCTGAGGACTGAATCCGAAAAGTGGATCAATTAAAAGGCACCAGCAACGACAAGACAGAATGCTTGCAACAATCAGGTCTCACGTAACACACCAGAAGATCTACTTTCACAGGGTCTTCGGTCACATTCCATTGCTGGGTTAACGCCCCACTATCTTGTAGGTCAGACGCTTGAGTCAAAGGCTCCGGTTAGGGTTCCAATAAACCTTTTCTGTGTTATGGGCAGATGCGAAGTATGATTCGCCCAGTAACCTCCAACATCTTTCTTGTAAGGGGTCTAACCAGTTTCTCCTCTCTTCATTTAAGATCGATACAAAACGCCACAGGTAACTGTGGCTCTCAAGAAAGTAGTGGTTCAGGAGTTGCCCTCCTGAGGCCTAAGTTTTCACTTCACTTGGATGCCTTCAAAGTCTGCACATCACGTCAGAAAGGGCATCAGGCTGCCCTCGATAAAACTGTGTAATTTCAAAAAACATGTATGTTGTGTCTCCGAAATGCGCGTACAAGAGCCCACATTTTTGATCAATCTTCACATCTCAGACACAACCTCAGTCTCTCGCTTTACTCTTCATGTGTCGCGTGATCTGGTTCCTAGTGCTCGTGGTCAGGTTGGTGTGTGGCTGTGTGCTTTAGGCATGAGAGCTGAGCGTGCATTTCTAGACTGGATTTCCGTCAGCAGTCGTTTATGTGCAGTTCGGTTGGACAGTTCTGTGCATTTCAATAGCAACAAACTGAAACGTCGATGCGTATTCGTCGTGTTTGTGTGTGCACCCACTGACTGCAGTTCCCCTGAGACAATGGACGAATTCTACCAGTATTCGTCTCGACTTCTTCGAGGTGTGACTTCAATATTTGTGTTTGTATTTGATCAGACGTTTGCATAGACAGACGTCCGCATTTTACTCAAAAACGATTTACACTTGGTAATTCACCGAATCAATGGGATGAAAAAAGCCACTACATATCAAAATTGTTAGGAAATTCTGTCGACACTCCTGCCCAGTTTGTGAGGATTGCGGCCAGATATGGAACCGTAGAGGTTTTGGATCGAAAGCAGGAACGTGTAGAATCGAGAGGGTTACATTTGGATAGATCACTGTGTAAAAGTTGTATGCTATCTGCAAGCATTTTTCTGGGAGAAATTCACATATGCAGTCAGGCATGGTTCGGACAGCTTAGCAGATAACCCAGTTAAGGGTGTGAAAGATGACCGAATGATAAAAGATTAACCTCGAAGAAGAATTTCAAGACCTTTTGTTAGTACACCAGCAAAAATAACAGCGGCCCAGTAAAGTAGAACAGGAAAAACACATTGACAAACAAAAAGGGGAATAACACTCTGTTTACCGGAAAAATGACTAAACTTTCGGAGTTGGTAAGATAGACGGCGTAGTACCTGCACACAGCTTGCAATGTCAGATGATCATTTCAAGAAAAGGCATCGATACTTATTCCTAAGTATTTGACTAGGCTTACTCCAACTAGTGATTCCGTGGAAATGACGAATAGATCAGAAGGATAAGCCGGAATACAATACGAGCACAAAGATTTGTTTAAGAGAGAAGTAAATATACCGGTTAGGGCAACAGAAACGTGTCTCAAAAGTGATGATCATCGGCCATCAGGATCAACACCTAAGGTTATCTTGGAAGTACGAAGAAGTTTAAATACTTCTTTCGTAGGAAAACTGGGCAATGTGCGCGCCATCTTCTGGAATGAATGAAATCGGAGAGTCATTTGATGGGTGAATGAATTCATTGTTCATACTGTCAACGTCCGCAGCAAATTCCACTTGTTTCGTTTTCTTTCCACACAGCAGCCGAATACCTTGCCAAAGACGGTTATTATTATTATTGCTACACAGGAGTTGACTAGCATACAGCGAGTTAGTGCGTTTAATTTCTTCCTTCATCAAGCGAGACATGTATCATACTTTGGGATTATCCCGGGCTTTGTAGAAATATTCCTTCCATCTTCTTAAGGATTTCAATGTCAGACAAGTGGCACGGCCGTTACAGGGAAAGATGGTTTTTCTAAGGGACAGCAAATGTCCAAAATTAAATTGATCGTCTCTACGAAAAGTTTGACATTACTACTGAGTGACGATTCGAAAGAAAACCGTGAAGATGCATGAGAAAGTGATTTCTGAAGGAAAATAATGTTATCACGTGAAAAATTTCGGAGACGGATTTTCATTTAGCTGGCTCGTTTGAAAGAGTGGGAGGCAAAGCGGCCTCAACAGAAACAGACAATGGTCACTGGTTGAGACAGGTGCACACAGCTTCAGGGAGAGTAATTCACGACGAATGGTGATAATCGTTTCTAAAGCAGAGCTACCTCGGGTTCGAGAAACACAAAGACTAGTTAATTCAAACGCAGTGAGGAGTTGAGTGGGAATTGAAATCGCCTACTATGATGTGCAAATTGTCGTCTAACAAGGAAACGGCAAAAGGTAAAAAAGAGTCATAGAAAGTTGAAATAGAATTCTGTGAGGAAAACGGAGCCACGTATAGGTTTGTTATGATGGTGTTCCTACAGCGAGAAAATTTAGGATGGCACTGCATAACTAAACAATCAATACCATCCATCGAGTATGAATAAGCGACCTCGGACTTGTCACACCAGCTGGACTTGACAGATTTGACCACCCCGCCTCCGGTCTTCTTAGTGGTGGAACTCCTGTCCTGCCGAAACATTTTGAAACCATTTATTGACACCAGGTAGTCAGAAAAATGTCGGTTCAACCACGATTCTTGTATGCAAACCACGCACGTATGAACTTGAATGCGAGAACGAAGAACGAGGCTTAGATCCGACATTTTAACGAAAAGAGAACGAGTGTTGGTATTCAACAGAGACGGGATGGACGTCTTCGTTGGAGGGAAGTAGTCAAGCATAGCCTGTCAGCCAGTACGGATGGGCTTTTTGGGTCGAAATGAAATTCCTTTATCTAAATGATCGGTCAAATCAGACGGAGCAAAAGGTCCAATATTCTGCTTGAAAAGAGGAATTTCTGACAGCGTTTAGGCGACGAAGTGGTTTTCTGGCCGTATTTCATCGTGCTGACCATGGTATTAGAACAATCCACAAGATTATCTCACCACTGTCTGTATGTTGTAGTTAGAGCACGCAAGCCAACACACACCATACACGAACACGCGCACACACACCCTCTTACACTCAGGGGAAAAATTTGAGGCACCTGGAGTGCTCGAGTGTACGGCCCAACAGACTGCAGTTCTGACACGTAGAAGGACGAGTTCTATGATGAAATCACCACTCTCGTTTGCAGGAGCAAAGGCTCTGACATCGTAGTGCTCTTTAGTTATTTCAATGCACAAGTTGGCAAACTTGGCACGTCAGAAGCTTGTTTAGGTGGCCGTTGTGCTTTACTCGGTTTCGGATGTGAGAATATTTTTCCAGGTTATTTGGGATAGTGAGCAGATTCCCGGGCAATGGTGTGAATCGGTGATTGTGCCGATTTACAAATAAGGTGGCAGATACTCTTGTGAATACCACGGACGAATTAGCTTGGTAAGCATCGCATCCAAACCGCCCGCCGGGCTCACTCTTCACCGCGAATTGTGTACGCTTGAGAATCAAACTAGTTTCAGACCCGATAGGAGTTGTATCGACCACATTTTTACTCTTCCCTAAACCTTAAGGCACACACATATCTTCCATAGACCCAAAATCTATATCTTTCTTGATCTGAAAGCGTTGTTCGATTCGGCCAACTGCACCCTTCTTTGGCGCTGCCTTTTATTGAAGGGTGTAGCAAACAGATCTATTTCACTTCTCCAATGCTTGTATGCGAATAGTCGAAACCAAGTTCGTGCTCACGGCCATCCTTCACCCGAATTCGTTTAAGTTGCCTCCTTCCACCCTACCTCTTCAACTTTTGGATTAACTGATTCTTAAGATAGCCCCATCTTCGTGTGAGAATAGCGGCATTGACCTCTGTTCACGAACTAGACTGTTTGACTTGGAATTCGTGGACGATATTGTTCTTCTGAGTGAAGGTCCAGGTGAGTTGCAAGCTCTCTTAGATAGCCTAAACAACAGCGTAGCAATTTTTGGCATGCGTTTTACATCTTCTAATTCTAAAATGCTGCTGCAGTACTGGATTGGTTCAACATCATATATTTTCTTTGTAGAGTAGGCTCTAGTTGAATTAGATAAGTTTTGTTACCTGAACGGTTACATCTCACCAGGTTGATAGATATCGGATGAAGTGTCATTGTGTGTGCAGGAGGCGCGTTTGGCTTTTGCCAACCTCAGTTATCTGTGTCGCTCGCGTGACATCCGATAGTCCCTTGAGGTTAGAGTGTACAACGCGGTGGTTATGTCCCCTCTTATATGCGGCTCAGAAACACGGCCGTGGCTCAAGTGCTGTATCTAAACAGATTAGGGTGCTTGGGACATTTGTTACGCATGCCCACCGATAGACTTCCTTGGCTTACACTGTTCTCCGAGGCAGTTAATTGAAATGATTGGAAGGTAGATCGAGGTAGCCAGTCCATCACATGGCAAGAAGTTATGAAAACAATGAGCAGTGGAGCTGGTTCACTAGGACGTGTTAGATTTCCAGGATGGGGTCCACGTGACCAGCCTACCAAATGGTTGGTACTAATAAGCGACATGGATAGGTGTAGCGGCCAGTGACGTTCTTACATTCCTTGTCTTCGTGATTTCCACTCGTTATTTGATTTTTCTTTCACCTTTTCCACTTTATGCTTCTATTATTTTTGCCGTTGACTCGTAGATGTTGGAATGTAACAACAGAAACCAGAGCACAAAAGTGTGAGGCGCCCAAGCCATCACACCACGTCAACGTGCAGTCTCGTCGTGATGGTTTGGTGGCTCCACCCAGGATATCTGGAAAGTAATTTATCACGTACATATCTAAGGAATATGTGCCATATTCTGGAGATTATGTTGTGAATAAAATATAGCGTCCGTGCCCATATATACATTAATCACCGTGTGTACAATCAGCGATGTCTCCGCAACGACATCATTCCAGCCTCGCTTCGTGTGAAATCGTCTGACAATTCTGTGCGCTCCGTAAACGCAACTTTGGTCGCTTCTCGTACGTTTCTACGACAACGGATTCACGACTGCACAATCAAAATCTGTTCCATATGCTACAGAATACGAAACTTGGATGACCGCTTGATATGTTTGCTACCGCCAAACATACTCAATGAGATCAATGTCATCACCGAACTATCGCACGAAAAAGCCAATCAAATCAGACTCACAATATGTAATATTCTCAGAAATCAGAAACCAATTTCGTCAAATCTATCAACAACACTGTAAAGTGACAAATCGATTCACATCATCAAAGCTGACAAAGGCAACATTACAGTCGTTCAAAATAGATCAGACTACGAATCAAAAATTCGACAACACTTGGAAGATGGACCATATGAAAGAATTAAACAAAAGGAAGCCAACGCCACACTGAACAAAACAAAGACACAGATAAGCAAATACCTCTCAGGGTTGAAAGAAAAGCTGGGGAAGTCTCTATGGTTTGTTTTGAATCCTAAAACAAACAGACCTGGAAGATTTTACGAACTACCAAAAATGCACAATGTCGGCACACTTATCCGACCAATCGTGGATTATACGCCTTGTGCAAACTATATGTTAGCCAAATACATCAGTACACTACTAAAGCCGTACAAATAATGGTGGTAAGTCACATAAATGACGCCCTTGATTTCTCCCGCATTCTAAAGACTGTAGTATTAGGAGAAGACGAAACAGCGGTGAGCTTTGATGTGACATCTCTTTACACAAGCGTGCCCATTAAAGACAGTTTGGAATTTTTACACTCCATATTGATCAATGACACCACCTTAGAACACAGGTGTCCATTGAATCCAACTGATATTATCACTGGCGTTGAACTATGTCTCACTTCCACTTTATTTACATTTAACCAATCATTGTACAGACAGACTGACAGCGTAGCCATGGGTTCTCCTATATCACCCATTGTCGCTAACCTGTTCTTACATTCGATCGAATCTAAAGCATTGACCACATTTCCCAATCCACCACGAATCTGTCAGATATTTAGACGATGTTTGCAATTCTGAAATCAGAACATAGGCATGACTTTCTACAATGTCTCAATAATCAGTCTAACTCAATTCAATTCAAAATGGAGACTGAGAGCACTAAGAGAGTCATCAGTTTCCTTGACTGTCGACTACAAGTAAACAACTCCCGTAGGTTTACAATGAGCATTCACAGGAAATCTACACATTTCGACAGATATCTGGAATTTAAGTCAGCCCATCCACAATGCATAAAACGGGCACTCGTATCGTCACTAACCAACAGAGTCGACAAATTGTGCAACGACGGTGTCACTCATAAACAGGAAATGCAACGCTTACACACGGTACTTCAAAACAACAACTACCCACGAGGACTAGTAACCGTCGTATTAAGAAACAAGTCAGCAACACACGACAAGAAAGACGTAGACTGGCTAACCTCTGTTGGTATCCCGTACAGATCAGGCATATCGGAGGCAATCAGGAAAGTACTTGGTGCGTATGGTGTTCGCGTTTTCTTCCGAATAGATAACACGCTGCGACGCCATCTCACAAGAACCAATAACTCTCAACACATACACGAAAAGAACAACTGTGTTTACATGATCAACTGCAAAGAATGCCCCACTCAGTACATTGGACAAACATGCAGTAAGGTCAACACCAGAATCGCAAAACACAAAAGTAAAGATAAATGCAGACCGAGGGACCAAATGACTTTAGGAAAGTTAGAACGCGAATCTGAAATCGCACTTCACGCAATATCCGAAAACCACACCATCGACTACGAAAACACCAGAATCCTCCAATGTGGATTCCGTACGTACACCGAACGACTCTACGCGGAGGCTCTGGCAATTCACGCCCACCAATCGTGTCTCAACCGCAACGATGGGACAGAGATTTCAAGCATATGGATGGCACTTACGACGCGGATGGATAAACACCAAAACGGGTCTTAACACCTTGTTGACCTCAAATGACCCCAATAAGACGGACACATTGTATGGATGGAGATTCAACCCACCTACTGATAGACCTAAACGGCCCGTCTGGCTCATTTATCTGGCTGCACACGGGTTGGTTCATTCGGTTCTGGTCGAATGTTATCCACTGACTGATCCATTGATTGCCTCACTGGCTCTGATCTTGTTGGCGATTCCCATCAGCTGATCACGTGCTGTCCACTTCATTGAACCAGGCCGTGTATTAGCAACGTACTGGACGCATTCCCTCACACTAGCCTATCTGGTCTCGATTTCCCCTGGGCACCTCATTGCACCGTACGGAGTTTTGTGTTTGCTTCACATAATTAGACTAATCGATCTGTCACAAGCTTCCGACCTGACTCAGTCATTTAACCCATACAATTCACGCCGTGCATTCGTGTTTCCCCTGGTGGTTTTATCTTCCCATACCTTTTTCTATGGAGAACTCTGAAAAGCGCTGTTCGATCAACTGCATCGAAGGCGCCTTTCAGGTCTAAGAAAACCATTATTATAGGAAAAGGCACGATAGAGAACAAGCTCGTTACCGAAAACGAGCTTGTTCGCTATCGTGCCTTTTTCTATAATGCAATGGGATTATTCAGTGAAAACCATTATTGTTGGTTGGCGATGCGTGTGACGCGTATCAAGTAGTCGGCTTATTCACCCTTTAAGAGGGATGTCGTATCCTGTCCTCAGTTCGCAGTCGGGCAATGATAGAGACTTGAGTAATCATATGATAGAAATCGAAAAACTCATGACTAACAGACGATTCGTTGAATGTCAATGCCGTTTCGAATCACTGTGTTTTTCTTCACTCACAGAATATGGAACGAACAACGGTAATGTTGAGTCTTTTGTAGTTGACCGAATGATGCGAAAATGGATTTGGTATTGTCGGCAGCCACGGCAAATCACAAACGAGCTTCAGAAAAAGTCTATTCGAGCCTGACCACTGCTGAATGAGTAATACCATCAAAACTGAGTGCGCTTCCGGATAATACGGTTAGCGATCCTTTCACCAATTTTAAACACCAATGCTTTTCATGGAGTAAACAGTTATACAAAACGTAAGATGAAATGAAGTAGATGGAATTCTCCTGCAAAATGCATAGTTCACTACGAATATCTAAACTCACTTTCACCTTCCGTATTTTCCAACATCAAAATTATCAGTCGTGAACAGACGTGCTATAGTGCAGAAACGACAATTGCTCGTATCTGCCTCTGAAAGATCCATTCTCAAATACGGTTTCACACTAACGAGTGTGAACAGATCTCAGCAATATTTCCCATCCAAACCAATCCCAATATTGTTCATCGCAACAAGATATTATTCATTCTGAAATAGTCCAACACATCCGAATTGTCTTACACAATGCACTCTTCTTCTCTCTCATCAAACACATAATAGAACAAAAACAACTCACTCAACATGTAGTACACTTGGAATGAATTGACTTGAGTGTTCATTTGTTTGCCTGGATACGTGACCGACACAGATGATCCCGTTGATTGATACAACTCCTGACCAGATTGTGCACAAATCACTTCAGTCATCCGAGATGAATCGAACACATCGATCAATTGAACACACTGATTTGCAGTGGATGTCTGCAGAAAATGATACATATATTGCATTATTCGATGATATAAGTGGTATGAATTAAGGACATTTATCACCTTCGAAAGAACATATCACGTTTCTCCTACATTTGCATTCAAGAATGCATTTTTATTTCATAAACTGAATAAATGTAGTGATGAATAATTGATATGGAAACACCTTGTTGTGTACAGAATATTTGCGTTTGTGATTGATTCTACACGTTCGGTCATCTCCACGTGGTAAACTGACCTCGAGTACTTTGAGATAAACTTGAATATTTCGTCCAGGATCAGCCACGATTGTCCGATTACATTGGAAATTAGCAGGAATGGGACCAGGTTGAGGGCATACATCGTAGTATAGTTCGTTTTCACCCGCAGTCAGTTGTGTCGTGTCACAAACAACGTTTGGTACTGTGAAATTCGTATGTGGCATGTTTAAGTTTACCATGTTAGCGTTTGAAATATAACGATCAAACAGTGGTTAGAAAATATCAACTATCGTTACCTACACACAACTCCTCACTATCAAATTTGCAACATGTTTTGGGAGAATTTTATTAACTTCTCGCAAACATGTGAGAGCTCAACTTCATGTTCGAGTGGCTTTCTAAAGAAGCTAGTTCAAAATCTCCCTTTGGTGCAACATAGAAATGCTACACTACGCACCAGTATTTTATGCTATACTATACTATGCTATGCCATGCCATGACATTCGTCCTTCTACGAGAGAAACACTCACTCTTCTGGTAGAATTTTATTGTGTACTGACACAGCGTAGTCGAAATCGGTGGTAAGTTGTCGACCTTTCGGTCACCACGGGTAACCATCTTCAACATTGGTTTTACAAACGACCGATATTTCTATCATGATTTGTTTGCAACTCAACCAAAGCTGAGCTTTCACTCAGCATTACTGGATTTCGGGATGTGAGGTTATGCTAATGAGAATTACGCATGCAGTTTATTCACAATATAGAACTGCATGCAGATCAAATGAATTGTATGGATACTTCATTCCAATTTCAAAGAGTATCCGTACCTGACACTTTGTTCCGTATTTTCCGATAATACTAGCAAATAACAGACGCTTGTTGCACATTGATACCATCCACCAATGGCTATCGAATGCAAACGGCATGGCACGCAATCAGAACACAGTGAATACAAGGAAAACAATGATTATCACAGCATGTCATCATATATCATACAGATTCTGTGGATTTGACCACGTTGAAAACAAGATTCCTCCGAAAACTGAACAATGCTATTGCACTAGACGTATTTGGAATATACACGATAACCATGATATGAAATGTCAAACAAATTGTTTCTCACTGAGTTGGTAGAAAACCTGAAATGAAGTGATTCTTGCTGTTGTACTTTTGCCAGGATATGTGACCGTCACGACTGACCCGGTCGACTCGTACAATTCCTGACCAGATTGTGCACAAATCACTTGAGCTGTCTGAGACGAATCGAGCTGATCAGTCACTTGAACACACTGATCTGCACTGGATGTCTGTGGAGTGGTATACAGATTGTTTACAATCGGACATTTTGTGTAACGTATTGGGGAATATTCGTGTCTGTTGGTAAAAATACAACTCTTAACTGGTGACCTTCGATTTTATTCATAAACAAAATGTGAACTAATTAGATTGATAATCATATTGCAAAATGAGAACTGAGTAGCTGGTCAATTATCAATGCATGTGGAACTACATGGGATTTAGAACATTCTATCTATTAGTACAGCTTAGGGTACTCTAGTGTGTATAGACTTACATTTGACACTTTGAGATAGACACGCATCTTTTGATCTTGTTCCACTGCAATCGTTCGTTTGCATTTGAACGTCTTGTAAATTATTTGCTCCTGAGCATAAACTTCGTAGTACTGCTCATCCAATACGGCAGTCAGTTGTGTTGTGTTGCAGTTAACAATGGGTACTATGAAAGGGGAGTGAGTGAGAAGATAATACTTGTATTCTAGTGGGTAATGGTACTGTTCTAATTAGCATGCTCGTAATAATTGTGTTGTGTGAGGCCACAACTGAGACTGTTCAATAGGTGAGCACAGTATGTTTGGTAACCGTGGATTGTGGTGGTTTGGATAAGATTTAACTGAATTTTAGAAATCTCTAAAATGACCATTTTCTAATAACTACCGTATGCTTGCTGCTATTTCCCATAGGTTCATGATTGCTGAGCTGAACATTCGGTTTGTATTATCTCGTAGCAGACTATGCGCACTACGAACTGACCAAACAAGACGGGAGGAGCAGGGATGATCCTATCGCACTTCACTAGCAGACACACAAACACACCTTCACATACTAGTGAGGACATGCAAATATTGACAGATAGCGTCCTGAGTAATCATACAGGAACCCGTCCGTATCTGCACGGTAAGATGAGCAATGTTTGTTTTCTTCTTATTAGTTACATACTAGAAATGAAGCTATAGCGTTCTGGACCGCGTGCGGAATCATTCGAATCATCAGAATCTTCTCTCACATGTTCCTCACCGATTTGGCTTACTTGACATACAGATCTTCGAACTGGATTTTTGGGTGATGGTTGTGTTTCCTCGACTGTATCAGGTAGACCATCACTCCCAGTTCCGGTAACCGCTTTCTTTTCGAATGCTTCTCTGAAGTCAATTTCGTTAAGGTGGCGTCGAGGTGTGCATGCCTCATTAAGGTCCGTGATCCTAACCATGGTTGTGGTGAGACAGAAAAACATTCCGAATCACGTCGTGGTTCATGTCCAGCCACACTAATTGGGCCGCACGCGACTGGTCAATCCGTGTGTGGCCTTTCTACACCGCCTCCAATCAAGTGCATTTATCGACTCGCCCTGTAAAACCGTCCAGCATAGGAATCTTAGTTCACTGTTTTAGTCCAGAGATTCGTGTTCTCTTTGTGTCTCGGATAATCAGACCAGGGTTCTCTGATACAACGATTTCTGTTGACGTTGGATAATGGCATTTCTAGTGAAATGTATGGGGCAAATTCTCACGTAAGAACAAGAACAGTTTGAAATTTCAATCCCGAGGATTCCTGTGCAGCCAAAAGTGGACATCCCGAAACTACCAACTGTCGAGACGCTCTTGTAAAACGTGAGTGAATTTCATCATCAGCCCGACGATGTTATAAACTTTGACTCATGGTATTCCACATACGTAGACGTTCATCAGGCCACTGGCATACGATTTCCGTTGCGTAAACTGGGTCCGGCTGAACATCACACATACTTCAATTCGATCTTATCAAAACACTCATAGGACCTGGATTTATCACGGACAGTAAAACATCTAAGTGCCCACTTTGGTAAACGTTCTTCTTTGTTTAGTACATGTTACCAACATTAGCAACTTCCGAGAAGTGCTGACTACGATTTCGTCTCCTAATTAGACGGAGTCAATCGTTCTTGTGAACAAGCCAAACTCCAAAATCTCAAATGATCAGTTGATAACTCCCAATTTTGTCTGTGGTCTTCACTCATCTATTGAGAATAACATTCGCACCCAAGTCTTAGCCAAGCTTGAACCTGATCCCAAAATCACATTACAACACATCACCGAAAAATGTCAGTGCTTGAATAATTCAAAACACGATGAGAAAATGATTCAGCAAGTAGATCGCAGTCAGTTATCGTGATCAATGTTTTAACTACGTCTGGAAGACCAAAACTTCCTCAACCGGACTTCCAAAACAGACTGTGCGACGCATGTTGTCACTGTTGATTGTGGCACTTCCCTCGTTCTTGTACGTATAGGTCACACGAATGTGGATTTTGTCGAAAAATTGGTCATGAACAAAGAATCTGTCGCGGCTGAGGACTGAATCCGAAAAGTGGATCAATTAAAAGGCACCAGCAACGACAAGACAGAATGCTTGCAACAATCAGGTCTCACGTAACACACCAGAAGATCTACTTTCACAGGGTCTTCGGTCACATTCCATTGCTGGGTTAACGCCCCACTATCTCGTAGTTCAGACGCTTGAGTCAAAGGCTCCGGTTAGGGTTCCAATAAACCTTTTCTGTGTTATGGGCAGATGCGAAGTATGATTCGCCCAGTAACCTCCAACATCTTTCTTGTAAGGGGTCTAACCAGTTTCTCTTCTCTTCATTTAAGATCGATACTAAACGCCACAGGTAACTGTGGCTCTCAAGAAAGTAGTGGTTCAGGAGTTGCCCTCCTGAGGCCTAAGTTTTCACTTCACTTGGTTGCCTTCAACGTCTGCACATCACGTCAGAAAGGGCAGCAGGCTGCCCTCGATAAAACTGTGTAATTTCAAAATACATGTATGTTGTGTCTCCGAAATGCGCGTACAAGAGCCCACATTTTTGATCAATCTTCACATCTCAGACACAACCTCAGTCTCTCGCTTTACTCTTCATGTGTCGCGTGATCTGGTTCCTAGTGCTCGTGGTCAGGTTGGTGTGTGGCTGTGTGCTTTAGGCATGAGAGCTGAGCGTGCATTTCTAGACTGGATTCCCGTCAGCAGTCGTTTATGTGCAGTTCGGTTGGACAGTTCTGTGCATTTCAATAGCAACAAACTGAAACGTCGATGCGTATTCGTCGTGTTTGTGTGTGCACCCACTGACTGCAGTTCCCCTGAGACAATGGACGAATTCTACCAGTATTCGTCTCGACTTCTCCGAGGTGTGACTTCAATATTTGTGTTTGTATTTGATCAGACGTTTGCATAGACAGACGTCCGCATTTTACTCAAAAACGATTTACACTTGGTAATTCACCGAATCAATGGGATGAAAAAAGCCACTACATATCAAAATTGTTAGGAAATTCTGTCGACACTCCTGCCCAGTTTGTGAGGATTGCGGCCAGATATGGAACGGTAGAGCTTTTGTAGATAATAATACGAGAGGTTATAGATCGAAAGCAGGAACGTGTAGAATCGAGAGGGTTACATTTGGATAGATCACTGTGTAAAAGTTGTATGCTATCTGCAAGCATTTTTCTGGGAGGAATTCACACATGCAGTCAGGCATGGTTCGGACAGCTTAGCAGATAACCCAGTTAAGGGTGTGAAAGATGACCGAATGATAAAAGATTAACCTCGAAGAAGAATTTCAAGACCTTTTGTTAGTACACCAGCAAAAATAACAGCGGCCCAGTAAAGTAGAACAGGAAAAACACATTGACAAACAAAAAGGGGAATAACACTCTGTTTACCGGAAAAATGACTAAACTTTCGGAGTTGGTAAGATAGACGGCGTAGTACCTACACACAGCTTGCAATGTCAGATGATCATTTCAAGAAAAGGCATCGATACTTATTCCTAAGTATTTGACTAGGCTTACTCCAGCTAGTGATTCCGTGGAAATGACGAATAGATCAGAAGGATAAGTCGGAATACAATACGAGCACAAAGATTTGTTTAAGAGAGAAGTAAATATACCGGTTAGGGCAACATAAACGTGTCTCAAAAGTGATGATGATCGGCCACCGGGATCAACACCTAAGGTTATCTTGGAAGTACGAAGAAGTTTAAATACTTCTTTCGTAGGAAAACTGGGCAATGTGCGCGCCATCTTCTGGAATGAATGAAATCGGAGAGTCATTTGATGGGTGAATGAATTCATTGTTCATACTGTCAACGTCCGCAGCAAATTCCACTTGTTTCGTTTTCTTTCCACACAGCAGCCGAATACCTTGCCATATACGGTTATTATTATTATTGCTACACAGGAGTTGACTAGCATACAGCGAGTTAGTGCGTTTAATTTCTTCCTTCATCAAGCGAGACATGTATCATACTTTGGGATTATCCCGGGCTTTGTAGAAATATTCCTTCCATCTTCTTAAGGATTTCAATGTCAGACAAGTGGCACGGCCGTTACAGGGAAAGATGGTTTTTCTAAGGGACAGCAAATGTCCAAAATTAAATTGATCGTCTCTACGAAAAGTTTGACATTACTACTGAGTGACGATTCGAAAGAAAACCGTGAAAATGCATGAGAAAGGGATTTCTGAAGGAAAATAATGTTATCACGTGAAAAATTTCGGAGACGGATTTTCATTTAGCTGGTTCGTTTGAAAGAGTGGGAGGTAAACCGGCCTCAACAGAAACAGACAATGGTCACTGGTTGAGACAGGTGCACACAGCTTCAGGGAGAGTAATTCACGACGAATGGTGATAATCGTTTCTAAAGCAGAGTTACCTCTGGTTCGAGAAACACAAAGACTAGTTAATTCAAACGCAGTGAGGAGTTGAGTGGGAATTGAAATCGCCTACTATGATGTGCAAATTGTCGTCTAACAAGGAAACCGCAAAAGGTAAAAAAGAGTCATAGAAAGTTGAAATAGAATTCTGTGAGGAAAACGGAGCCACGTATACGTTTGTTATGATGGTGTTCCTACAGCGAGAAAATTTAGGATGGCACTGCATAACTAAACAACCAATACCATCCATCGAGTATGAATAAGCGACCTCGGACTTGTCACACCAGCTGGACTTGACAGATTTGACCACCCCGCCTCCGGTCTTCTTAATGGTGGAACTCCTGTCCTGCCGAAACATTTTGAAACCATTTATTGACACCAGGTAGTCAGAAATATGTCGGTTCAACCACGATTCTTGTATGCAAACCACACACGTATGAACTTGAATGCGAGAACGAAGAACGAGGCTTAGATCCGACATTTTGCCAAAAGAGAACGAGTGTTGGTACTCAACAGAGACGGGATGGACGTCTTCGTTGGAGGGTAGTAGTCAAGAATAGCCTGTCAGCTAATACGGACGCGTTTTTTGGGTCGAAATGAAATTCCTTTATCTAAATGATCGGTCAAATCAGACGGAGCAAAAGGTCCAATATTCTGCTTGAAAAGAGGAATTTCTGACAGCGTTTAGGCGACGAAGTGGTTTTCTGGCCGTATTTCATCGTGCTGACCATGGTATTAGAACAATCCACAAGATTATCTCACCACTGTCTGTATGTTGTAGTTAGAGCACGCAAGCCAACACACACACCCTCCCACACTCAGGGGAACATTTGAGGCACCTAGAGTGCTCGAGTGTACGGCCCAACAGACTGCAGTTCCGACACGCAGAAGGACGAGTTCTATGATGAAATCACCACTCTCGTTTGCAGGAGCAAAAGCTCTGACATCGTAGTGCTCTTTGGTTATTTCAATGCACAAGTTGGCAAACTTGGTACGTCAGAAGCGTTTTTAGGTGGCCGTTGTGCTTTACTCGGTTTCGGATGTGAGAAAATTCCTTCAGTTTATTCGGGATAGTGAGCAGATTCCCGGGCAATGGTGTGAATCGGTGATTGTGCCGATTTACAAATAAGGTGGCAGATACTCTTGTGAATACCACGGACGAATTAGCTTGGTAAGCATCGCATCCAAACCGCCCGCCGGGCTCACTCTTCACCGCGAAATGTGTACGCTTGAGAATCAAACTAGTTTCAGACCCAATAGGAGTTGTATCGACCACATTTTTACTCTTCCCTAAACCTTAAGGCACACACATATCTTCCATAGACCCAAAATCTATATCTTTCTTGATCTGAAAACGGTGTTCGATTCAGCCAACTGCACCCTTCTTTGGCGCTGCCTTTTATTGAAGGGTGTAGCAAACAGATCTATTTCACTTCTCCAATGCTTGTATGCGAATAGTCGAAACCAAGTTCGTGCTCACTGCCATCCTTCACCCGAATTCGTTTAAGTTGCCTCCTTCCACCCTACCTCTTCAACTTTTGGATTAACTGATTCTTAAGATAGCCCCATCTTCGTGTGAGAATAGCGGCATTGACCTCTGTTCACGAACTAGACTGTTTGACTTGGAATTCGTGGACGATATTGTTCTTCTGAGTGAAGGTCCAGGTGAGTTGCAAGCTCTCTTAGATAGCCTAAACAACAGCGTAGCAATTTTTGGCATGCGTTTTACATCTTCTAATTCTAAAATGCTGCTGCAGTACTGGATTGGTTCAACATCATATATTTTCTTTGTAGAGTAGGCTCTAGTTGAATTAGATAAGTTTTGTTGCCCGAACGGTTACATCTCACCAGGTGGATAGATATCGGATGAAGTGTCATTGTGTGTGCAGGAGGCGCGTTTGGCTTTTGCCAACCTCAGTTATCTGTGTCGCTCGCGTGACATCCGATAGTCCCTTGAGGTTAGAGTGTACAACGCGGTGGTTATGTCCCCTCTTATATGCGGCTCAGAAACACGGCCGTGGATCATGTGCTGTATCTAAACAGATTAGGGTGCTTGGGACATTTGTTACGCATGCCTTGGCTTACACTGTTCTCCGAGGCAGGTAATTGAAATGATTGGAAGGTAGATCGAGGTAGCCAGTCCATCACATGGCAAGAAGTTATGAAAACAATGAGCAGTGGAGCTGGTTCACTAGGACGTGTTAGACTTCCAGGATGGGGTCCACGTGACCAGCCTACCAAATGGTTGGAACTAATAAGCGATATGGATAGGTGTAGCGGCCAGTGACGTTCTTGCATTCCTTGTCTTCGTGATTTCCACTCGTTATTTGATTTTTCTTTCACCTTTTCCACTTTATGCTTCTATTATTTTTGCCGTTGACTCGTAGATGCTGGAATGTAACAACAGAAACCAGAGCACAAAAGTGTGAGGCGCCCAAGCCATCACACCACGTCAACGTGCAGTCTCGTCGTGATGGTTTGGTGGCTCCATCCAGGATATCTGGAAAGTAATTTATCACGTATATATCTGAGGAATATGTGCCATATTCTGGAGATTATGTTGTGAATAAAATATAGCGCCCGTGCCCATATATACATTAATCACCGTGTGTACAATTAGCGATGTCTCCGCAACGACATCATTCCAGCCTCGCTTCGTGTGAAACCGTCTGACAATTCTGTGCGCTCCGTAAACGCAATTTTGGTCGCTTCTCGTACGTTTCTACGACAACGGATTCACGACTGCACAGTCCAAATATGTTCCATATGCTACAGAATACGAAACTTGGATGACCGCTTGATATGTTTGCTACCGCCAAACATACTCAATGAGATCAATGTCATCACCGAACTATCGCTCGAAAAAGCCAATCAGATCAGACTCAGAATATGTAATATTCTCAGAAATCAGAAACCAATTTCGTCAAATCTATCAACAGACGAACAGAAGGCACTAACCACACTGTAAAGTGACAAACCGATTCACATCATCAAAGCTGACAAAGGCAACATTACAGTCGTTCTGAATAGGTCAGACTACGAATCAAAAGTTCGATAACACCTGGAAGATGGACCATATGAAAGAATTAAACAAAAGAAAGCCAACGCCACACTGAACAAAACAAAGACACAGATAAGCAAATACCTCTCAGGGTTGAAAGAAAAGCTGAGGAAGTCTCTATGGTTTGTTTTGAATCCTAAAACAAACAGACCTGGAAGATTTTACGAACTACCAAAAATGCTCAAAGTCGGCACACCTATCCGACCAATCGTGGATTATACGCCTTGTGCAAACTATATGTTAGCCAAATACATCAGTACACTACTAAAGCCGTACAAATAATGGTGGTAAGTCACATAAATGACGCCTTTGATTTCTCCCGCATTCTAAAGACTGTAGTATTAGGAGAAGACGAAACAGCGGTGAGCTTTGATGTGACATCTCTTTACACAAGCGTGCCCATTAAAGACAGTTTGGAATTTTTACACTCCATATCGATCACTGACACCACCTTAGAACACAGGTGTCCATTGAATCCAACTGATATTATCACTGGCGTTGAACTATGTTTCACTTCCACTTTATTTACATTTAACCAATCATTGTACAGACAGACTGACAGCGTAGCCATGGGTTCTCCTATATCACCCATTGTCGCTAACCTGTTCTTACATTCGATCGAATCTAAAGCATTGACCACATTTCCCAATCCACCACGAATCTGTCAGATATTTAGACGATGTTTGCAATTCTGAAATCAGAACATAGGCATGACTTTCTACAATGTCTCAATAATCAGTCTAACTCAATTCAATTCAAAATGGAGACTGAGAGCACTAAGAGAGTCATCAGTTTCCTTGACTGTCGACTACAAGTAAACAACTCCCGTAGGTTTACAATGAGCATTCACAGGAAACCTACACATTTCGACAGATATCTGGAATTTAAGTCAGCCCATCCACAATGCATAAAACGGGCACTCGTATCGTCACTAACCAACAGAGTCGACAATTTGTGCAACGACGGTGTCACTCATAAACAGGAAATGCAACGCTTACACACGGTCCTTCAAAACAACAACTACCCACGAGGACTAGTAACCGTCGTATTAAGAAACAAGTCAGCAACACACGACAAGAAAGACGTAGACTGGCTAACCTCTGTTGGTATCCCGGACAGATCAGGCATATCGGAGGCAATCAGGAAAGTACTTGGTGCGTATGGTGTTCGCGTTTTCTTCCGAATAGATAACACGCTGCGACGCCATCTCACAAGAACCAATAACTCTCAACACATACACGAAAAGAACAACTGTGTTTACATGATCAACTGCAAAGAATGCCTCACTCAGTACATTGGACAAACATGCAGTAAGGTCAAAACCAGAATCGCAAAACACAAAAGTAAAGATAAATGCAGACCGAGGGACCAAATGACTTTAGGAAAGTTAGAACGCGAATCAAAGAGTATCCGTACCTGTTACTTTGTTCCGTATTTTCCGATAATACTAGCAAATAACAGACGCTTAATGCACATTGATACCATCCACCAATGAATATCGAATGCAAACGGCATGGCACGCAATAAGAACACAGTGAATACAAGGAAAACAACGATTATCACAGCATGTCATCATATATCATACAGATTCTGTGGATTGGACCACGTTGAAAACAAGATTCCTCCGAAAACTGAACAATGCTATTGCACTAGACGTATTTGGAATATACACGATAACCATGATATGAAATGTCAAACAAACTGTTTCTCACTGAGTTGGTAGAAAACCTGAAATGAAGTGATTCTTGCTGTTGAATTTTTGCCAGGATATGTGACCGTCACGACTGACCCGGTTGACTGGTAAAATTCCTGACCAGATTGTGCACAAATCACTTGAGCTGTCTGAGACGAATCGAGCTGATCAGTCACTTGAACACACTGATCGGCACTGGATGTCTGTGGAGTGGTATAGAGATTGTTTACAATCGGACATTTTGTGTAACGTATTGGAGAATAATCGTGTCTGTTGGTAAAAATACAACTCCTAACTGGTGACCTTCGATTTTATTCATAAACCAAATGTGAACTAATTAGATAGATAATCATCTTGCAAAATGAGAACTGAGTAGCTGGTCAATATTCAATGCATGTGTAACTACATGGGATTTAGAACATTCTATCTATTAGTACAGCTTAGGGTACTCTAGTGTGTATAGACTTACATTTGACACTTTGAGATAGACACGCATCTTTTGATCTTGTTCCACTGCAATCGTTCGTTTGCATTTGAACGTCTTGTAAATTATTTGCTCCTGAGCATAAACTTCGTAGTACTGCTCATCCAATACGGCAGTCAGTTGTGTTGTGTTGCAGTTAACAATGGGTACTATGAAAGGGGAGTAAGTGAGAAGATAATACTTGTATTCTAGTGGGTAATGTACTGTTCTAATTAGCATGCTCGTAATAATTGTGTTGTGTGAGGCCACAACTGAGACTGTTCAATAGGTGAGAACGGTATGTTTGGTAACCGTGGATTGTGGTGGTTTGGATAAGATTTAACTGAATTTTAGAAATCTCTAAAATGACCATTTTCTAATAACTACCGTATGCTTGCTGCTATTTCCCATAGGTTCATGATTGCTGAGCTGGACATTCGGTTTGTATTATCTCGTAGCAGACTATGCGCACTACGAACTGACCAAACAAGACGGGAGGAGCAGGGATGATCCTATCGCACTTCACTAGCAGACACACAAACACACCTTCACATACGAGTGAGGACATGCATCTATTGACAGATAGCGTACTGACTAATCATACAGGAACCCGTCCGTATCTGCACGGTAAGATGAGCAATGTTTGGTTTCTTCTTATTAGTTACATACTAGAAGTGAAGCTATAGCGTTCTGGACCGCGTGCGGAATCATTCGAATCATCAGAATCTTCTCTCACAAGTTCCTCACCGATTTGGCTTACTTGACTTACAAATCTTCGAACTGGATTTTTGGGTGATGGTTGTGTTTCCTCGACTGTATCAGGTAGACCATCACTCCCAGTTCCGGTAACCGCTTTCTTTTCGAATGCTTCTCTGAAGTCAATTTCGTTAAGGTGGCGTCGAGGTGTGCATGCCTCATTAAGGTCCGTGATCCTAACCATGGTTGTGGTGAGACAGAAAAACATTCCGAATCACGTCGTGGTTCATGTCCAGCCACACTAATTGGGCCGCACGCGACTGGTCAGTCCGTGTGTGGCCTTTCTACACCGCCTCCAATCAAGTGCATTTATCGACTCGCCCTGTAAAACCGTCCAGCATAGGAATCTTAGTTCACTGTTTTAGTCCAGAGATTCGTGTTCTCTTTGTGTCTCGGATAATCAGACCAGGGTTCTCTGATACAACGATTTCTGTTGACGTTGGATAATGGCATTTCCAGTGAAATGTTTGGAGCAAATTCTCAAGTAAGTACAAGAACAGTTTGAAATTTCAATCCCGAGGATTCCTGTGCAGCCAAAAGTGGACATCCCGAAAATACCAACTGTCGAGACGCTGTTGTAAAGCGTCAGTGAATTTCATCATCAGCCCGACGATGTTATAAACTTTGACTCATGGTATTCCACATACGTAAACGTTCATCAGGCCACTGGCATACGATTTCTGTTGCGTAAACTGGGTCCGGCTGAACATCACACATACTTCAATTCGATCTTATCAAAACACTCATAGGACCTGGATTTATCACGGACAGTAAAACATCTAAGTGCCCACTTTGGTAAACGTTCTTCTTTGTTTAGTACATGTTACCAACATTAGCAACTTCCGAGAAGTGCTGACCACGATTTCGTCTCCTAATTAGACGGAGTCAATCGTTCTTGTGAACAAGCCAAACTCCAAAATCTCAAATGATCAGTCGATAACTCCCAATTTTGTTTGTGGTCTTCACTCATCTATTGAGAATAACATTCGCACCCAAGTCTTAGCCAAGCTTGAACCTGATCCCAAAATCACATTACAACACATCACCGAAAAATGTCAGTGCTTGAATAATTCAAAAAACCATGATAAAATGATTCAGCAAGTAGATCGGCAGTCAGTTATCGTGATCAATGTTTTAACTACGTCTGGAAGACTAAAACTTCCTCAACCGGACTTCCAAAACAGACTGTGCGACGCATGTTGTCACTGTTGATTGTGGCACTTCCTTCGTTCTTGTACGTATAGGTCACACGAATGTGGATTTTGTCGAAAAATTGGTCATGAACAAAGAATCTGTCGCGGCTGAGGACTGAATCCGAAAAGTGGATCAATTAAAAGGCACCAGCAACGACAAGACAGAATGCTTGCAACAATCAGGTCTCACGTAACACACCAGAAGATCTACTTTCACAGGGTCTTCGGTCACATTCCATTGCTGGGTTAACGCCCCACTATCTCGTAGTTCAGACGCTTGAGTCAAAGGCTCCGGTTAGGGTTCCAATAAACCTTTTCTGTGTTATGGGCAGATGCGAAGTATGATTCGCCCAGTAACCTCCAACATCTTTCTTGTAAGGGGTCTAACCAGTTTCTCTTCTCTTCATTTAAGATCGATACTAAACGCCACAGGTAACTGTGGCTCTCAAGAAAGTAGTGGTTCAGGAGTTGCCCTCCTGAGGCCTAAGTTTTCACTTCACTTGGTTGCCTTCAACGTCTGCACATCACGTCAGAAAGGGCAGCAGGCTGCCCTCGATAAAACTGTGTAATTTCAAAATACATGTTTGTTGTGTCTCTGAAATGCGCGTACAAGAGCCCACATTTTTGATCAATCTTCACATCTCAGACACAACCTCAGTCTCTCGCTTTACTCTTCATGTGTCGCGTGATCTGGTTTCTAGTGCTCGTGGTCAGGTTGGTGTGTGGCTGTGTGCTTTAGGCATGAGAGCTGAGCGTGCATTTCTAGACTGGATTTCCGTCAGCAGTCGTTTATGTGCAGTTCGGTTGGACAGTTCTGTGCATTTCAATAGCAACAAACTGAAACGTCGATGCGTATTCGTCGTGTTTGTGTGTGCACCCACTGACTGCAGTTCCCCTGAGACAATGGACGAATTCTACCAGTATTCGTCTCGACTTCTTCGAGGTGTGACTTCAATATTTGTGTTTGTATTTGATCAGACGTTTGCATAGACAGACGTTTGCACAGACAGACGTCAGCATTTTACTCAAAAACGATTTACTCTTGGTAATTCACCGAATCAATGGGATGAAAAAAGCCACTACATATCAAAATCGTTAGGAAATTCTGTCGACACTCCTGCCCAGTTTGTGAGGATTGCGGCCATATATGGAACCGTAGAGGTTTTGGATCGAAAGCAGGAACGTGTAGAATCGAGAGGGTTACATTTGGATAGATCACTGTGTAAAAGTTGTATGCTATCTGCAAGCATTTTTCTGGGAGAAATTCACATATGCAGTCAGGTATGGTTTGGACAGCTTAGCAGATAGCCCAGTTAAGGGTGTGAAAGATGACCGACTGATAAAAGATTAACCTCGAAGAAGAATTTCAAGACCTCTTGTTAGTACACCAGCAAAAATAACAGCGGCCCAGTAAAGTAGAACAGGAAAAACACATTGACAAACAAAAAGGGGAATAACACTCTGTTTACCGGAAAAATGACTAAACTTTCGGAGTTGGTAAGATAGACGGCGTAGTACCTACACACAGCTTGCAATGTCAGATGATCATTTCAAGAAAAGGCATCGATACTTATTCCTAAGTATTTGACTAGGCTTACTCCAGCTAGTGATTCCGTGGAAATGACGAATAGATCAGAAGGATAAGCCGGAATACAATACGAGCACAAAGATTTGTTTAAGAGAGAAGTAAATATACCGATTAGGGCAACAGAAACGTGTCTCAAAAGTGATGATCATCGGCCATCAGGATCAACAACTAAGGTTATCTTGGAAGTACGAAGAAGTTTAAATACTTCTTTCGTAGGAAAACTGGGCAATGTGCGCGCCATCTTCTGGAATGAATGGAATCGGAGAGTCATTTGATGGGTGAATGAATTCATTGTTCATACTGTCAACGTCCGCAGCAAATTCCACTTGTTTCGTTTTCTTTCCACACAGCAGCCGAATACCTTGCCAAAGACGGTGGAGTCATGCAATCGATCACCAAAGTGGGAAAAGGCGGCAGGTCCCGACGGACTCCTACCAGTTCCTTCCTAAATGGGTGGTGCTGCGTTGATAAAATCACTTACCAGCTTGCTCCACGACACTTGGTACAAGCAGCGTATTCCATTATTATGGAACTAGTCATCGATTGTACCCATCTTCAAGAAGAGAATACGCAATTACTGTAGTAATCATCGTGGGATTAGCATGATTCCGATGGTCATCAGCATCATCATCATCATTGTATTCTCATACTTCTGGCAGCCTAAGGATTTACGGTCAACTACCCAATCCGTTCGAAACGACCATCGGTGTTCGACAGGAATGTCCATTTCTCCGTTCTTGTTCAACTCCGTCATGGACGAGATAATGGAATATGCCTTGCGAAATTTCAAGATGTTGGAGTCAAACAAGGAAATGGTGGAAAGCTGTGACCTGGATTACGCGGACCACCTTGTCTGCTTCTTCGAATGCACCGAACACGCGCAACAAGCATTAGATAGACTCACAAAAGCTGTAGCTCCATTCGGCATGCGCTTTGCACTTTCAAAATGGAAAGTGATGTTGTAAGTCTGGAAGTCAACGGTTCCGAGCTTGATGCTCGATGAAGAGGAACTACCAATTGTTGACCGCTTTAGTTACCTGGGCAGCAGCTTGACGAAGGATAGGAGCACAGTAGTAGGAGTGGGCACGTGTATATCAAAAGTCTGAGTGGCCTACGCTGGACTGAAGCACTTATGGCGCTGACCTGATATTTCGCTGAAGTTGGAAAGTCGTGTGTACTGTGCCATGATGCGTTCAGTTTTGTTGTATGGTTGCAAGACATGGAGTCTGCGTGCGGACGATATTCGTCGTCCTGAGGTTTTTGACCATCAGTGTTTGCGAAGTATCACTTGGATTGGATGGAAGGAAGGAACGACTGAGTAGTGCTGAGGTCAAAAATCGAGTATTGGACTTCTTTTCAGGGATTTTTCTATCACAGCTTATCCACCTTAGTAGACTTCGTTGGTTGGGGCATGTGTTACGCATAGTGAACACACGTCTATCATACCGCGCCCTATTCGCCATTCCTATTGGGGGATGGAAGAAATCACGTGGAGGTCAACAGATGACGTGACAGTGAGGAATGAGAAAATGTACAGTGAACTTAGGGAAAGTAGGTGCCTCACCTTTTCGTGGTTGGGGTCCAAAAGATCCGTCAACCAGTTGGCTGGAGACACTGAAGCATATGGCAGCGAACGATGAACGGTGGTGATCGTTTTGTCACTTTCTGTCCCATCAGAATGATTGATCAATGCGTGTGTGTACAATTAGACTGTGTATTCCGTGTGCTGGCTATTAGGACATTCTTTCCTTTTCCCTCCCGCTTAGGTCCACTCCTTGATTAGCTTGCATATTCATTCTTTCTAATTCAAAGTGCAACATGGTGAAAAATGCAGTGGACTGTGGGGCTTGCCCTGCTATTTAACGCTGTACGACGACAATGATGCTGATCGTGTGGCAAACCAAATTGTCACTAGCGGACCATCAATCACGGCACGACCTCGCTGACTGGCATAGGGGAAATTTGCTTTCGTCAAACGTGAGTTTGACAACTTACTTTCTAAAGGTAAGGGATGTTCATCCTTCTCACAGTTCATGGGCCTCATCTTTATAAATGGTTCTTAAAAATATGGCATTACCTGGTGACCATGTGGCAACTATCGCGCACTAAACTTGACTACCCGTTATGATGGCAAACCGATACCTCGCAAACATGACATCACGGTATTACTTCACAGCACGACTGTATTTTCTAAGATCGATTCGGTATGAGCTTATCACCGGGTCCCAGTCGCCGCTGAAAATGTCGAGAAAACTGTTGCCATGAATCCGTTCTCGTTAATTAACTTCCTACAAATGTCATTTGGTTGGCGAAATTCTGCTCAAACTGCCAGTGGCAACGGAACTAATTGCAGAAGTGCTCAGAGTCAGGCAGAACAACTCATATATGAATATGATCAGAAACGATTGAGGAAGTGCGTTGTGGAGAGACGGACATGAACTCATAGAGGAGGAATATCGGTACGGCTCATTCACTATATAACAGGGATATCGTATCCCGTCCTCAGTTCGCAGTCGGGCAATGATGGAGACTTGAGCAATCATATGATAGAAATCGGAAAACTCATGATTGACAGAAGATTCGTTGAAAATCGATGCTGCTTCGAATCACTATGTTTTTCTTCACTCACAGAATATGGAACGAACAACGGTAATGTTGAGTCTTTTGTAGTTCACGGAATGATGCGAAAATGGATTTGGTATTGTCGGCAGCCACGGCAAATCATAAACGAGCTTCAGAAAAAGTCTATTCGAGACTGTTCCCTACTTCAGATTCGTGGATTTTCTGGAAAACTACAATTCTCGATTATTTGGATCTACTCAAATTGCTCAACCCAAGTTTTGTTCTGCACGATTCGGTCAATCTGAAGTTTTAGAGAAATTATCTGGATACGGAAGGTCAACGGCAGTGTGATATTAATTCTCTACGTCAAAAACCACTTTGAACAAAGCATTTCAAATGATTGATAACATTTTGCCTGCCACGTCAAAGGCTTATGCATCAAGGTTTCATTTTTCAAGGATTTATCAACAAGGTGGGGAATCTTTGGGAGGCTTCATATTGCGCCCCATTCAAGGAGTTCATTACTGCAATTATTCTTGCATACCTGTCAAGAAAGTCGGGAATGTTATAACCATTCAACAACTTATCGCCAGTGTGAAAAAGATAAAATCCGTGAATGTCTTTCACCAGAAAATGCATCAAAATTGTCAGAACGTATAGCTCACTAGGAACATCTAAACTCACGTTTACCTTTCGTATTTTCCAACGTCAAAACTGTCAGTCGTGAACAGATGTGCTATAGTTCAGAAACAAGACTTGTTCGTATCTGCCTCTGAAAGATCCATTCTCAAAAACGGTTTCACACTAACGAGTGTGAACAGATCTCAGCAATATTTCCCATCCAAACCAATCCCAATATTGTTCATCACAACAAGATATTATTCATTCTGAAATAGTCTAACACATCCGAATTGTCTTACACAATGCACTCTTCTTCTCTCTCATCAAACACATAATCGAACAGAAACAACTCACTCAACATGTAGTACACTTGGAATGAATTGACTTGAGTGTTCATTTGTTTGCCTGGATACGTGACCGACACAGATGATCCCGTTGATTGATACAACTCCTGACCAGATTGTGCACAAATCACTTCAGTGATCCGAGATGAATCGAACACATCGACCAATTGAACACACTGATTTGCAGTGGATGTCTGCAGAAAATGATACATATAATGCATTATTCGATGATATCAACAGTAATAATTAGGGACATTTATCGCTTTCGAAAGAACATAGCACGTTTCTCCTACATTTGGATTCAAGAATGAATTCCTATTTCATAAACTGAGTAAATTGACGTTTCATGTGCTGAATGAGTGACTGAGTAGATAGAAATTTCGTAATGATTGAATAAATCAGTGAATGTGGTGATGAATAAGTGATTTGGAAAGACTTTGTTGTGTACAGAATATGTGCGTTTGCGATTGATTCTACACGTTCGATCATCTCTACGTGGTAAACTGACCTCGAGTAATTTGAGATAAACTTGAATATTTCGTCCAGGATCGGCTACGATTGTCCGATTATATTGGAAATTAGCAGGAATGGGGCCAGATCGAGGACATACATTGTAGTATAGTTCGTTTTCACCCGCAGTCAGTTGTGTCGTGTCACAAACTATGGTGGATGATAATGTGAAAGTAACAAGAAGTATATTTTCCTTTACCATGTTAGCATTTGAAAAATGATGATCAAACAGTGTGTGAAAATTATCAGATGTCGTTCCTCATCGTCCGATTTCACAAGTGTTTGTCGATAACTATGTTCGAGATTTGTGAACTCGTGAGAGCTCAGCTAATGCCCGACCGGTTTTTCAGATAGCCTAGTTTTGCAACCCCGTTCATGTTGCAATAAGCAAATACTATACTCTGCCATGATATTCCTTCTACTACTAAAGCAACACCCACTATGCTGTTCAAACCGCGCTGTGCAGATCGAACGCTTATTGACTAAACGTCCAGAACAACCACTAACAAAACGTTCAGGATGACTGGTCCATAATTTCGTGTCGCACGTTCACAGGGCCGAACATGTGACGGGATCAACTGGTATTAAGGTCGGATGATCGGTGGCCTGAATTTTCAATCGCTTTTCTCATCAGAGCCCACACACATTGAGACAGGTTGTGTTCGTCCATGTTTCCACTTGTTTGCACAATCCCAATCAGTTGTGCCGCGGCTTAGACTAAATGTTCTCAATTCCACACCAGTTGTGTTCGCATGGCTGACTGAATGTCCTTCGTTTTCATTGACATATTGGAGCAACAACGCACGCACGCATGCACGCACGCACACACACGCACAGAAGGAGGTATGCGAAAATCATCAATGCACTACAACAAGCACCGATTGGTTTTATTCCCGTCATGACTTGTTTACAAATAAATCAATGCTAATAATTGCAACGGACTCGGGTACTTCGGAAAGTAGTTGTAATAGTATTCACCCGTCAATATTATCAAACAATAGACGCTTGTTGCACACAGATAACATCCATCAATGACTATCGAATGCAAACAGAATGGCACGCAATCAGAACACAGTGAATAAAAGGAATAGGTTGATCATCACAGGATTTCATCATATTGCAAACAGACTCTCTGGTTTTGACCACGTTGAAAACAAAATTCCTCCGAAAACTGAACAATGCTATTGCACTAGACGGATTTGGAATATACACGATAACCATGATATGAAATGTCAAACAAACTGTTTCTCACTGAGTTGGTAGAAAACCTGAAATGAAGTGATTCTTGCTGTTGTACTTTTGCCAGGATATGTGACCGTCACGACTGACCCGGTCGACTGGTAAAATTCCTGACCAGATTGTGCACAAATCACTTGAGCTGTCTGAGACGAATCGAGCTGATCAGTCACTTGAACACACTGATCTGCACTGGATGTCTGTGGAGTGGTATAGAGATTGTTTACAATCGGACATTTTGTGTAACGTATTGAGGAAAAACCGTGTCTGTTGGTAAAAATACAACTCCTAACTGGTGACCTTCGATTTTATTCATAAACCAAATGTGAACTAATTAGATAGATAATCATCTTGCAAAATGAGAACTGAGTAGCTGGTCAATTATCAATGCATGTGGAACTACATGGGATTTAGAACATTCCATCTATTAGTACAGCTTAGGGTACTCTAGTGTGTATAGACTTACATTTGACACTTTGAGATAGACACGCATCTTTTGATCTTGTTCCACTGCAATCGTTCGTTTGCATTTGAACGTCTTGTAAATTATTTGCTCCTGAGCATAAACTTCGTAGTTCTGCTCATCCAATACGGCAGTCAGTTGTGTTGTGTTGCAGTTAACAATGGGTACTATGAACAGGGAGTGAGTGAGAAGATAATACTTGTATTCTAGTGGGTAATGGTACTGTTCTAAATAGCTTGCCCGTAATAATCGTAACGAACTGAATGGATAGTCCGTATTGAAATTACACCCGCCCAGGGCTACGCGAACACGTGTAGCAAGAAGACTTAGGCCGCGAAATAGCACGTCAGTTGTACTGAGAGTGGATTGGGATTGATATGTTCAAATAAAGAATGTAATTGGAAGACTCGAAGATGGCCAATCTCACGGAACAATTGTCGGAAATTTCTGCGGTGATCCTGATTTGTTGACGCTCATTCGTGCACGTAGTTAAGAAGGTGTTCCTGGCCGTACTACCTGTGTCAGCTGCTTAATCACCACAACCTTCCTCCGTCTAGAATCCCTCGTCATTTTGGATCGACTCTCGTACTGATCTTCGAACTGGAGCTGATGGCTGTGACTCGACGGCTGCAGCAGTCGTTCCAGGAGGCAGAATAGATGTATCAAAATGAACAACACGGTCCCCATCATGATCCTCAGTCGTCTCAGCCGGGCGATTGTTTACATCGCCGGTTGCTACTTTGGAATTGATTCGGCTAAGGTGGCTCCGATGCAACGATGCAACGATGCATCGTCCTAGTCCGTGATCTCGACCATAGATTGACCAAGTTGTCTTGTGATAATTTCACGAGTTGGTCGAAGATCGTTGCCACGAGAGTATGTGACATCATTGGAGTGAAGACATATCAGCGATGACCGTGGTCTTCTGGACTTGAAGAGAACGACTGGACACTCCTTGGTGGTTGTATGCACTATGTTTCTGTGCTGCAACAAGAAATTGTCTGGGAACGCTTCCAAATCGGGCAACATCCTCGGGTTTGCTGCTGTTATTGCACTTTTCACAGAAAACATCAATTTTTCCGCTGCGGCGCTAGAACATGGGTGGCATGGTGCCGTACGTAGATGCCGACACTCAACTCTATCAGACCAGCATTTCAATTTCGCCGCACAGAATTGTGATCCATTATCGGTAACTAGTACCTGTGGGATTCCTACTCGGCTGAAGCTTTTCCGTAACACCTGGATTACGAACGAGGTGGTTGGTGAACTCGTCAGGAACACTTCCGGCCATTTAGAATAGGAGTCGGTCGGTACAACGGAGTGATACTGGTTCAAGAATGGACCAGAGAAGTCCGCATGAACTCTCTGCCATGGAATGTAACTTTCGGGCCATGGATTCCAGGTGTTTGGCCTCGATTGGACTTTGTGCAGACACGCATCACAGTTATTTGTCATGGTGCAAATATCCGCATCTAATTCCGGACACCAACACATCTGTCAAACCAGCGACTTCATTTTACCCACGCCCAAGTGGCCTTTGTGAAGTTCATCTAAAACTGACTTGTGTAATGTAGGTGGAATGACAAGCCGGTCACCTCGACAAAGGAAGCCGTCGGGTTGGATACTGAACTCCTCTCGCAGTGCGAAGAACTGAGGAAACTTCCGCTTTACCTCGGGCTACCATCCCTTTCTGATCACCGAAGTCACAGACCAGTAGTATCGTTTTGTCTGCTTGCTCAGTTCTTCCCTCGACACAGGCGCAGCCGGCGAAATGAAACGGCATTGATCCGCCTCTGCGAATCGTGAGTAACGGGACAGGAAGTCCGCCTGCGGGATATTCTTGCCGGGTCGATGCAGGATGTCATAGTTATAGGCTGCCAGAGCAACGTTCCAACGCTGGATCATAGCAACCGTGGATTTGGCGACGGATTTATCCGGGTTGTATAGGAACTGAAGGGCCTGGTGGTCGGTGACAATCGTGAACTTCACTCCAAATAGGTACTTGTGTAGTCCACGCACCATCCAGAAAACGGCCAAAGCTTCCTTCTTCGTCTGGGAATAACCCTCCTCTGTAGTATTAAGAAGACGACAGATGCAAATGATTGGACATGCATCTTATTCCAGAATTGCTCCTATCCCCACTTCGGACGCGCCAGTGGTCAGCATAGTCCGCTTAGATGGTGCAAATGGGGCTAGTATCGGTCGGTCGATGATATTTTGAATGAGACCGCGCAGTATCTGTTCACACTGTTCGTTCCACTGCCAAACATTGGAAGACTGAGCTAAAAACAATGGTTGGGCTCTTGTTGCAAAGTTCGGGATGAACCTGGAGTAGTATTGCAGGCACCCAAGAATTGATCGTAAGTGCGCCTGATTTTTCGGTGAATCGATGCCAATCAGGGGTTTGAAACGATCTGGATCGGGTCGGTATCCTTTTGCATTGACAGTGAAACCGGGGAAATCTAATTCGGTGACACCGAATTTGCACTTAGGGGCTTTGATGGACACATTTTTTTCCACAAACCTCTCCGGCAACCTTTGTAATCTGTGGTCATGTTCATCCTTCGTGGATCCGAAAATGAGCACAACATCGTGATATGCCATCGCCCTCTCGATATCATGAATCACCTCGTCTATTGCAGCCTGGAATATCCCAGATGAAACGTGCAGACCAAACGGCAAGAAGTTGTATTGGAACATGACCCACGAAGTGTTAATAGTCGTTAGTGGTTTGGACTCCATGTGCAGCGAAATTTGCAAGTACGCATCAACCAGATCGATTTTTGAGAAAAACTTGCTACTGAGCATACATTTCATGAATTTCTCAGGTTTTACCGCAGTTGCCGCGCATTTCCCTAAACCAGGATTCAAGGTTAATCAGTAATCACCACAAATCCGGGGTGTCTGTCCGTCGCTCTTCATTACCACCACAATCCGAGTCGACCAAGCGGATGAAGTCACACGCGCGATGACACCACCTTGCTCCATTTTGGTAAGCACCTTCAGAACGCTCTCTCTCTCTGGCCGTACGGCAACACTCGGCGTTTCGGGAATACCGGATCACTATCCAATTCCGACTTTGCGGAATCGACCGCCATGCCACCCTTGTTGTTCGAGCATTGTGCGATCAACTGCTGAAGACATCGTTTTGAGGGTTACCGATTTCTCCAAGGCACGCAGGGCCTTCAAGCCCAGAATCGATGGACTGTCTACGGAAATCAGGAATCGTATCAGGGTATAGTCGCTCTCCAACCGAACCATTTGTGTAGTCTCACCCAGCAGTGAAAGTCGATGACCAGTAACACCGTGAATGCGCACAGCAGTGGGGTGTATGGGTACACTGGGCTGAACGAAGTCGAACACTGATTTCGGAATAATGGACTCACAGCTCCCGGTATCCACAATGAACTGATATCTCAAGCCACACTGGAATTGGACTGATCTGTACAGGTATTGGTTTGATCCACTCGAAATCTTCAGCGTGTATGCCGGACTATCATCTGTTTTCGGATCTTCAGGGGTCGCACTCGTAACAATGCATTTGGATTGATGACATGTCTTGCGAATGTGACCAAGCTTTCCACAAGAATGGCATACCGCATTACGAAAGCGGCAAGTGGAACATATATGAAATTCGCCGCACGAGGACCAACAATTCAGCTGTGCTGGTTTGTGTTCAGGAATCATTTTGGTTGCAGGCTTCGGTTGAAGTGTCTTCTTTGTGGAGACTAGTTTAAGGGGAAGAAAATGTTGGTAGTGCACTACGAAATGTACAGTCGTCTCATCGGCTACGTCATCGAATTGTTCGCAGGTTGACCGGCTTCGGAGATAGGAAGGTCGAGTTTCAGTAACAGCTTCTTTTGCAACTCCGGATGATTTATGCCGGCAATGGGGCGGTCACGCAACTGGGTCTCCAACTGATCACCAAAATTACGCTTAGCGGCATGTGTCTGAAGTGTCAGGATGAATTCACGGAACTTCATGTTGGGACCACAAACCAGCGAAAAAAATGTGGCACATTCGGTAGTCTGAAAATTGATGGGAACCACGTGGCCTAGCAGTAGAGCCTTCAACTGGTCGAACGGAACTGCATAAGGGGCTCTCGGATATGCAAGGTTTTCCATCAACGAGTACAACGAACGGCGGCAAGCGGTCAAGAAGAAAGTAATCTGGTTCACCTTCTCACATCCTTTCGTATGCTACACCATAACTCGAAACGTTCAGTCCACTCTTCAATTTCAGATGCAATATCATGAAATTCAGCTACTCAATACTGGGCAGCTCCATGATGCGACGCCAATTGTAATAATCGTAACGAACTGAATCGACAGTCCGTATTGAAACTGCCCCTACCCAGAGCTACACGAACACGTGTAGCAAGAAGACTAAGGCCGCGAAATAACAAGTTAGTTGTACTGAGAGCGGATTGGGAATAATAATGTTCAATTAAAGAATTTAATTGGAAGACTCGAACATGGCCAAACCCACGGAATAATTGTCGGAATTTTCAGCCGTGATCCTGACTGGTTGAGGCTCATCCGTGTAGATGATTACGGAACTGAACCTGGTCGCATCAACTGTGACAGTTGCTGAATCATCACAGTGAGGACACAACTAGGTAGATTCAACAGTTGAGCACATTATGTTTGGTAACCGTGGATTGTGCTGGTTTGGATGAGGATTAATTTTATGTTAGAAACCGCTAAACTGACAATTTTCGAATAACTACCGTATGCTTGCTGCTACTTCCAATAGGTTCCTGATTACTGAGCTGGACGTTTCGTTTGCTATGAGAAATATTTCCCATATTGAATTGAATGTTTCGTCACGCCCGAGCGTCGCCAATACGAATGTTGTGCTAACCGATCATGTGCACAACCATTTGTAATTTGAGTCGTAATCCCGATGCAAATCAGATGATTGAGTCCTCGATCGGAACAACGTGTTCTTCGTGTTGTGATATCTATGCACTAAACTGATCGATTGACCAAACCGTGAAACACCCGGTTTGCGAAGTCCATTGGTTTCTGATCTAGTTTTACGGTAATGTTTGTCTAGTAAGTGTGGAAATTGCACAAACCCCTCAAGAGTTGGTCTCCATTTTGTGGTCAATATTTCAAATGCATGGCTTTTGTCAGGTAGCCCAGCAACTCAGTCCGGGCACTGTCTGATACAACGGAACAAAAGGGAGTTGACATGGACGTGTGTGTAGATCGGAGACCTAACGACAACCAAATAACACTGGACGTGGAATGGAACAAAGTAAATTGATTCAATTTTACTATCAGAAGACTTGTAAATACTATCACGTGGACATGAATATTGTCTTATATCTCATCCCTATAGTATCATTGTTGTGTGTTCATTATATGCATACATGGATTCGATCGAGAGCTTCAGATTATCTGTCTGACTATTTTCCCTTGTGCTTACATACGACACTATAATTTGTTGTTCATGTCCACTCAAATGGTCTATGTAAATTGATTTGTTAATTTGTCCATAATGCTCGCGTAGTCCATGTCTGGTATGGGGTAAATCAATACAAGCTTGTTTACGTACACCACGGGAGCTACGCAATATTTCCCATCCAAACCAATTACAATATTGTTCATCGCAACAAGATATTTTATTTATTCTGAAATAGTCTAACACATCCGAATTGTCTTACACAATGCACTCTTCTTCTCTCTCATCAAACACATAATCGAACAGAAACAACTCACTCAACATGTAGTACACTTGGAATGAATTGACTTGAGTGTTCATTTGTTTGCCTGGATACGTGACCGACACAGATGATCCCGTTGATTGATACAAATCCTGACCAGATTGTGCACAAATCACTTCAGTGATCCGAGATGAATCGAACACATCGACCAATTGAACACACTGATTTGCAGTGGATGTCTGCAGAAAATGATACATATAATGCATTATTCGATGATATCAACAGTAATAATTAGGGACATTTATCGCTTTCGAAAGAACATATCGCATGTCTGATACATTTGAATGCAAGAGTGAATTCCTATTTCATAAACTGAGTAAATTGACGGTTCATGTGCTGGATAGAAATTTCGTAATGATTGAATTAATCCGTGAATGTGGTGATGAATAAGTGATTTGGATAGACTTTATTGTGTACAGAATATTTGCGTTTGCGATTGATTCTACACGTTCGATCATCTCCACTTGGTAAACTGACCTCGAGTACTTTGAGATAAATTTGAATATTTCGTCCAGGATCGGCTACGATTGTCCGATTATATTGGAAATTAGCAGGAATGGGGCCAGATCGAGGACATACATTGTAGTATAGTTCGTTTTCACCCACAGTCAGTTGTGTCGTGTCACAAACTATGGTGGATGATAATGTGAAAGTGACAAGAAGTATATTTTCCTTTACCATGTTAGCATTTAAAAAATGATGATCAAACAGTGTGTGAAAATTATCAGGCGTCGCTCCTCGTCGTCTGATTTCACAAGTGTTTACCGATAACTATGTTCGAGATTTGTGAACTTGTGAGAGCTCAGCTAATGCCCGACCGGTTTTTCAGATAGCCTAGTTTTGCAACCCCGTTCATGTTGCAATAAGCAAATACTATACTCTGCCATGATATTCCTTCTACTACTAAAGCAACACCCACTATGCTGTTCAAACCGCGCTGTGCAGATCGAACGCTTATTGACTAAACGTCCAGAACAACCACTAACAAAACGTTCAGGATGACTGGTCCATAATTTCGTGTCGCACGTTCACAGGGCCGAACATGTGACGGGATCAACTGGTATTAAGGTCGGATAATCGGTGGCCTGAATTTTCAATCGCGTTTCTCATCAGAGCCCACACACATTGAGACAGGTTGTGTTCGTCCATGTTTCCACTTGTTTGCACAATCCCAATCAGTTGTGCCGCGGCTTAGACTAAATGTTCTCAAGTCCCAACCGGTTGTGTTCGCATGGCTGACTGAATGTCCTTCGTTTTCACTGACATATTGGAGCAACACACGCACGCACGCAAACACGCACACACGCACTCACGCACGCACACACACACACACACACAGAAGGAAGTATGCGAAAACCTTCAATGGTTATATTCCCGTCATGATTTGTTTACAAATAAATCAATGCTAATAATTGCAAAGCAATAGACGCTTGTTGCACACAGATAACATCCATCAATGACTATCGAATGCAAACGGAATGGCACGCAATCAGAACACAGTGAATAAAAGTAATAGAATAATTATCACAGGATTTCATCATATTGCAAACAGACTCTCTGGTTTTGACCACGTTGAAAACAAAATTCCTCCGAAAACTGAACAATGCTATTGCACTAGACGGATTTGGAATATACACGATAACCATGATATGAAATGTCAAACAAACTGTTTCTCACTGAGTTGGTAGAAAACCTGAAATGAAGTGATTCTTGCTGTTGTACTTTTGCCAGGATATGTGACCGTCACGACTGACCCGGTCGACTCGTACAATTCCTGACCAGATTGTGCACAAATCACTTGAGCTGTCTGAGACGAATCGAGCTGATCAGTCACTTGAACACACTGATCTGCACTGGATGTCTGTGGAGTGGTGTACAGATTGTTTACAATCGGACATTTTGTGTAACGTATTGGGGAAAAACCGTGTCTGTTGGTAAAAATACAACTCTTAACTGGTGACCTTCGATTTTATTCATAAACCAAATGTGAACTAATTAGATAGATAATCATCTTGCAAAATGAGAACTGAGTAGATGGTCAATTATCAATGCGTGTGCAACTACATGGGATTTAGTACATTCCATCTATTAGTACAGCTTAGGGTACTCTAGTGTGTATAGACTTACATTTGACACTTTGAGATAGACACGCATCTTTTGATCTTGTTCCACTGCAATCGTTCGTTTGCATTTGAACGTCTTGTAAATTATTTGCTCCTGAGCATAAACTTCGTAGTACTGCTCATCCAATACGGCAGTCAGTTGTGTTGTGTTGCAGTTAACAATGGGTACTATGAACAGGGAGTGAGTGAGAAGATAATACTTGTATTCTAGTGGGTAATGGTACTGTTCTAATTAGCATGCTCGTAATAATTGTGTTGTGTGAGGCCACAATTAAGACGGTCCAATAGGGGAGCACAGATGCTTAGTAAGCGTGAGTATGCCTTACCGGGAAATTCGTCGAAAGTGTCGTGGGATCATGCGTATGATTTGGCACAAATCAACCAATCGATCCAATCACACTGATTGATTTCCCACATCATCGCAATTGATTTCGAACATTCAAACAATTATACTACAACACATTTCAAACTCCCCGGAAAATATCTTTGTTGTGCCTCAGTGACTCACCGAACGAATAATTTTGGATGTTCTCTTAAAGACTACGAATGTCGCACGTTTTCTAACATTGAACATTTCGCCAAATTCTGTCGAACAATAAGACATCAGTACTATCTAAGATAGGGGCATTCAGTGATGGGTGAATGTGTCATGTGTCGCTTGAGATTCGTTCCACCATCTTCTCTAAAACACGAAGCTCTATTATGTGCGCACAAGGGACATCCTGGACTTACAAAGATTCACCAGCTGGTTAGCAAATGGTTTCGGTGGCCGCGTATGTTTTCTTCCCTTCAGATCATTGGTAATAATTGTAGACCTTGTCAACATTCCAAATAAACAATGTATTGTATTGTACTCTATAGTTTTGTGTTGTGTTGAAGACATTAGCAAGTTAACAAAAACTCACATTCCAGACGAATCGAGGAAAACTTATCAATGACACTTTGAAAACGCATAAAAATATGTACTTTAGAAATAAAACTGTTTCAACCACTGAGGTTTGTGTAAAGTTCCTCTGTAACTATTATTTTGTCAACCAGAACGCGTGTTAAGCAGAGCACTGTAGAGTTAAGATGGACAATCATGCGGGATGGGATAAGCCTAAATTCGGAACGTGTGAAGGGATGAGAACGGCATACAGATAAGTCACGGTACAGGGGAGTGGTGGGGTCTACAAGAATATTCTTGGCGAACTTTTCACAGTCAATCTCACACCGGCAACAATACAACCGGCAGCAGTGGACAAACTAGGCTGTCGACATCATGGGACCATTTTCAACAATTTCAATTCACAAAAGCAATATGCTCGTCACCACGCACTATTATAACAAGTGGCCTTATGTGAAGAACGTCCTTCGGGAGTGAGTACACCCATGCACCTTCGAATTTCTAATAGTACTAAATTCATATGGCCCGTTCACTGAAAAAGTCTCCGATAGTTACAGCCAGCTATCTGTTGTTGCAACTTGGACTCTACTTGACTTCATTTCTCATCAACAACATCAATCTGTATTCCTTTCACTTTTGACCATCAAATCTATTAGCATCGTCGCTGAAATAACTAGCCAGTTCATCAAACCCCATTCATGGACTTGTACGCAGACCTAAGTGGCAAACACTGGCTACTTCCATGTTAATACCATAATCCCCTCAGAAAATATCATTCAGAACACGTAGAAGAAAAGCCGGAACTAATGAATCATGTTGTGGTCAACACGACATGCATTGGTTTGTCGTTCTCTAATCATGACCACAATAATTCCTTAGTTTGTGCTTAGTTTTCAAACCTCTCCGTAATTATCACTTCTCCGGGTACTCCCAATCCCATGGTCTAAGATTGATCAAGGCCGCATAAATCTACCGTCCAGTTACTGGGAAGGTGTCAGCTAGAAAAGCCAATCACATGATAAGGATAATTTGATGGACACACCACTACCCATGATTGGTGTTCATTCCATGTCTATGTTCATGATATTTTTTTGTCTGAGGCCTACTATGTAATCTATAAACGCTTTGAGAATGAATTAGTGAAAAACAATTGTTTCACCGAATCGGACTCTGTAACGATGAAAATCTCAATGCACTTTTCCAGTGTTCCCCGTGCACAGGTCACCTTTCGTGACGAAGTGGTTTTCTGGCCGTATTGCATCGTGCTGACCATGGCATTAGAACAATCCACAAGATTATATCACCACTGTCTGTATGTTGTAGTTAGAGCACGCAAGCCAACACACACCATACACGAACACGCGCACACACACCCTCTTACACTCAGGGGACAAATTTGAGGCACCTAGAGTGCTCGAGTGTACGGCCCAACAGACTGCAGTTCTGACACGCAGAAGGACGAGTTCTATGATGAAATCACCACTCTCGTTTGCAGGAGCAAAGGCTCTGACATCGTAGTGCTATTTGGTTATTTCAATGCACAAGTTGGCAAACTTAGTACGTCAGAAGCTTGTTTAGGTGGGTGTTGTGCTTTGCTCGCTCAGCGCACAGATAACAGGGATCGGCTTCCCCAGTTTTGTGCAAACAATCGGTTATTCCTGTCTAATACAAAGTTCCGACACAGCTCACGTCGTACAGCGACATGGCGCTCTAACGTTTCAGGTACTCTAAGCCAGATCGATCATATTGCAGTAAGCTACCGGTGGCGTAGTTCTGTTCACAACTGTATATCTTACTGGTCTGCGTAAGTAGAATCGGATCATGCATTAGTTTGAATGTGATTATCTCTCCAGCTCAATGGTCATCCACACAAACCACAAACCTGGTTAGACGTACAACGTTTGTGTGATCCAGAAGTTCGCACCAGTTAGGAACAGAAATTAGCAAATGAACTAGGATCTAGTTCGAACAGTAATGTAGATCAGTATTGGGCCCATATCCAACAAGTAATTCACGTGGCAGCAAGTTTCGCGTGTGGTCGTAGATCCGATGTTCATCAAAACACTGGATTTCTCAACAGTCGATCAGTCTAATGGAGAAAAATCGTCAGCTCTCAAACAGTAAGGAGATTAATAACATACGAAGAAGTCTGCAAATGCAAGTTACAAGAAGCCCTAAGAAGGATCGCGAAAATGGTTGGGTCAAAGTAGCTGGAGAAATGGAGATAACAGCTGCTTTAGGTAACAGTCAAAGACTGTTCAAACTTGTTCGCGACACCGGTGGAAGACGAACCACGGTCAGCGATAGAATTGGACAGAGTAAAGACTAGACCGCTGGGCTGAATACTTCAAGGAGCAGTCCACCCGACCGCGCGCTCTTGTAGTTACTCCGACATCAACAACTGCGATTCCTTTAAGAGTATCACTTAAACCCTCATCGGAAGTGGAAGTGGAGTCATGCAATCGATCACCAAAGTGGGAAAAAGCGGCAGGTCCCGACGGACTCCTACCAGTTCCTTCCTAAATGGGTGGTGCTGCGTTGATAAAATCACTTACCACCTTGCTCCATGACATTTGGAACGAGCAGCGTATTCCATTATTATGGAACTAGTCATCGATTGTACCCATCTTCAAGAAGAGAATACGCAATTACTGTAGTAATCATCGTGGGATTAGCATGATTCAGATAGCCATCATCATCATCATCATCATTGTATTCTCATACTTCTGGCAGCCTAAGGATTTACGGTCAACTACCCAATCCGTTCGAAACGACCATCGGTGTTCGACAGGAATGTCCATTTCTCCGTTCTTGTTCAACTCTGTCATGGACGAGATAATGGAGTATGCCTTGCGAAATTTCAAGATGTTGGAGTCAAACAAGGAAATGGCGGAAAGCTGTGACTTGGATTACGCGGACCACCTTGTCTGCTTCTTCGAATGCACCGAACACGCGCAACAAGCATTAGATAGACTCACAAAAGCTGTAGCTCCATTCGGCATGTGCTTTGCACTTTCAAAATGGAAAGTGATGTTGTAAGTCTGGAAGTCAACGGTTCCGAGCTTGATGCTCGATGAAGAGGAACTACCAATTGTTGACCGCTTTAGTTACCTGAGCAGCAGCTTGACGAAGGATGGGAGCACAGTAGTAGGAGTGGGCACGTGTATATCAAAAGTTTGAGTGGCCTACGCTGGACTGAAGCACTTATGGCGCTGACCTGATATTTCGCTGAAGTTGGAAAGTCGTGTGTACTGTGCCATGATGCGTTCAGTTTTGTTGTATGGTTGCAAGACATGGAGTCTGCGTGCGGACGATATTCGTCGTCCTGAGGTTTTTGACCATCAGTGTTTGCGAAGTATCACTTGGATTGGATGGAAGGAAGGAACGACTGAGTAGTGCTGAGGTCAAAAATCGAGTATTGGACTTCTTTTCAGGGATTTTTCTATCACAGCTTATCCACCTTAGTAGACTTCGTTGGTTGGGGCACGTGTTACGCATAGTGAACACACGTCTATCATACCGCGCCCTATTCGCCATTCCTATTGGAGGGTGGAAGAAATCACGTGAAGGTCAACAGATGACGTGACAGTGAGGAATGAGAAAATGTACAGTGAACTTAGGGAAAGTAGGTGCCTCACCTTTTCGTGGTTGGGGTCCAAAAGATCCGTCAACCAGTTGGCTGGAGACACTGAAGCATATGGCAGCGAACGATGAACGGTGGTGATCGTTTTGTCACTTTCTGTCCCATCAGAATGATTGATCAATGCGTGTGTGTACAATTAGACTGTGTATTCCGTGTGCTGGCTATTAGGACATTCTTTCCTTTTCCCTCCCGCTTAGGTCCACTCCTTGATTAGCTTGCATATTCATTCTTTCTAATTCAAAGTGCAACATGGTGAAAAATGCAGTGGACTGTGGGGCTTGCCCTGCTATTTAACGCTGTACGACGACAATGATGCTGATCGTGTGGCAAACCAAATTGTCACTAGCGGACCATCAATCACGGCACGACCTCGCCGACTGGCATAGGGGAAATTTGCTTTCGTCAAACGTGAGTTTGACAACTTACTTTCTAAAGGTAAGGGATGTTCATCCTTCTCACAGTTCATGGGCCTCATCTTTATAAATGGTTCTTAAAAATATGGCAATACCTGGTGACCATGTGGCAACTATCGCGCACTAAACTTGACTACCCGTTATGATGGCCATCCGATACCTCACAAACATGACATCACGGTATTACTTCACAGCACGACTGTATTTTCTAAGATCGATTCGGTATGAGCTTATCACTGGGTCCCAGACGCCGCTGAAAATGTCGAGAAAACTGTTGCCATGAATCCGTTCTCGTTAATTAACTTCCTACAATGTCATTTGGTTGGCGAAATGCTGCTCAAACTGCCAGTGGCAACGGAACTAATTGCAGAAGTGATCAGAGTCAGGCAGAACAACTCATATAGGAATATGATCAGAAACGATTGACTAAGTGCGTTGTGGAGAGATGGACATGAACTCATAGAGGAGGAATATTGGTACGGCTCATTCACTATATAACAGGGATATCGTATCCCGTCCTCAGTTCGCAGTCGGGCAATGATGGAGACTTGAGCAATCATATGATAGAAATCGGAAAACTCATGATTGACAGACGATTCGTTTAAAATCGATGCTGCTTCGAATTACTATGTTTTCCACCACTCACAGAATATGGAACGAAAAACGGTAATGTTGAGTCTTTTGTAGTTCACGGAATGATGCGAAAATGGATTTGGTATTGTCGGCAGCCACGGCAAATCATAAACGAGCTTCAGAAAAGTCTATTCGAGCCTGACCACTGCTGAATGAGTAATGCCATCGAGACTAAGTGCGCTTCCAAATAATACGGTTAGCGATCCTTTCACCAATTTTAAACACCAATGCTTCCCATGGAGTAAACGGTTATACAAAACGTAAGATGAAATTAGGTAGATGGAATTCTCCTGCAAAATGCATAGTTAACTACGAATATCTAAACTCACTTTCAACTTCCGTATTTTCCAACATCAAAACTATCAGTCGTGAACAGACGTGCTATAGTGCAGGAACGACAATTGCTCGTATCTGCCTCTGAAAGATCCATTCTCAAATACGGTTTCACACTAACGAGTGTGAACAGATTTCAGCAATATTTCCCATCCAAACCAATTCCAATTTTGTTCATCGCAACAAGATATTATTCGTTCTGAAATCAACGAGTACAACGAACGGCGGCAAGCGGTCAAGAAGAAAGTAATCTGGTTCACCTTCCCACATCTTTTCGTATGCTACACCATAACTCGAAACGTTCAGTCCACTCTTCAATTTCAGATGCAATATCATGAAATTCAGCTACTCAATACTGGGCAGCTCCATGATGCGACGTCAAATGTAATAATCGTAACGAACTGAATCGACAGTCCGTATTGAAATTACCCTCAACTAGAGCTACGCGAACACGTGTAGCAAGAAGACTAAGGCCGCGAAATAGCAAGTTAGTTGTACTGAGAGTGGATTGGGAATAATATGTTCAATTAAAGAATTTAATTGGAAGACTCGAAGACGGCCAAACCCACGGAATAATTGTCGGAATTTTCAGCCGTGATCCTGACTGGTTGAGGCTCATCCGTGTAGATGATTACGGAACTGAACCTGGTCGCATCATCTGTGACAGTTGCTGAATCATCACAGTGAGGACACAACTAGGTAGATTCAACAGTTGAGCACATTATGTTTGGTAACCGTGGATTGTGGTGGTTTGGATAAGGAATAATTGTATATTAGAAACCGCTAAACTGACAATTTTCGAATAACTACCGTATGCTTGCTGCTACTTCCAATAGGTTCCTGATTACTGAGCTGGACGTTTCGTTTGCTATGAGAAATATTTCCCATATTGAATTGAATGTTTCGTCACGCCCGAGCGTCGCCAATACGAATGTTGTGCTAACCGATCATGTGCACAACCATTTGTAATTTGAGTCGTAATCCCGATGCAAATCAGATGATTGAGTCCTCGATCGGAACAACGTGTTCTTCGTGTTGTGATATCTATGCACTAAACTGATCGATTGACCAAACCGTGAAACACCCGGTTTGCGAAGTCCATTGGTTTCTGATCTAGTTTTACGGTAATGTTTGTCTAGTAAGTGTGGACATTGCACAAACCCCTCACGAGTTGGTCTCCATTTTGTGGTCAATATTTCAAATGCATGGCTTTTGTCAGGTAGCCCAGCAACTCAGTCCGGGCACTGTCTGATACAACGGAACAAAAGGGAGTTGACATGGACGCGTGTGTAGATCGGAGACCTAACGACAACCAAATAACACTGGACGTGGAATGGAACAAAGTAAATTGATTCAATTTTACTATCAGAAGACTTGTAAATACTATCACGTGGACATGAATATTGTCTTATATCTCATCCATATAGTATCGTTGTTGTGTGTTCATTATATGCATACATGGATTCGATCGAGAGCTTCAGATTATCTGTCTGACTATTTTCCCTTGTGCTTACATACGACACTATAATTTGTTGTTCATGTCCACTCAAATGGTCTATGTAAATTGATTTGTTAATTTGTCCATAATGCTCGCGTAGTCCATGTCTGGTATGGGGTAAATCAATACAAGCTTGTTTACGTACACCACGGGAGCTCCGTGTCCTGATTTACAACATAACATTGGCGTCACAGGCAGTTTCCACATCGCGTAATACACATACAATGCTGTGCCTAAAAGCTACACTGTTCCCTACTTCAGATTCGTGGATTTTCTGGAAAACTACAATTCTCGATTATTTGGATCTACTCAAATTGCTCAACCCAAGTTTTGTTCTGCACGATTCGGTCAATCTGAAGTTTTAGAGAATTTATCTGGATACGGAAGGTCAACGGCAGTGTGATATTATTTCTCTACGTCAAAAACCACTTTGAACAAAGCATTTCAAATGATTGATAACATTTTGCCTGCCACGTCAAAGGCTTATGCATCAAGGTTTCATTTTTCAAGGATTTATCAACAAGGTGGGGAATCTTTGGGAGGCTTCACATTGCGCCCCATTCAAGGAGTTCATTACTGCAATTATTCTTGCATACCTGTCAAGAAAGTCGGGAATGTTATACCCATTCAACAACTTATCGCCCGTGGGAAAAACATGAAATCCGTGAATGTCTTTCACCAGAAAATGCATCAAAATTGTCAGAACGTATAGCTCACTACGAATATCTAAACTCACTTTCACCTTCCGTATTTTCCAACATCAAAACTATCAGTCGTGAACAGATGTGCTATAGTTCAGAAACAAGACTTGTTCGTATCTGCCGCTGAAAGATCCATTCTCAAAAACGGTTTCACACTAACGAGTGTGAACAGATCTCAGCAATATTTCCCATCCAAACCAATCCCAATATTGTTCATCACAACAAGATATTATTCATTCTGAAATAGTCTAACACATCCGAATTGTCTTACACAATGCACTCTTCTTCTCTCTCATCAAACACATAATCGAACAGAAACAACTCACTCAACATGTAGTACACTTGGAATGAATTGACTTGAGTGTTCATTTGTTTGCCTGGATACGTGACCGACACAGATGATCCCGTTGATTGATACAACTCCTGACCAGATTGTGCACAAATCACTTCAGTGATCCGAGATGAATCGAACACATCGACCAATTGAACACACTGATTTGCAGTGGATGTCTGCAGAAAATGATACATATAATGCATTATTCGATGATATCAACAGTAATAATTAGGGACATTTATCGCTTTCGAAAGAACATATCACGTTTCTCCTACATTTGGATTCAAGAATGAATTCTTATTTGATAAACTGAGTAAATTGACGGTTCATGTGCTGGATGAGTGACTGAGTAGATAGAAATTTCGTAATGATTGAATTAATCAGTGAATGTGGTGATGAATAAGTGATTTGGAAAGACTTTGTTGTGTACAGAATATTTGCGTTTGCGATTGATTCTACACGTTCGATCATCTCTACTTGGTAAACTGACCTCGAGTAATTTGAGATAAACTTGAATATTTCGTCCAGGATCGGCTACGATTGTCCGATTATATTGGAAATTAGCAGGAATGGGGCCAGATCGAGGACATACATTGTAGTATAGTTCGTTTTCACCCGCAGTCAGTTGTGTCGTGTCACAAACTATGGTGGATGATAATGTGAAAGTGACAAGAAGTATATTTTCCTTTACCATGTTAGCATTTGAAAAATGATGATCAAACAGTGTGTGAAAATTATCAGATGTCGTTCCTCATCGTCCGATTTCACAAGTGTTTACCGGTAACTATGTTCGAGATTTGTGAACTCGTGAGAGCTCAGCTAATGCCCGACCGGTTTTTCAGATAGCCTAGTTTTGCAACCCCGTTCATGTTGCAATAAGCAAATACTATACTCTGCCATGATATTCCTTCTACTACTAAAGCAACACCCACTATGCTGTTCAAACCGCGCTGTGTAGATCGAACGCTTATTGACTAAACGTCCAGAACAACCACTAACAAAACGTTCAGGATGACTGGTCCATAATTTCGTGTCGCACGTTCACAGGGCCGAACATATGACGGGATCAACTGGTATTAAGGTCGGATGATCGGTGGCCTGAATTTTCAATCGCTTTTCTCATCAGAGCCCACACACATTGAGACAGGTTGTGTTCGTCCATGTTTCCACTTGTTTGCACAATCCCAATCAGTTGTGCCGCGGCTTTGACTAAATGTTCTCAAGTCCCAACCGGTTGTGTTCGCATGGCTGACTGACTGTCCTTCGTTTTCACTGACATATTGGAGCAACAACACACGCACGCACTCACGCAAGCACGCATGCACGCACGCACACACACGCACAGAAGTAGGAATGCAAAATCCATCAATGCACTAAAACAAGCACCGACTGGTTATATTCCCGTCATGATTTGTTTACAAATAAATCAATGCTAATAATTGCAACGGACTCGGGTACTTCGGAAAGTAGTTGTAATAGCATTCACCCATCAATATTATCAAACAATAGACGCTTGTTGCACACAGATAACATCCATCAATGACTATCGAATGCAAACAGAATGGCACGCAATCAGAACACAGTGAATAAAAGTAATAGAATAATTATCACAGGATTTCATCATATTGCAAACAGACTCTCTGGATTTGACCACGTTGAAAACAAAATTCCTCCGAAAACTGAACAATGCTATTGCACTAGACGGATTTGGAATATACACGATAACCATGATATGAAATGTCAAACAAACTGTTTCTCACTGAGTTGGTAGAAAACCTGAAATGAAGGGATTCTTGCTGTTGTACTTTTGCCAGGATATGTGACCGTCACGACTGACCCGGTCGACTGGTAAAATTCCTGATCAGATTGTGCACAAATCACTTGAGCTGTCTGAGACGAATCGAGCTGATCAGTCACTTGAACACACTGATCTGCACTGGATGTCTGTGGAGTGGTATACAGATTGTTTACAATCGGACATTTTGTGTAACGTATTGAGGAACAATCGTGTCTGTTGATAAAAATACAACTCCTAACTGGTGACTTTCGATTTTATTCATAAACCAAATGTGAACAAATTGGATAGATAAGCATCTTGCAAAATGAGAACTGAGTAGATGGTCAATTATCAATGCATGTGGAACTACATGGGATTTAGAACATTCTATCTATTAGTACAGCTTAGGGTACTCTAGTGTGTATAGACTTACATTTGACACTTTGAGATAGACACGCATCTTTTGATCTTGTTCCACTGCAATCGTTCGTTTGCATTTGAACGTCTTGTAAATTATTTGCTCCTGAGCATAAACTTCGTAGTACTGCTCATCCAATACGGCAGTCAGTTGTGTTGTGTTGCAGTTAACAATGGGTACTATGAACAGGGAGTGAGTGAGAAGATAATACTTGTATTCTAGTGGGTAATGGTACTGTTCTAAATAGCATGCTCGTAATAATTGTGTTGTGTGAGGCCACATTTAAGACGGTCCAATAGGTGAGCACAGATGCTTAGTAATCGTGAGTATGCTTACCGGGAAATTCGTCGAAAGTGTCGTGGGATTGTGCGTATGGTTTGGCACAAATCAACCAATCGATCCAATCACACTGATTGATTTCCCACATCATCGCAATTGATTTCGAACATTCAAACAATTATACTACAACACATTTCAAACTCCCCGGAAAATATCTTTGTTGTGCCTCAGTGACTCACCGAACGAATATTTTTGGATGTTCTCTTAAAGACTCCGAATGTCGCACGTTTTCTAACATTGAACATTTCGCCAAATTCTGTCGAACAATGTCCGTTAATGCTATAGGCAATGAAACTCTGGTCCATGTTGTTCGATACCTCTATCACCGAAGTCGCTTATTCTGTGCATCCCGAAAGTAACATTTTGCACCTGCTATGCACCTATTACAGAACCATCATTATCATGCTATGACATTCGTACCATTCATTTTTCATCCTCAAATGGTAAAATACGTCGACCTATAGAGCTTGGTTCTGCTTCTCCTGTGACTCTCATTCCTCTTTGATTCTACGAACGTCATTGAAAACATCTACCCATGCGCCCGACCGTTCATCAATTTGACAGTTATTCAAACACAGCCACAAGAATGAAAGGGTTTATAGGGGTTGATTTGTGTAGAATCTTCACAACCTCCCTCTGTTGCAGTGTACATATGTGACATAGGAAAGAAGCCGATACTTGGTCGCAATGCATCTGTATCTGATTCGCAGAAAATTGGCTCCATGAACTGATCACGTGGCTTCAACTAAGCTACTGGTGGTGAAAATGAATACCAAAGGCTATTTCATATTATTCGCCGGTATGCGAGACTACTACTCTCTTGTGATTTCGCGATACGGTACAGATGTGGGTTTGAAATCCAGGTCGCGAATGCGCTTTCCCGTCCACCGATAAATGGTCAAAATTGTGCGAACAATGAGATTGGAACAGAAATAATAATTGCTGTTACCATCCAAAGCCAGTGACGGAAGGGCGCTATATCATGTAGTGTAGATGTTCAACAAACCGTTGACAGCCGGCCCGCATAGCGTTGTGGTTAAGGTGTTCCATTCACAATCGTTCACTTCGGGTTCGAGCCCTTGTGGGGCTCGGTGGATGTGCACTTCTGATAATTCCAAACAAGGATGAAATAGCTGTACAGTGCTTTCATGGTTTTCAATGGTGAGTTCAGCGTTGAAGATCCATGAACAATTATATTTTACAAATCTAATCTCCAAATAATCAAATAATTACTGAGTTGGGTTTTTCCAGAATTCAAGCTATTACGAGAGAGAGAGGGAGAGAGAGAGACAGAGAGAAGTGGGTTGCGTCACAAGACATTCGAGGACAGTTAAAAGCAACAGGTCAAACAATACATTTAGCGCGAATTGTCCCAAAAATGGTCTCATTCTAGATGAACTTGGATGTTGATTCTTTTTGGTCATCAAATAACCCTATTCTTAGCTCAAACCATTTTTGTGTACGGACATTTTGGTTTTGCTCACCGCAAAGTACTGACCATATTTCCGTTTTATTTCCGTCACTGCTTGCGTAGTATTTTTCTTTCCAACCACAGCTTAAATGTCCTGTATTCATTTATATGATACGATTTCCGTTCAAAATGGTCACCCCATTTGGGGTTCGAACCGCTGACCAAGCGCAAGCACGCAGTTTAACTTTAAGCTCCCACAAACGTAGACTGTCTGCCGCCCTATGTAAGCCATGTCCGTTTTCTCAGTTGCATGTATTTTATCACAGTTATTCACCTTCACTGCTGTGTGCTTTGATCAAGACTGCCATTTTATCACAAGTGATCGTACGTTGTGCTTGAAAGTATGTTGTTATTTACATCGAGCACTAGTCCAAACTGACATAAATGTTCGCTGCACGCCGACGCCCCAAGCTGTTGTAATCCACATTTATGAACATATTCCATCCATCTTCACGGTTTTTGATTGACCGTCGTCATATAGGGATTGTGTAAGATCTAGTGACTTTCACTTATAGGGTCCATAAACGTTCGGGATGCTACATGAGACATCAGTACTATCTAAGATAGGGGCATTCAGTGATGGGTGAATGTGTCATGTGTCGCTCGAGATTCGTTCCACCATCTTCTCTAAAACACGAAGCTCTATTATGTGCGCACAAGGGACATCCTGGACTTACAAAGATTCACCAGCTGGTTAGCAAATGGTTTCGGTGGCCGCGTATGTTTTCTTCCCTTCAGATCATTGGTAATAATTGTAGACCTTATCAACATTCCAAATAAACAATGTATTGTATTGTACTCTATTGTTTTGTGTTGTGTTGAAGACATTAGCAAGTTAACAAAAACTCACATTCCAGACGAATCGAGGAAAACTTATCAATGACACTTTGAAATACGCATAAAAATATGTACTTTAGAAATAAAACTGTTTCAACCACTGAGGTTTGTGTAAAGTTCCTCTGTAACTATTATTTTGTCAACCAGAACGCGTGTTAAGCAGAGCACTGTAGAGTTAAGATGGACATTTATGCGGTATGGGATAAGCCTAAATTCGGAACGTGTGAAGGGATGAGAACGGCATACAGATAAGTCACGGTACAGGGGAGTGGTGGGGTCTACAAGAATATTCTTGGCGAACTTTTCACAGTCAATCTCACACCGGCAACAATACAACCGGCAGCAGTGGACAAATTAGGCTGTCGACATCATGGGACCATTTTCAACAATTTCAATTCACAAAAGCAATATGCTCGTCACCACGCACTATTATAACAAGTGGCCTTATGTGAAGGGCGTCCTTCGGGAGTGAGTACACCCATGCACCTTCGAATTTCTAATAGTACTAAATTCATATGGCCCGTTCACTGAAAAAGTCTCCGATAGTTACAGCCAGCTATCTGTTGTTGCAACTTGGACTCTACTTGACTTCATTTCTCATCAACAACATCAATCTGTATTCCTTTCACTTTTGACCATCAAATCTATTAGCATCGTCGCTGAAATAACTAGCCAGTTCATCAAACCCCATTCATGGACTTGTACGCAGACCTAAGTGGCAAACACTGGCTACATCCATGTTAATACCATAATCCCTTCAGAAAATATCATTCAGAACACGTAGAAGAAAGGCCGGAACCAATGAATCATGTTGTGGTCAACACGACATGCATTGGTTTGTCGTCCTCTAATCATGACCACAATAATTCCTTAGTTTGTGCTTAGTTTTCAAACCTCTCCGTAATTATCACTTCTCCGGGTACTCCCAATCCCATGGTCTAAGATTGATCAAGGCCGCATAAATCTACCGTCCAGTTACTGGGAAGGTGTCAGCTAGATAAGCCAATCACATGATAAGGATAATTTGATGGACACACCACTACCCATGATTGGTGTTCATTCCATGTCTATGTTCATGATCTTTTGCTGATGCCTACTATGTAATCTATAAACGCTTTGAGAATGAATGAGCGAAAAACAAATGTTTCACCGAATCGGACTCTGTAACGATGAAAATCTCAATGCACTTTTCCAGTGTTCCCCGTGCACAGGTCACCTTTCGTGACGAAGTGGTTTTCTGGCCGTATTTCATTGTGCTGACCATGGCATTAGAACAATCCACAAGATTATCTCACCACTGTCTGTATGTTGTAGTTAGAGCACGCAAGCCAACACACACCATACACGAACACGCGCACACACACCCTCTTACACTCAGGGGACAAATTTGAGGCACCTAGAGTGCTCGAGTGTACGGCCCAACAGACTGCAGTTCTGACACGCAGAAGGACGAGTTCTATGATGAAATCACCACTCTCGTTTGCAGGAGCAAAGGCTCTGACATCGTAGTGCTCTTTGGTTATTTCAATGCACAAGTTGGCAAACTTGGCACGTCAGAAGCTTGTTGAGGTGGGTGTTGTGATTTACTCGCTCAGCGCACAGATAACAGGGATCGGCTTCCCCAGTTTTGTGCAAACAATCGGTTATTCCTGTCTAATACAAAGTTCCGACACAGCTCACGTCGTACAGCGACATGGCGCTCTAACGTTTCAGGTACTCTAAGCCAGATCAATCATATTGCAGTAAGCTACCGGTGGCGCAGTTCTGTTCACAACTGTATATCTTACTGGTCTGCGTAAGTAGAATCGGACCATGAATTAGTTTGAATGTGATTATCTCTCCAGCTCAATGGCCATCCATAAAAACCACAAACCTGGTTAGACGACAACTTTTGTGTGATCCAGAAGTTCGCACCAGTTAGGAACAGGAATTAGCAAATGGACTAGGATCTAGTACGACTGAAGGATCGTAAAAATGGTTGGATCAAAGTAGCTGGAGAAATGGAGATAACAGCTGCTTTAGGTAACAGTCAAAGACTGTTCAAACTTGTTCGCGACACCGGTGGAAGACGAACCACGGTCAGCGATAGAATTGGACAGAGTAAAGACTAGACCGCTGGGCTGAATACTTCAAGGAGCAGTCCACCCGACCGCGCGCTCTTGTAGTTACTCCGACATCAACAACTGCGTTTCCTTTAAGAGTATCACTTAAACCCTCATCGGAAGGGGAAGTGGAGTCATGCAATCGATCACCAAAGTGGGAAAAGGCGGCAGGTCCCGACGGACTCTTACCAGTTCCTTCCTAAATGGGTGGTGCTGCGTTGATAAAATCACTTACCCCCTTGCTCAACGACACTTGGAACGAGCAGCGTATTCCATTATTATGGAACTAGTCATCGATTGTACCCATCTTCAAGAAGAGAATACGCAATTACTGTAGTAATCATCGTGGGATTAGCATGATTCAGATAGCCATCATCATCATCATCATCATTGTATTCTCATACTTCTGGCAGCCTAAGGATTTACGGTCAACCATCGGTGTTCGACAGGAATGTCCATTTCTCCGTTCTTGTTCAACTCCGTCATGGACGAGATAATGGAGTATGCCTTGCGAAATTTCCAAGATGTTGGAGTCAAACAAGGAAATGGTGGAAAGCTGTGACCTGGATTACGCGGACCACCTTGTCTGCTTCTTCGAATGCACCGAACACGCGCAACAAGCATTAGATAGACTCACAAAAGCTGTAGCTCCATTCGGCATGTGCTTTGCACTTTCAAAATGGAAAGTGATGTTGTAAGTCTGGAAGTCAACGGTTCCGAGCTTGATGCTCGATGAAGAGGAACTACCAATTGTTGACCGCTTTAGTTACCTGTGCAGCAGCTTGACGAAGGGTGGGAGCACAGTAGTAGGAGTGGGCACGTGTATATCAAAAGTTTGAGTGGCCTACGCTGGACTGAAGCACTTATGGCGCTGACCTGATATTTCGCTGAAGTTGGAAAGTCGTGTGTACTGTGCCATGATGCGTTCAGTTTTGTTGTATGGTTGCAAGACATGGAGTCTGCGTGCGGACGATATTCGTCGTCCTGAGGTTTTTGACCATCAGTGTTTGCGAAGTATCACTTGGATTGGATGGAAGGAAGGAACGACTGAGTAGTGCTGAGGTCAAAAATCGAGTATTGGACTTCTTTTCAGGGATTTTTCTATCACAGCTTATCCACCTTAGTAGACTTCGTTGGTTGGGGCACGTGTTACGCATAGTGAACACACGTCTATCATACCGCGCCCTATTCGCCATTCCTATTGGAGGGTGGAAGAAATCACGTGGAGGTCAACAGATGACGTGACAGTGAGGAATGAGAAAATGTACAGTGAACTTAGGGAAAGTAGGTGCCTCACCTTTTCGTGGTTGGGGTCCAAAAGATCCGTCAACCAGTTGGCTGGAGACACTGAAGCATATGGCAGCGAACGATGAACGGTGGTGATCGTTTTGTCACTTTCTGTCCCATCAGAATGATTGATCAATGCGTGTGTGTACAATTAGACTGTGTATTCCGTGTGCTGGCTATTAGGACATTCTTTCCTTTTCCCTCCCGCTTAGGTCCACTCCTTGATTAGCTTGCATATTCATTCTTTCTAATTCAAAGTGCAACATGGTGAAAAATGCAGTGGACTGTGGGGCTTGCCCTGCTATTTAACGCTGTACGACGACAATGATGCTGATCGTGTGGCAAACCAAATTGTCACTAGCGGACCATCAATCACGGCACGACCTCGCCGACTGGCATAGGGGAAATTTGCTTTCGTCAAACGTGAGTTTGACAACTTACTTTCTAAAGGTAAGGGATGTTCATCCTTCTCACAGTTCATGGGCCTCATCTTTATAAATGGTTCTTAAAAATATGACATTACCTGGTGACCATGTGGCAACTATCGCGCACTAAACTTGACTACCCGTTATGATGGCCATCCGATACCTCACAAACATGACATCACGGTATTACTTCACAGCACGACTGTATTTTCTAAGATCGATTCGGTATGAGCTTATCACTGGGTCCCAGACGCCGCTGAAAATGTCGAGAAAACTGTTGCCATGAATCCGTTCTCGTTAATTAACTTCCTACAATGTCATTTGGTTGGCGAAATGCTGCTCAAACTGCCAGTGGCAACGGAACTAATTGCAGAAGTGATCAGAGTCAGGCAGAACAACTCATATAGGAATATGATCAGAAACGATTGACTAAGTGCGTTGTGGAGAGATGGACATGAACTCATAGAGGAGGAATATTGGTACGGCTCATTCACTATATAACAGGGATATCGTATCCCGTCCTCAGTTCGCAGTCGGGCAATGATGGAGACTTGAGCAATCATATGATAGAAATCGGAAAACTCATGATTGACAGACGATTCGTTTAAAATCGATGCTGCTTCGAATTACTATGTTTTCCACCACTCACAGAATATGGAACGAAAAACGGTAATGTTGAGTCTTTTGTAGTTCACGGAATGATGCGAAAATGGATTTGGTATTGTCGGCAGCCACGGCAAATCATAAACGAGCTTCAGAAAAGTCTATTCGAGCCTGACCACTGCTGAATGAGTAATGCCATCGAGACTAAGTGCGCTTCCAAATAATACGGTTAGCGATCCTTTCACCAATTTTAAACACCAATGCTTCCCATGGAGTAAACGGTTATACAAAACGTAAGATGAAATTAAGTAGATGGAATTCTCCTGCAAAATGCATAGTTCACTACGAATATCTAAACTCACTTTCAACTTCCGTATTTTCCAACATCAAAACTATCAGTCGTGAACAGACGTGCTATAGTGCAGGAACGACAATTTCCTGTATCTGCCTCTGAAAGATCCATTCTCAAAAACGGTTTCACACTAACGAGTGTGAACAGATTTCAGCAATATTTCCCATCCAAACCAATCCCAACAATATATTATTCATTCTGAAATAGTCCAACACATCCGAATTGTCTTACACAATGCACTCTTCTTCTCTCTCATCAAACACATAATCGAACAGAAACAACTCACTCAACATGTAGTACACTTGGAATGAATTGACTTGAGTGTTCATTTGTTTGCCTGGATACGTGACCGACACAGATGATCCCGTTGATTGATACAACTCCTGACCAGATTGTGCACAAATCACTTCAGTGATCCGAGATGAATCGAACACATCGACCAATTGAACACACTGATTTGCAGTGGATGTCTGCAGAAAATGATACATATAATGCATTATTCGATGATATCAACAGTAATAATTAGGGACATTTATCGCTTTCGAAAGAACATATCACGTTTCTCCTACATTTGGATTCAAGGATGAATTTCTATTTCATAAACTGAGTAAATTGACGGTTCATGTGCTGGATGAGTGACTGAGTAGATAGAAATTTCTTAATGATTGAATTAATCCGTGAATGTGGTGATGAATAAGTGATTTGGAAAGACTTTGTTGTGTACAGAATATTTGCGTTTGCGATTGATTCTACACGTTCGATCATCTCCACTTGGTAAACTGACCTCGAGTACTTTGAGATAAATTTGAATATTTCGTCCAGGATCGGCTACGATTGTCCGATTATATTGGAAATTAGCAGGAATGGGGCCAGATCGAGGACATACATTGTAGTATAGTTCGTTTTCACCCGCAGTCAGTTGTGTCGTGTCACAAACTATGGTGGATGATAATGTGAAAGTGACAAGAAGTATATTTTCCTTTACCATGTTAGCATTTGAAAAATGATGATCAAACAGTGTGTGAAAATTATCAGATGTCGTTCCTCATCGTCCGATTTCACAAGTGTTTACCGGTAACTATGTTCGAGATTTGTGAACTCGTGAAAGCTTAGCTAATGCCCGACCGGTTTTTCAGATAGCCTAGTTTTGCAACCCCGTTCATGTTGCAATAAGCAAATACTATACTCTGCCATGATATTCCTTCTACTACTAAAGCAACACCCACTATGCTGTTCAAACCGCGCTGTGTAGATCGAACGCTTATTGACTAAACGTCCAGAACAGCCACTAACAAAACGTTCAGGATGACTGGTCCATAATTTCGTGTCGCACGTTCACAGGGCCGAACATATGACGGGATCAACTGGTATTAAGGTCGGATAATCGGTGGCCTGAATTTTCAATCGCGTTTCTCATCAGAGCCCACACACATTGAGACAGGTTGTGTTCGTCCATGTTTCCACTTGTTTGCACAATCCCAATCAGTTGTGCCGCAGCTTAGGCTAAATGTTCTCAAGTCCCAACCAGTTGTGTTCGCATGGCTGACTGAATGTCCTTCGTTTTCACTGACATATTGGAGCAACACACGCACGCAAGCAAATACGAACGCACGCACTCACGCACGCACTCACGCACGCACGCATGCACGCACGCACATACGCACGCAAACACACACACACACATACCTGTAATGAAGTATGCGAAAATCATCAATGCACCACAACAAGCACCGATTGGTTATATTCCCGTCATGATTTGTTTACAAATAAATCAATGCTAATAATTGCAACGGACTCAAGTGCTTCTGAAAGTAGTTGTAATAGTATTCACCCGTCAATATTATCAAACAATAGACGCTTGTTGCACACAGATAACATCCATCAATGACTATCGAATGCAAACAGAATGGCACGCAATCAGAACACAGTGAATAAAAGTAATAGATTAATTATCACAGGATTTCATCATATTGCAAACAGACTCTCTGGATTTGACCACGTTGAAAACAAAATTCCTCCGAAAACTGAACAATGCTATTGCACTAGACGGATTTGGAATATACACGATAACCATGATATGAAATGTCAAACAAACTGTTTCTCACTGAGTTGGTAGAAAACCTGAAATGAAGTGATTCTTGCTGTTGTACTTTTGCCAGGATATGTGACCGTCACGACTGACCCGGTCGACTCGTACAATTCCTGACCAGATTGTGCACAAATCACTTGAGCTGTCTGAGACGATTCGAGCTGATCAGTCACTTGAACACACTGATCTGCACTGGATGTCTGTGGAGTGGTATACAGATTGTTTACAATCGGACATTTTGTGTAACGTATTGGGGAAAAACCGTGTCTGTTGGTAAAAATACAACTCTTAACTGGTGACCTTCGATTTTATTCATAAACCAAATGTGAACTAATTAGATAGATAAGCATCTTGCAAAATGAGAACTGAGTAGATGGTCAATTATCAATGCATGTGGAACTACATGGGATTTAGAACATTCTATCTATTAGTACAGCTTAGGGTACTCTAGTGTGTATAGACTTACATTTGACACTTTGAGATAGACACGCATCTTTTGATCTTGTTCCACTGCAATCGTTCGTTTGCATTTGAACGTCTTGTAAATTATTTGCTCCTGAGCATAAACTTCGTAGTACTGCTCATCCAATACGGCAGTCAGTTGTGTTGTGTTGCAGTTAACAATGGGTACTATGAACAGGGAGTGAGTGAGAAGATAATACTTGTATTCTAGTGGGTAATGGTACTGTTCTAAATAGCATGCTCGTAATAATTGTGTTGTGTGAGGCCACATTTAAGACGGTCCAATAGGTGAGCACAGATGCTTAGTAATCGTGAGTATGCTTACCGGGAAATTCGTCGAAAGTGTCGTGGGATTGTGCGTATGGTTTGGCACAAATCAACCAATCGATCCAATCACACTGATTGATTTCCCACATCATCGCAATTGATTTCGAACATTCAAACAATTATACTACAACACATTTCAAACTCCCCGGAAAATATCTTTGTTGTGCCTCAGTGACTCACCGAACGAATATTTTTGGATGTTCTCTTAAAGACTCCGAATGTCGCACGTTTTCTAACATTGAACATTTCGCCAAATTCTGTCGAACAATGTCCGTTAATGCTATAGGCAATGAAACTCTGGTCCATGTTGTTCGATACCTCTATCACCGAAGTCGCTTATTCTGTGCATCCCGAAAGTAACATTTTGCACCTGCTATGCACCTATTACAGAACCATCATTATCATGCTATGACATTCGTACCATTCATTTTTCATCCTCAAATGGTAAAATACGTCGACCTATAGAGCTTGGTTCTGCTTCTCCTGTGACTCTCATTCCTCTTTGATTCTACGAACGTCATTGAAAACATCTACCCATGCGCCCGACCGTTCATCAATTTGACAGTTATTCAAACACAGCCATAAGAATGAAAGGGTTTATAGGGGTTGATTTGTGTAGAATCATCACAACCTCCCTCTGTTGCAGTGTACATATGTGACATAGAAAAGAAGCCGATACTTGGTCGCAATGCATCTGTATCTGATTCGCAGAAAACTGGCTCCATCAACTGATCACGTGGCTTCAACTAAGCTACTGGTGGTGAAAATGAATACCAAAGGCTATTTCATATTATTCGCCGGTATGCGAGACTACTACTCTCTTGTGATTTCGCGATACGGTACAGATGTGGGTTTGAAATCCAGGTCGCGAATGCGCTTTCCCGTCCACCGATAAATGGTCAAAATTGTGCGAACAATGAGATTGGAACAGAAATAATAATTGCTGTTACCATCCAAAGCCAGTGACGGAAGGGCGCTATATCATGTAGTGTAGATGTTCAACAAACCGTTGACAGCCGGCCCGCATAGCGTTGTGGTTAAGGTGTTCCATTCACAATCGTTCACTTCGGGTTCGAGCCCTTGTGGGGCTCGGTGGATGTGCACTTCTGATAATTCCAAACAAGGATGAAATAGCTGTACAGTGCTTTCATGGTTTTCAATGGTGAGTTCAGCGTTGAAGATCCATGAACAATTATATTTTACAAATCTAATCTCCAAATAATCAAATAATTACTGAGTTGGGTTTTTCCAGAATTCAAGCTATTACGAGAGAGAGAGGGAGAGAGAGAGACAGAGAGAAGTGGGTTGCGTCACAAGACATTCGAGGACAGTTAAAAGCAACAGGTCAAACAATACATTTAGCGCGAATTGTCCCAAAAATGGTCTCATTCTAGATGAACTTGGATGTTGATTCTTTTTGGTCATCAAATAACCCTATTCTTAGCTCAAACCATTTTTGTGTACGGACATTTTGGTTTTGCTCACCGCAAAGTACTGACCATATTTCCGTTTTATTTCCGTCACTGCTTGCGTAGTATTTTTCTTTCCAACCACAGCTTAAATGTCCTGTATTCATTTATATGATACGATTTCCGTTCAAAATGGTCACCCCATTTGGGGTTCGAACCGCTGACCAAGCGCAAGCACGCAGTTTAACTTTAAGCTCCCACAAACGTAGACTGTCTGCCGCCCTATGTAAGCCATGTCCGTTTTCTCAGTTGCATGTATTTTATCACAGTTATTCACCTTCACTGCTGTGTGCTTTGATCAAGACTGCCATTTTATCACAAGTGATCGTACGTTGTGCTTGAAAGTATGTTGTTATTTACATCGAGCACTAGTCCAAACTGACATAAATGTTCGCTGCACGCCGACGCCCCAAGCTGTTGTAATCCACATTTATGAACATATTCCATCCATCTTCACGGTTTTTGATTGACCGTCGTCATATAGGGATTGTGTAAGATCTAGTGACTTTCACTTATAGGGTCCATAAACGTTCGGGATGCTACATGAGACATCAGTACTATCTAAGATAGGGGCATTCAGTGATGGGTGAATGTGTCATGTGTCGCTCGAGATTCGTTCCACCATCTTCTCTAAAACACGAAGCTCTATTATGTGCGCACAAGGGACATCCTGGACTTACAAAGATTCACCAGCTGGTTAGCAAATGGTTTCGGTGGCCGCGTATGTTTTCTTCCCTTCAGATCATTGGTAATAATTGTAGACCTTATCAACATGGTTTGGCACAAATCAACCAATCGATCCAATCACACTGATTGATTTCCCACATCATCGCAATTGATTTCGAACATTCAAACAATTATACTACAACACATTTCAAACTCCCCGGAAAATATCTTTGTTGTGCCTCAGTGACTCACCGAACGAATATTTTTGGATGTTCTCTTAAAGACTCCGAATGTCGCACGTTTTCTAACATTGAACATTTCGCCAAATTCTGTCGAACAATGTCCGTTAATGCTATAGGCAATGAAACTCTGGTCCATGTTGTTCGATACCTCTATCACCGAAGTCGCTTATTCTGTGCATCCCGAAAGTAACATTTTGCACCTGCTATGCACCTATTACAGAACCATCATTATCATGCTATGACATTCGTACCATTCATTTTTCATCCTCAAATGGTAAAATACGTCGACCTATAGAGCTTGGTTCTGCTTCTCCTGTGACTCTCATTCCTCTTTGATTCTACGAACGTCATTGAAAACATCTACCCATGCGCCCGACCGTTCATCAATTTGACAGTTATTCAAACACAGCCATAAGAATGAAAGGGTTTATAGGGGTTGATTTGTGTAGAATCATCACAACCTCCCTCTGTTGCAGTGTACATATGTGACATAGAAAAGAAGCCGATACTTGGTCGCAATGCATCTGTATCTGATTCGCAGAAAACTGGCTCCATCAACTGATCACGTGGCTTCAACTAAGCTACTGGTGGTGAAAATGAATACCAAAGGCTATTTCATATTATTCGCCGGTATGCGAGATTACCACTCTCTTGTGATTTCGCGATACGGTACAGATGTGGGATCCATAAACGTTCGGGATGCTACATAAGACATCAGTACTATCTAAGATAGGGGCATTCAGTGATGGGTGAATGTGTCATGTGTCGCTCGAGATTCGTTCCACCATCTTGTCTAAAACACGAAGCTCTATTATGTGCGCACAAGGGACATCCTGGACTTACAAAGATTCACCAGCTGGTTAGCAAATGGTTTCGGTGGCCGCGTATGTTTTCTTCCCTTCAGATCATTGGTAATAATTGTAGACCTTATCAACATTCCAAATAAACAATGTATTGTATTGTACTCTATTGTTTTGTGTTGTGTTGAAGACATTAGCAAGTTAACAAAAACTCACATTCCAGACGAATCGAGGAAAACTTATCAATGACACTTTGAAATACGCATAAAAATATGTACTTTAGAAATAAAACTGTTTCAACCACTGAGGTTTGTGTAAAGTTCCTCTGTAACTATTATTTTGTCAACCAGAACGCGTGTTAAGCAGAGCACTGTAGAGTTACGATGGACAATCATGCGGGATGGGATAAGCCTAAATTCGGAACGTGTGAAGGGATGAGAACGGCATACAGATAAGTCACGGTACAGGGGAGTGGTGGGGTCTACAAGAATATTCTTGGCGAACTTTTCACAGTCAATCTCACACCGGCAACAATACAACCGGCAGCAGTGGACAAACTAGGCTGTCGACATCATGGGACCATTTTCAACAATTTCAATTCACAAAAGCAATATGCTCGTCACCACGCACTATTATAACAAGTGGCCTTATGTGAAGAACGTCCTTCGGGAGTGAGTACACCCATGCACCTTCGAATTTCTAATAGTACTAAATTCATATGGCCCGTTCACTGAAAAAGTCTCCGATAGTTACAGCCAGCTATCTGTTGTTGCAACTTGGACTCTACTTGACTTCATTTCTCATCAACAACATCAATCTGTATTCCTTTCACTTTTGACCATCAAATCTATTAGCATCGTCGCTGAAATAACTAGCCAGTTCATCAAACCCCATTCATGGACTTGTACGCAGACCTAAGTGGCAAACACTGGCTACATCCATGTTAATACCATAATCCCTTCAGAAAATATCATTCAGAACACGTAGAAGAAAGGCCGGAACCAATGAATCATGTTGTGGTCAACACGACATGCATTGGTTTGTCGTCCTCTAATCATGACCACAATAATTCCTTAGTTTGTGCTTAGTTTTCAAACCTCTCCGTAATTATCACTTCTCCGGGTACTCCCAATCCCATGGTCTAAGATTGATCAAGGCCGCATAAATCTACCGTCCAGTTACTGGGAAGGTGTCAGCTAGATAAGCCAATCACATGATAAGGATAATCTGATGGACACCACTACCCATGATTGGTGTTCATTCCATGTCTATGTTCATGATCTTTTGTCTGATGCCTACTATGTAATCTATAAACGCTTTGAGAATGAATTAGTGAAAAACAATTGTTTCACCGAATCGGACTCTGTAACGATGAAAATCTCAATGCACTTTTCCAGTGTTCCCCGTGCACAGGTCACCTTTCGTGACGAAGTGGTTTTCTGGCCGTATTGCATCGTGCTGACCATGGCATTAGAACAATCCACAAGATTATATCACCACTGTCTGTATGTTGTAGTTAGAGCACGCAAGCCAACACACACCATACACGAACACGCGCACACACACCCTCTTACACTCAGGGGACAAATTTGAGGCACCTAGAGTGCTCGAGTGTACGGCCCAACAGACTGCAGTTCTGACACGCAGAAGGACGAGTTCTATGATGAAATCACCACTCTCGTTTGCAGGAGCAAAGGCTCTGACATCGTAGTGCTCTTTGGTTATTTCAATGCACAAGTTGGCAAACTTAGTACGTCAGAAGCTTGTTGAGGTGGGTGTTGTGCTTTACTCGCTCAGCGCACAGATAACAGGGATCGGCTTCCCCAGTTTTGTGCAAACAATCGGTTATTCCTGTCTAATACAAAGTTCCGACACAGCTCACGTCGTACAGCGACATGGCGCTCTATCGCTTCAGATACTCTTAGCCAGATCGATCATATTGCAGTAAGCTACCGGTGGCGCAGTTCTGTTCACAACTGTATATCTTACTGGTCTGCGTAAGTAGAATCGGACCATGCATTAGTTTGAATGTGATTATCTCTCCAGCTCAATGGTCATCCATACAAACCACAAACCTGGTTAGACGACAACGTTTGTGTGATCCAGAAGTTCGCACCAGTTAGGAACAGAAATTAGCAAATGAACTAGGATCTAGTTCGAACAGTTTTGTAGATTAGTATTGGGCCCATATCCAACAAGCAATTCACGTGGCAGCAAGTTTCGCGTGTGGTCGTAGATCCGATGTTCATCAAAACACTGGATTTCTCAACAGTCGATCAGTCTAATGGAGAAAAATCGTCAGCTCTCAAACAGTAAGGAGATTATTAAGATACGAAGAGGTCTGCAAACGCAAGTTACAAAAAGCCCTAAGAAGGATCGCGAAAAGAGTTGGGTCAAAGTAGCTGGAGAAATGGAGATAAGTGCTGCTTTAGGTAACAGTCAAAGACTGTTCAAACTTGTTCGCGACACCGGTGGAAGGCGAACCACGGTCAGCGATAGAAATGGACAGAGTAAAGACTAGACCGCTGGGCTGAATACTTCAAGGAGCAGTCCCCCTGACCGCACGCTCATGTAGTTACTCCGACATCAACAACTGCGATTCCTTTAAGAGTATCACTTAAACCCTCATCGGAAGGGGAAGTGGAGTCATGCAATCGATCACCAAAGTGGGAACAGGCGGCAGGTCCCGACGGACTCTTACCAGTTCCTTCCTAAATGGGTGGTGCTGCGTTGATAAAATCACTTACCCCCTTGCTCCATGACATTTGGAACGAGCAGCGTATTCCATTATTATGGAACTAGTCATCGATTGTACCCATCTTCAAGAAGAGAATACGCAATTACTGTAGTAATCATCGTGGGATTAGCATGATTCAGATAGCCATCATCATCATCATCATCATTGTATTCTCATACTTCTGGCAGCCTAAGGATTTACGGTCAACCATCGGTGTTCGACAGGAATGTCCATTTCTCCGTTCTTGTTCAACTCCGTCATGGACGAGATAATGGAGTATGCCTTGCGAAATTTCCAAGATGTTGGAGTCAAACAAGGAAATGGTGGAAAGCTGTGACCTGGATTACGCGGACCACCTTGTCTGCTTCTTCGAATGCACCGAACACGCGCAACAAGCATTAGATAGACTCACAAAAGCTGTAGCTCCATTCGGCATGTGCTTTGCACTTTCAAAATGGAAAGTGATGTTGTAAGTCTGGAAGTCAACGGTTCCGAGCTTGATGCTCGATGAAGAGGAACAACCAATTGTTGACCGCTTTAGTTACCTGAGCAGCAGCTTGACGAAGGGTGGGAGCACAGTAGTAGGAGTGGGCACGTGTATATCAAAAGTTTGAGTGGCCTACGCTGGACTGAAGCACTTATGGCGCTGACCTGATATTTCGCTGAAGTTGGAAAGTCGTGTGTACTGTGCCATGATGCGTTCAGTTTTGTTGTATGGTTGCAAGACATGGAGTCTGCGTGCGGACGATATTCGTCGTCCTGAGGTTTTTGACCATCAGTGTTTGCGAAGTATCACTTGGATTGGATGGAAGGAAGGAACGACTGAGTAGTGCTGAGGTCAAAAATCGAGTATTGGACTTCTTTTCAGGGATTTTTCTATCACAGCTTATCCACCTTAGTAGACTTCGTTGGTTGGGGCACGTGTTACGCATAGTGAACACACGTCTATCATACCGCGCCCTATTCGCCATTCCTATTGGAGGGTGGAAGAAATCACGTGGAGGTCAACAGATGACGTGACAGTGAGGAATGAGAAAATGTACAGTGAACTTAGGGAAAGTAGGTGCCTCACCTTTTCGTGGTTGGGGTCCAAAAGATCCGTCAACCAGTTGGCTGGAGACACTGAAGCATATGGCAGCGAACGATGAACGGTGGTGATCGTTTTGTCACTTTCTGTCCCATCAGAATGATTGATCAATGCGTGTGTGTACAATTAGACTGTGTATTCCGTGTGCTGGCTATTAGGACATTCTTTCCTTTTCCCTCCCGCTTAGGTCCACTCCTTGATTAGCTTGCATATTCATTCTTTCTAATTCAAAGTGCAACATGGTGAAAAATGCAGTGGACTGTGGGGCTTGCCCTGCTATTTAACGCTGTACGACGACAATGATGCTGATCGTGTGGCAAACCAAATTGTCACTAGCGAACCATCAATCACGGCACGACCTCGCCGACTGGCATAGGGGAAATTTGCTTTCGTCAAACGTGAGTTTGACAACTTACTTTCTGAAGGTAAGGGATATTCATCCTTCTCACAGTTCATGGGCCTCATCTTTATAAATGGTTCTTAAAAATATGGCATTACCTGGTGACCATGTGGCAACTATCGCGCACTAAACTTGACTACCCGTTATGATGGCCATCCGATACCTCACAAACATGACATCACGGTATTACTTCACAGCACGACTGTATTTTCTAAGATCGATTCGGTATGAGCTTATCACTGGGTCCCAGACGCCGCTGAAAATGTCGAGAAAACTGTTGCCATGAATCCGTTCTCGTTAATTAACTTCCTACAAATGTCATTTGGTTGGCGAAATGCTGCTCAAACTGCCAGTGGCAACGGAACTAATTGCAGAAGTGCTCAGAGTCAGGCAGAACAACTCATATAGGAATATGATCAGAAACGATTGACGAAGTGCGTTGTGGAGAGATGGACATGAACTCATAGAGGAGGAATATTGGTACGGCTCATTCACTATATAACAGGGATATCGTATCCCGTCTTCAGTTCGCAGTCGGGCAATGATGGAGTCTTGAGCAATCATATGATAGAAATCGGAAAACTCATGATCGACAGACGATTCGTTGAAAATCGATGCTACTTCGAATCACTATGTTTTCCATCACTCACAGAATATGGAACGAACAACGGTAATGTTGAGTCTTTTGTAGTTCACGGAATGATGCGAAAATGGATTTGGTATTGTCGGCAGCCACGGCAAATCACAAACGAGCTTCAGAAAAGTCTATTCGAGCATGACCACTGCTGAATGAGTAATGCCATCGAAACTAAGTGCGCTTCCAAATAATACGGTTAGCGATCCTTTCACCAATTTTAAACACCAATGCTTTTCATGGAGTAAACAGTTATACAAAACGTAAGATGAAATGAAGTAGATGGAATTCTCCTGCAAAATGCATAGTTCACTACAAGTATCTAAACTCACTTTCACCTTTCGTATTTTCCAACATCAAAACTATCAGTCGTGAACAAATGTGCTATAGTTCAGAAACAAGACTTGTTCGTATCTGCCTCTGAAAGATCCATTCTCAAATACGGTTTCACACTAACGAGTGTGAACAGATTTCAGCAATATTTCCCATCCAAACCAATCCCAATATTGTTCATCGCAACAAGATATTATTCATTCTGAAATAGTCCAACACATCCGAATTGTCTTACACAATGCACTCTTCTTCTCTCTCATCAAACACATAATCGAACAAAAACAACTCACTCAACATGTAGTACACTTGGAATGAATTGACTTGAGTGTTCATTTGTTTGCCTGGATACGTGACCGACACAGATGATCCCGTTGATTGATACAACTCCTGACCAGATTGTGCACAAATCACTTCAGTGATCCGAGATGAATCGAACACATCGATCAATTGAACACACTGATTTGCAGTGGATGTCTGCAGAAAATGATACATATAATGCATTATTCGATGATATCAACAGTAATAATTAGGGACATTTATCGCTTGCGAAAGAACATATCGCATGTCTGATACAATTGAATGCAAGAGTGAATTTCTATTTCATAAACTGAGTAAATTGACGGTTCATGTGCTGGATGAGTGACTGAGTAGATAGAAATTTCGTAATGATTGAATTAATCAGTGAATGTGGTGATGAATAATTGATTTGGATAGACTTTGTTGTGTACAGAATATTTGCGTTTGCGATTGATTCTACACGTTCGATCATCTCCACGTGGTAAACTGACCTCGAGTACTTTGAGATAAACTTGAATATTTCGTCCGGGATCAGCTACGATTGTCAGATTATATTGGAAATTAGCAGGAATGGGGCCAGATCGAGGACATATATTGTAGTATAGTTCGTTTTCACCCGCAGTCAGTTGTGTCGTGTCACAAACTATGGTGGATGATAATGTGAAAGTGACAAGAAGTATATTTTCCTTTACCATGTTAGCATTTGAAAAATGATGATCAAACAGTGTGTGAAAATTATCAGATGTCGCTCCTCATCGTCCGAGTTCGCAAGTGTTTACCGATAACTATGTTCGAGATTTGTGAACTCGTGAGAGCTCAGCTAATGCCCGACCGTTTTTTCAGATGGCCTAGTTTTGCAACCCCGTTCATGTTTCAATAAGCAAATACTATACTCTGCCATGATATTCCTTCTACTACTAAAACAACACCCACTATGCTGTTCAAACCGCGCTGTGCAGATCGAACGCTTATTGACTAAACGTCCAGAACAACCACTAACAAAACGTTCAGGATGACTGGTCCATAATTTCGTGTCGCACGTTCACAGGGCCGAACATGTGACGGGATCAACTGGTATTAAGGTCGGATGATCGGTGGCCTGGATTTTCAATCGCGTTTCTCATAAGAGCCCACACACATTGAGACAGGTTGTGTTCGTCCATGTTTCCACTTGTTTGCACAATCCCAATCAGTTGTGCCGCGGCTTAGACTAAATGTTCTCAATTCCCAACCAGTTGTGTTCGCATGTCTGACTGAATATCCTTCGTTTTCACTGACATATTGGAGCAACAACGCACGCACGCAAACACGCATGCACACACGGACGCACCCACACACACACACACACACACACACACACACAGAAGAAGTATACAAAATCCTCCAATGGTTATATTCCCGTCATGACTTGTTTACAAATAAATCAATGCTAATAATTGCAACGCACTCAAATACTTTTGCAAGTAGTTGTAACAGTATTCACCCGTCAATATTATCAAACAATAGACGCTTGTTGCACACAGATAACATCCATCAATGACTATCGAATGCAAACAGAATGGCACGCAATCAGATCACAGTGAATAAAAGGAATAGATTAATTATCACAGGATTTCATCATATTGCAAACAGACTCTCTGGATTTGACCACGTTGAAAACAAAATTCCTCCGAAAACTGAACAATGCTATTGCACTAGACGGATTTGGAATATACACGATAACCATGATATGAAATGTCAAACAAACTGTTTCTCACTGAGTTGGTAGAAAACCTGAAATGAAATGATTCTTGCTGTTGTACTTTTGCCAGGATATGTGACCGTCACGACTGACCCGGTCGACTCGTACAATTCCTGACCAGATTGTGCACAAATCACTTGGGCTGTCTGAGACGAATCGAGCTGATCAGTCACTTGAACACACTGATCTGCACTGGATGTCTGTGGAGTGGTATACAGATTGTTTACAATCGGACATTTTGTGTAACGTATTGGGGAACAATCGTGTCTGTTGGTAAAAATACAACTCCGAACTGGTGACCTTCGATTTCATTCATAAACCAAATGTGAACTAATTAGATAGATAAGCATCTTGCAAAATGAGAACTGAGTAGATGATCAATTATCAATGCATGTGGAACTACATGGGATTTAGAACATTCTATCTATTAGTACAGCTTAGGGTACTCTAGTGTGTATAGACTTACATCTGACACTTTGAGATAGACACGCATCTTTTGATCTTGTTCCACTGCAATCGTTCGTTTGCATTTGAACGTCTTGTAAATTATTTGCTCCTGAGCATAAACTTCGTAGTACTGCTCATCCAATACCGCAGTCAGTTGTGTTGTGTTGCAGTTAACAATGGGTACTATGAAAGGGGAGTGAGTGAGAAGATAATATTTGTATTCTAGTGGGTAATGTACTGTTCTAAATAGCTTGCTCGTAATAATCGTAACGAACTGAATCGATAGTCCGTATTGAAATTACACCCACCCAGGGCTACGCGAACACGTGTAGCAAGAAGACTAAGGCCGCGAAATAGCACTTCAGCTGTACTGAGAGTGGGTTGGGAATAATATGTTGTATTGGAACTGAAGGGCCTGGTGGTCGGTGACAATCGTGAACTTCACTCCAAATAGGTACTTGTGTAGTCCACGCACCATCCAGAAAACGGCCAAAGCTTCCTTCTTCGTCTGGGAATTACCCTCCTCTGTAGTACTAAGAAGACGACAGATGCAAATGATTGGACATGCATCTTATTCCAGAATTGCTCCTATCACCACTTCGGACGCGCCAGTGGTCAGCATAGTCCGCTTAGATGGTGCAAATGGGGCTAGTATCGAACGGTCGATGATATTTTGAATAAGACCGCGCAGTATCTGTTCACACTGTTCGTTCCACTGCCAAACATTGGAAGACTGAGCTAAAAACAATGGTTGGGCTCTTGTTGCAAAGTTCGGGATGAACCTGGAGTAGTATTGCAGGCACCCAAGAACTGGTCGTAAGTGCGCCTGATTTTTCGGTGATTCGATGCCAATCAGGGGTTTGAAACGATCTGGATCGGGTCGGTATCCTTTTGCATTGACAGTGAAACCGGGGAAATCTAATTCGGTGACACCGAATTTGCACTTAGGGGCTTTGATGGACACATTTTTTTTCCACGAACCTCTCCGGCAACCTTTGTAATCTGTGGTCATGTTCATCCTTCGTGGATCCGAAAATGAGCACAACATCGTGATATGCCATCGCCCCCTCGATATCATGAATCACCTCGTCTATTTCAGCCTGGAATATCCCAGATGAAACGTGCAGACCAAACGGCAAGAAGTTGTATTGGAACATGACCCACGAAGTGTTAATAGTCGTTAGTGGTTTGGACTCCATGTGCAGCGAAATTTGCAAGTACGCATCAACCAGATCGATTTTTGAGAAAAACTTGCTACTGAGCATACATTTCATGAAGTCCTCAGGTTTTACCGCAGTTGCCGCGCATTTCCCTAAACCAGGATTCAAGGTTAATCAGTAATCACCACAAATCCGGGGTGTTTGTCCGTCGCTCTTCATTACCACCACAATCGGGGTCGACCAAGCGGATGAAGTCACACGCGCGATGACACCATCTTGCTCCATTTTGGTAAGCACCTTCAGAACGCTCTCTCTCTCTCTCTCTGGCCGTACGGCAACACCCGGCGTTTCAGGAATACCGGATCACTAACCAATTCCAACTTTGCGGAATCGACCACCATGCCACCCTTGTTGTTCGAGCATTGTGCGATCAACTGCTGAAGACATCGTTTTGAGGGTTACCGATTCCTCCAAGGCACGCAGGGCCTTCAAGCCCAGAATCGATGGACTGTCTACGGAAATCAGGAATCGTATCAGGGTATAGTCGCTCTCCAACCGAACCATTAGTGTAGTCTCACCCAGCAGTGAAAGTCGATGACCAGTAACACCGTGAATGCGCACAGCAGTGGGGTGTATGGGTACACTGGGCTGAACGAAGTCGAACACTGATTTCGGAATAATGGACTCACAGCTCCCGGTATCCACAATGAACTGATGTCTCAAGCCACATTGGAATTGGACTGATCTGTACAGGTATTGGTTTGATCCACTCGAAATCTTCAGCGTGTATGCCGGACTATCATCTGTTTTCGGATCTTCAGGGGTCGCACTCGTAACAATGCATTTGGATTGATGACGTCTTGCGAATGTGACCAAGCTTTCCACAAGAATGGCATACCGCATTACGAAAGCGGCAAGTGGAACATATATTAAATTCGCCGCACGAGGACCAACAATTCAGCTGTGCTAGTTTGTGTTCAGGAATCATTTTGGTAGCAGGCTTCGGTTGAAGTGTCTTCTTTGTGGAGACTAGTTTAAGGGGAAGAAAATGTTGGTAGTGCACTACGAAATGTACAGTCGTCTCATCGGCTACGTCATCGAATTGTTCGCAGGTTGACCGGCTTCGGAGATAGGAAGGTCGAGTTTCAGTAACAGCTTCTTTTGCAACTCCGGATGATTTATGCCGGCAATGAGGCGGTCACGCAACTGGGTCTCCAACTGATCACCAAAATTACGCTTAGCGGCATGTAACTGAAGTGTCAGGATGAATTCACGGAACTTCATGTTGGGACCACAAACCAGCGAGAAAAATGTGGCACGTTCGGTAGTCTGAAAATTGATCGGAACCACGTGGCCTAGCAGTAGAGCCTTCAACTGGTCGAACGGAACTGCATAAGGGGCTCTCGGATATGCAAGGTTTTCCATCAACGAGTACAACGAACGGCGGCAAGTGGTCAAGAAGAAAGTAATCTGGTTCACCTTCTCACATCCTTTCGTATGCTACACCATAACTCGAAACGTTCAGTCCACTTTTCAATTTCAGATGCAATATCATGAAATTCAGCTACTCAATACTGGGCAGCTCCATGATGCGACGCCAATTGTAATAATCGTAACGAACTGAATCGACAATCCGTATTGAAACTGCCCCCACCCAGAGCTACGCGAACACGTGTAGCAAGAAGACTAAGGCCGCGAAATAGCAAGTTAGTTGTACTGAGAGTGGATTGGGAATAATAATGTTCAATTAAAGAGTTTAATTGGAAGACTCGAAGACGGCCAAACCCACGGAATAATTGTCGGAATTTTCAGCCGTGATCCTGACTGGTTGAGGCTCATCCGTGTAGATGATTACGGAACTGAACCTGGTCGCATCAACTGTGACAGTTGCTGAATCATCACAGTGAGGACACAACTAGGTAGATTTAACAGTTGAGCACATTATGTTTGGTAACCGTGGATTGTGCTGGTTTGGATGAGGATTAATTGTATGTTAGAAACCGCTAAACTGACGATTTTCGAATAACTACCGTATGCTTGCTGCTACTTCCAATAGGCTCCTGATTACTGAGCTGGACGTTTTGTTTGCTATGAGAAATATTTCCCATATTGAATTGAATGTTTCGTCACGCCCAAGCGTCGCCAATACGAATGTTGTGCTAACCGATCATGTGCACAACCATTTGTAATTTGAGTCGTAATCCCGATGCAAATCAGATGATTGAGTCCTCGATCGGAACAACGTGTTCTTCGTGTTGTGATATCTATGCACTAAACTGATCGATTGACCAAGCCGTGAAACACCCGGTTTGCGAAGTCCATTGGTTTCTGATCTAGTTTTACGGTAATGTTTGTCTAGTAAGTGTGGACATTGCACAAACCCTTCACGAGTTGGTCTCCATTTTGTGGTCAATATTTCAAATGCATGGCTTTTGTCAGGTAGCCCAGCAACTCAGTCCGGGCACTGTCTGATACAACGGAACAAAAGGGAGTTGACATGGACGTGTGTGTAGATCGGAGACCTAACGACAACCAAATAACACTGGACGTGGAATGGAACAAAGTAAATTGATTCAATTTTACTATCAGAAGACTTGTAAATACTATCACGTGGACATGAATATTGTCTTATATCTCATCCCTATAGTATCATTGTTGTGTGTTCATTATATGCATACATGGATTCGATCGAGAGCTTCAGATTATCTGTCTGACTATTTTCCCTTGTGCTTACATACGACACTATAATTTGTTGTTCATGTCCGCTCAAATGGTCTATGTAAATTGATTTGTTAATTTGTCCATAATGCTCGCGTAGTCCATGTCTGGTATGGGGTAAATCAATACAAGCTTGTTTACGTACACCACGGGAGCTCCGTGTCCTGATTTACAACATAACATTGGCGTCACAGGCAGTTTCCACATCGCGTAATACACATACAATGCTGTGCCTACAAGCTACACTGTTCCCTACTTCAGATTCGTGGATTTTCTGGAAAACTACAATTCTCGATTATTTGGACCTACTCAAATTGCTCAACCCAAGTTTTGTTCTGCACGATTCGGTCAATCTGAAGTTTTAGAGAAATTATCTGGATACGGAAGGTCAACGGCAGTGTGATATTAATTCTCTACGTCAAAAACCACTTTGAACAAAGCATTTCAAATGATTGATAACATTTTGCCTGCCACGTCAAAGGCTTATGTATCAAGGTTTCATTTTTCAAGGATTTTTCAACAAGGTGGGGAATCTTTGGGAGGCTTCATATTGCGCCCCATTCAAGGAGTTCATTACTGCAATTATCCTTGCATACCTGTCAAGAAAGTCGGAAATGTTATACCCATTCAACAACTTATCGCCAGAGTGAAAAAGATAAAATCCGTGAATGTCTTTCACCAGAAAATGCATCAAAATTGTCAGAACGTATAGCTCACTACGAATATCTAAACTCACTTTTGTCTATCGTATTTTCCAACATCAAAACTATCAGTCGTGAACAAATGTGCTATAGTTCAGAAACAAGACTTGTTCGTATCTGCCTCTGAAAGATCCATTCTCAAATACGGTTTCACACTAACGAGTGTGAACAGATTTCAGCAATATTTCCCATCCAAACCAATTCCAATATTGTTCATCGCAACAAGATATTATTCATTCTGAAATAGTCTAACACATCTGAATTGTCTTGCACAATGCACTCTTCTTCTCTCTCATCAAACACATAATCGAACAAAAACAACTCACTCAACATGTAGTACACTTGGAATGAATTGACTTGAGTGTTCATTTGTTTGTCTGGATACGTGACCGACACAGATGATCCCGTTGATTGATACAACTCCTGACCAGATTGTGCACAAATCACTTCAGTGATCCGAGATGAATCGAACACATCGATCAATTGAACACACTGATTTGCAGTGGATGTCTGCAGAAAATGATACATATAATGCATTATTCGATGATATCAACAGTAATAATTATGGACATTTATCGCTTGCGAAAGAACATATCGCATGTCTGATACATTTGAATGCAAGAGTGAATTTCTATTTCATAAACTGAGTAAATTGACGGTTCATGTGCTGGATGAGTGACTGAGTAGATAGAAATTTCGTAATGATTGAATTAATCAGTGAATGTGGTGATGAATAATTGATTTGGATAGACTTTGTTGTGTACAGAATATTTGCGTTTGCGATTGATTCTACACGTTCGATCATCTCAACGTGGTAAACTGACCTCGAGTACTTTGAGATAAACTTGAATATTTCGTCCAGGATCGGCTACGATTGTCCGATTATATTGGAAATTAGCAGGAATGGGGCCAGATCGAGGACATATATTGTAGTATAGTTCGTTTTCACCCGCAGTCAGTTGTGTCGTGTCACAAACTATGGTGGATGATAATGTGAAAGTGACAAGAAGTATATTTTCCTTTACCATGTTAGCATTTGAAAAATGATGATCAAACAGTGTGTGAAAATTATCAGATGTCGCTCCTCATCGTCCGAGTTCGCAAGTGTTTATCGATAATTATGTTCGAGATTTGTGAACTCGTGAGAGCTCAGCTAATGCCCGACCGGTTTTTCAGATAGCCTAGTTTTGCAACCCCGTTCATGTTGCAATAAGCAAATACTATACTCTGCCATGATATTCCTTCTACTACTAAAGCAACACCCACTATGCTGTTCAAACCGCGCTGTGCAGATCGAACGCTTATTGACTAAACGTCCAGAACAACCACTAACAAAACGTTCAAGATGACTGGTCCATAATTTCGTGTCGCACGTTCACAGGACCGAACATGTGACGGGATCAACTGGTATTAAGGTCGGATGATCGGTGGCCTGAATTTTCAATCGCGTTTCTCATCAGAGCCCACACACATTGAGACAGGTTGTGTTGGTCCATGTTTCCACTTGTTTGCACAATCCCAATCAGTTGTGCCGCAGCTTAGGTTAAATGTTCTCAAGTCCCAACCGGTTGTCTTCGCATGGCTGACTGACTGTCCTTCGTTTTCACTGACATATTGGAGCAACAACGCACGCACGCACTCACGCACGCACGCATGCACGCACGCATGCACGCACGCACACACACGCACAGAATTAGGTATGCAAAATCCATCAATGCACTACAACAAGCACCGATTGGTTATATTCCAGTCATGACTTGTTTACAAATAAATCAATGCTAATGATTGCAACGGACTCAAGTGCTTCTGAAAGTAGTTGTAATAGTATTCACCCATCAATATTATCAAACAATAGACGCTTGTTGCACACAGATAACATCCATCAATGACTATCGAATGCAAACGGAATGGCACGCAATCAGAACACAGTGAATAAAAGGAATAGATTGATCATCACAGGATTTCATCATATTGCAAACAGACTCTCTGGATTTGACCACGTTGAAAACAAAATTCCTCCGAAAACTGAACAATGCTATTGCACTAGACGGATTTGGAATATACACGATAACCATGATATGAAATGTCAAACAAACTGTTTCTCACTGAGTTGGTAGAAAACCTGAAATGAAGTGATTCTTGCTGTTGTACTTTTGCCAGGATATGTGACCGTCACGACTGACCCGGTCGACTCGTACAATTCCTGACCAGATTGTGCACAAATCACTTGGGCTGTCTGAGACGAATCGAGCTGATCAGTCACTTGAACACACTGATCTGCACTGGATGTCTGTGGAGTGGTATACAGATTGTTTACAATCGGACATTTTGTGTAACGTATTGGGGAAAAACCGTGTCTGTTGGTAAAAATGCAACTCCGAACTGGTGACCTTCGATTTTATTCATAATTCAAATGTGAACTAATTAGATATATAATCATATTGCAAAATGAGAACTGAGTAGATGGTCAATTATCAATGCATGTGGAACTACATGGGATTTAGAACATTCTAACTATTAGTACAGCTTAGGGTACTCTAGTGTGTATAGACTTACATTTGACACTTTGAGATAGACACTCATCTTTTGATCTTGTTCCACTGCAATCGTTCGTTTGCATTTGAACGTCTTGTAAATTATTTGCTCCTGAGCATAAACTTCGTAGTACTGCTCATCCAATACCGCAGTCAGTTGTGTTGTGTTGCAGTTAACAATGGGTACTATGAAAGGGGAGTGAGTGAGAAGATAATACTTGTATTCTAGTGGGTAATGGTACTGTTCTAAATAGCTTGCTCGTAATAATTGTGTTGTGTGAGGCCACAACTAAGACGTTCCAGTAGGTGAGCACAGATGCTTAGTAAGCGTGAGTATGCTTTACCGGGAAATTCGTCGAAAGTGTCGTGGGATTATGCGTATGATTTGGCATAAATCAACCAATCGATCCGATCACACTGATTGATTTCCCACATCATCGCAATGGATTTCGAACATTCAAACAATTATACTACAACACATTTCAAACTCCCAGGAAAATATCTTTGTTGTGCCTCAGTGACTCACCGAACGAATAATTCTGGATGTTCTCTTGAAGACTCCGAATGTCGCACGTTTTCTAAAATTGAACATTTCGCCAAATTCTGTCGAACAATGTCCGTTAATGCTATAGGCAATGAAACTCTGGTCCATGTTGTTCGATCCCTCTATCACCGAAGTCGCTTATTCTGTGCATCCCGAAAGTAACATTTTGCACCTGCTATGCACCTATTACAGAACTATCATTATCATACTATGACATTCGTACTTTTCAATTTTCATCCTCAAATGTTAAAGTACGTCGACCTATGGAGCTTGGTTCTGCTTCTCCTGTGACTCTCATTCCTCTCTGATTCTACGAACTTCATTGAAAACATCTACCTATGCGCCCGACCGTTCATCAATTTGACAGTTATTCAAACACAGCCATAGGAATGAAAGGGTTTATAGGGGTTGATTTGTGTAGAATCTTCCCAACCTCCTTCTGTTGCAGTGTACATATGTGACATAGAAAAGAAGCCGATACTTGGTCGCAATGCATCTGTATCTGATTCGCAGAAAATTGGCTCCATGAACTGATCACGTGGCTTCAACTAAGCTACTGGTTGGTGAAAATGAATACCAAAGGCTATTTCATATTATTCGCCGGTAAGCGAGACTACTACTCTCTTGTGATTTCGCGATACGGTACAGATGTGGGTTTGAAAACCAGGTCGCGAATGCGCTTTCCCGTCCACCGGTAAATGGTCAAAAGTGTGCGAACAATGAGATTGGAACAGAAATAATAATTGCTGTTACCATCCAAAGCCAGTGACGGAAGGGCGCTATATCATGTAGTGTAGATGTTCAACAAACCGTTGACAGCCGGCCCGCATAGCGTTGTGGTTAAGGTGTTCCATTCACAATCGTTCACTTCGGGTTCGAGCCCTTGTGGGGCTCGGTGGATGTGCACTTCTGATAATTCCAAACAAGGATGAAATAGCTGTACATTGCTTTCATGGTTTTCAATGGTGAGTTCAGCGTTGAAGTTCCATGAACAATTATATTTTACAAATCTAATCTCCAACTACTCAAATAATTACTGAGTTGGTTTTTTCCAGAATTCAAGCTATAACGAGAGAGAGAGAGACAGAGAGAATTGGGTTGCGTCACAAGACATTCGAGGACAGTTAAATGCAACAGGTCAAACAACACATTTAGCGCGAATTGCCCCAAAAATGGTCTCATTCTAGATGAACTTAGATGTTGATTCTTTTTGGTCATCAAATAACCCTATTCTTAGCTCAAACCATTTTTGTGTACGGACATTTTGGTTTTGCTCACCGCAAAGTACCGATCATATTTCCGTTTTATTTCCGTCGCTGCTTGCGTAGTATTTTTCTTTCCAACCACAGCTTAAATGTCCTGTATTCATTTATATGATACGATTTACGTTCAAAATGGTCACCCAATTTGGGGTTTGAACCGCTGACCAAGCGCAAGCACGCAGTTTAACTTTAAGCTCCCACAAACGTAGACTGTCTGCCGCCCTATGTAAGCCATGTCCGTTTTCTCAGTTGCATGTATTTTATCACAGTTATTCACCTTCACTGCTGTGTGTTTTTGATCAAGACTGCCATTTTATCACAAGTGATCGTACGTTGTGCTTGAAAGTATGTTGTTATTTACATCGAGCACTAGTCCAAACTGACATAAATGTTCGCTGCACGCCGACGCCCCAAGCTGTTGTAATCCACATTTATGAACATATTCCATCCATCTTCACGGTTTTTGATTGACCGTCGTCATATAGGGATTGTGTAAGATCTAGTGACCTTCACTTATAGGATCCATAAACGTTCGGGATGCTACATGAGACATCAGTACTATCTAAGATAGGGGCATTCAGTGATGGGTGAATGTGTCATGTGTCGCTCGAGATTCGTTCCACCATCTTATCTAAAACACGAAGCTCTATTATGTGCGCACAAGGGACATCCTGGACTTACAAAGATTCACCAGCTGGTTAGCAAATGGCTTCGGTGGCCGCGTATGTTTTCTTCCCTTCAGATCATTGGTAATAATTGTAGACCTTGTCAACACTCCAAATAAACAATGTATTGTATTGTACTCTATTGTTTTGTGTTGTGTTGAGGACATTAGCAAGTTAACAAAAACTCACATTCCAGACGAATCGAGGAAAACTTATCAATGACACTTTGAAATACGCATAAAAATATGTACTTTAGAAATAAAACTGTTTCAACCACTGAGGTTTGTGTAAAGTTCCTCTGTAACTATTATTTTGTCAACCAGAACGCGTGTTCAGCAGAGCACTGTAGAGTTACGATGGACATTTATGCGGGATGGGATAAGCCTAAATTCGGAACGTGTGAAGGGATGAGAACGGCATACAGATAAGTCACGGTACAGGGGAGTGGTGGGGTCTACAAGAATATTCTTGGCGAACTTTTCACAGTCAATCTCACACCGGCAACAATACAACCGGCAGCAGTGGACAAATTAGGCTGTCGACATCATGGGACCATTTTCAACAATTTCAATTCACAAAAGCAATATGCTCGTCACCACGCACTATTATAACAAGTGGCCTTATGTGAAGGGCGTCCTTCGGGAGTGAGTACACCCATGCACCTTCGAATTTCTAATAGTACTAAATTCATATGGCCCGTTCACTGAAAAAGTCTCCGATAGTTACAGCCAGCTATCTGTTGTTGCAACTTGGACTCTACTTGACTTCATTTCTCATCAACAACATCAATCTGTATTCCTTTCACTTTTGACCATCAAATCTATTAGCATCGTCGCTGAAATAACTAGCCAGTTCATCAAACCCCATTCACGGACTTGTACGCAGACCTAAGTGGCAAACACTGGCTACATCCATGTTAATACCATAATCCCTTCAGAAAATATCATTCAGAACACGTAGAAGAAAGGCCGGAACCAATGAATCATGTTGTGGTCAACACGACATGCATTGTATTGTCGTCCTCTAATCATGACCACAATAATTCCTTAGTTTGTGCTTAGTTTTCAAACCTCTCCGTAATTATCACTTCTCCGGGTACTCCCAATCCCATGGTCTAAGATTGATCAAGGCCGCATACATCTACCGTCCAGTTACTGGGAAGGTGTCAGCTAGATAAGCCAATCACATGATAAGGATAATTTGATGGACACACCACTACCCATGATTGGTGTTCATTCCATGTCTATGTTCATGATCTTTTGTCTGATGCCTACTATGTAATCTATAAATGCTTCGGGAATGATGTAGACAAAAACAATTGTTTCACCGAATCGGATTCTGTAACGATGAAAATCTCAATGCACTTTTCCAGTGTTCCCCGTGCACAGGTCACCTTTCGTGACGAAGTGGTTTTCTGGCCGTATTTCATCGTGCTGACCATGGCATTAGAACAATCCACAAGATTATCTCACCACTGTCTGTATGTTGTAATTAGAGCACGCAAGCCAACACACACCATACACGAACACGCGCACACACACCCTCTTACACTCAGGGGAAAAATTTGAGGCACCTAGAGTGCTCGAGTGTACGGCCCAACAGACTGCAGTTCTGACACGCAGAAGGACGAGTTCTATGATGAAATCACCACTCTCGTTTGCAGGAGCAAAGGCTCTGACATCGTAGTGCTCTTTGGGTATTTCAATGCACAAGTTGGCAAACTTGGCACGTCAGAAGCTTGTTTAGGTGGGTGTTGTGCTTTACTCGCTCAGCGCACAGATAACAGGGATCGGCTTCCCCAGTTTTGTGCAAACAATCGGTTATTCCTATCTAATTCAAAGTTCCGACACAGCTCACGACGTACAGCGACATGCCGCTCTAACGCTTCAGGTACTCTAAGCCAGATCGATCAGATTGCAGTAAGCTACCGGTGGCGCAGTTCTGTTCACAACTGTATACCTTACTGGTCTGCGTAAGTAGAATCGGACCATGTATTAGTTTGAATGTGAATATCTCTCCAGCTCAATGGTCATCCACACAAACCACAAACCTGGTTAGACGACAACGTTTGTGTGATCCAGAAGTTCGCACCAGTTAGGATCAGAAATTAGCAAATGGACTAGGATCTAGTACGACTGAAGGATCGTGAAAATGGTTGGATCAAAGTAGCTGGAGAAATGGAGATAACAGCTGCTTTAGGTAACAGTCAAAGACTGTTCAAACTTGTTCGCGACACCGGTGGAAGGCGAACCACGGTCAGCGATAGAAATGGACAGAGTAAAGACTAGACCGCTGGGCTGAATACTTCAAGGAGCAGTCCACCCGACCGCGCGCTCATGTAGTTACTCCGACATCAACAACTGCGATTTCTTTAGGAGTATCACTTAAACCCTCATCGGAAGTGGAAGTGGAGTCATGCAATCGATCACCAAAGTGGGAAAAGGCGGCAGGTCCCGACGGACTCCTACCAGTTCCTTCCTAAATGGGTGGTGCTGCGTTGATAAAATCACTTACCACCTTGCTCCATGACATTTGGAACGAGCAGCGTATTCCATTATTATGGAACTAGTCATCGATTGTACCCATCTTCAAGAAGAGAATACGCAATTACTGTAGTAATGATCGTGGGATTAGCATGATTCCGATAGTCATCATCATCATCATCATCATCATTGTATTCTCATACTTCTGGCAGCCTAAGGATTTACGGTCAACTACCCAATCCGTTCGAAACGACCATCGGTGTTCGACAGGAATGTCCATTTCTCCGTTCTTGTTCAACTCCGTCATGGACGAGATAATGGAGTATGCCTTGCGAAATTTCCAAGATGTTGGAGTCAAACAAGGAAATGGTGGAAAGCTGTGACCTGGATTACGCGGACCACCTTGTCTGCTTCTTCGAATGCACCGAACACGCGCAACAAGCATTAGATAGACTCACTAAAGCTGTAGCTCCATTCGGCATGTGCTTTGCACCTTCAAAATGGAAAGTGATGTTGTAAGTCTGGAAGTCAACGGTTCCGAGCTTGATGCTCGATGAAGAGGAACTAACAATTGTTGACCGCTTTAGTTACCTGAGCAGCAGCTTGACGAAGGGTGGGAGCACAGTAGTAGGAGTGGGCACGTGTATATCAAAAGTTTGAGTGGCCTACGCTGGACTGAAGCACTTATGGCGCTGACCTGATATTTCGCTGAAGTTGGAAAGTCGTGTGTACTGTGCCATGATGCGTTCAGTTTTGTTGTATGGTTGCAAGACATGGAGTCTGCGTGCGGACGATATTCGTCGTCCTGAGGTTTTTGACCATCAGTGTTTGCGAAGTATCACTTGGATTGGATGGAAGGAAGGAACGACTGAGTAGTGCTGAGGTCAAAAATCGAGTATTGGACTTCTTTTCAAGGATTTTTCGATCACAGCTTATCCACCTTAGTAGACTTCGTTGGTTGGGGCACGTGTTACGCATAGTGAACACACGTCTATCATACCGCGCCCTATTCGCCATTCCTATTGGGGGATGGAAGAAATCACGTGGAGGTCAACAGATGACGTGACAGTGAGGAATGAGAAAATGTACAGTGAACTTAGGGAAAGTAGGTGCCTCACCTTTTCGTGGTTGGGGTCCAAAAGATCCGTCAACCAGTTGGCTAGAGACACTGAAGCATATGGCAGCGAACGATGAACGGTGGTGATCGTTTTGTCACTTTCTGTCCCATCAGAATGATTGATCAATGCGTGTGTGTACAATTAGATTGTGTATTCCGTGTGCTGGCTATTAGGACATTCTTTCCTTTTTCCTCCCGTTTAGGTCCACTCCTTGATTATCTTGCATATTCATTCTTTCTAATTCAAAGTGCAACATGGTGAAAAATGCAGTGGACTGTGGGGCTTGCCCTGCTATTTAACGCTGTACGACGACAATGATGCTGATCGTGTGGCAAACCAAATTGTCACTAGCGAACCATCAATCACGGCACGACCTCGCCGACTGGCATAGGGGAAATTTGCTTTCGTCAAACGCGAGTTTGACAATTTACTTTCTAAAGGTAAGGGATATTCATCCTTCTCACAGTTCATGGGCCTCATCTTTATAAATGGTTCTTAAAAATATGGCATTACCTGGTGACCATGTGGCAACTATCGCGCACTAAACTTGACTACCCGTTATGATGGCCATCCGATACCTCACAAACATGACATCACGGTATTACTTCACAGCACGACTGTATTTTCTAAGATCGATTCGGTATGAGCTTATCACCGGGTCCCAGTCGCCGCTGAAAATGTCGAGAAAACTGTTGCCATGAATCCGTTCTCGTTAATTAACTTCCTACAAATGTCATTTGGTTGGCGAAATGCTGCTCAAACTGCCAGTGGCAACGGAACTAATTGCAGAAGTGCTCAGAGTCAGGCAGAACAACTCATATAGGAATATGATCAGAAACGATTGACGAAGTGCGTTGTGGAGAGATGGACATGAACTCATAGAGGAGGAATATTGGTACGGCTCATTCACTATATAACAGGGATATCGTATCCCGTCCTCAGTTCGCAGTCGGGCAATGATGGAGACTTGAGCAATCATATGATAGAAATCGGAAAACTCATGATCGACAGACGATTCGTTGAAAATCGATGCTACTTCGAATCACTATGTTTTCCATCACTCACAGAATATGGAACGAACAACGGTAATGTTGAGTCTTTTGTAGTTCACGGAATGATGCGAAAATGGATTTGGTATTGTCGGCAGCCACGGCAAATCACAAACGAGCTTCAGAAAAGTCTATTCGAGCATGACCACTGCTGAATGAGTAATGCCATCGAAACTAAGTGCGCTTCCAAATAATACGGTTAGCGATCCTTTCACCAATTTTAAACACCAATGCTTTTCATGGAGTAAACAGTTATACAAAACGTAAGATGAAATGAAGTAGATGGAATTCTCCTGCAAAATGCATAGTTCACTACGAATATCTAAACTCACTTTCACCTTTCGTATTTTCCAACATCAAAACTATCAGTCGTGAACAAATGTGCTGTAGTTCAGAAACAAGACTTGTTCGTATCTGCCTCTGAAAGATACATTCTCAAATACGGTTTCACACTAACGAGTGTGAACAGATTTCAGCAATATTTCCCATCCAAACCAATCCCAATATTGTTCATCGCAACAAGATATTATTCATTCTGAAATAGTCCAACACATCCGAATTGTCTTACACAATGCACTCTTCTTCTCTCTCATCAAACACATAATCGAACAAAAACAACTCACTCAACATGTAGTACACTTGGAATGAATTGACTTGAGTGTTCATTTGTTTGTCTGGATACGTGACCGACACAGATGATCCCGTTGATTGATACAACTCCTGACCAGATTGTGCACAAATCACTTCAGTGATCCGAGATGAATCGAACACATCGATCAATTGAACACACTGATTTGCAGTGGATGTCTGCAGAAAATGATACATATAATGCATTATTCGATGATATCAACAGTAATAATTAGGGACATTTATCGCTTGCGAAAGAACATATCGCATGTCTGATACATTTGAATGCAAGAGTGAATTTCTATTTCATAAACTGAGTAAATTGACGGTTCATGTGCTGGATGAGTGACTGAGTAGATAGAAATTTCGTAATGATTGAATTAATCAGTGAATGTGGTGATGAATAATTGATTTGGATAGACTTTGTTGTGTACAGAATATTTGCGTTTGCGATTGATTCTACACGTTCGATCATCTCAACGTGGTAAACTGACCTCGAGTACTTTGAGATAAACTTGAATATTTCGTCCAGGATCGGCTACGATTGTCCGATTATATTGGAAATTAGCAGGAATGGGGCCAGATCGAGGACATATATTGTAGTATAGTTCGTTTTCACCCGCAGTCAGTTGTGTCGTGTCACAAACTATGGTGGATGATAATGTGAAAGTGACAAGAAGTATATTTTCCTTTACCATGTTAGCATTTGAAAAATGATGATCAAACAGTGTGTGAAAATTATCAGATGTCGCTCCTCATCGTCCGAGTTCGCAAGTGTTTATCGATAACTATGTTCGAGATTTGTGAACTCGTGAGAGCTCAGCTAATGCCCGACCGGTTTTTCAGATAGCCTAGTTTTGCAACCCCGTTCATGTTGCAATAAGCAAATACTATACTCTGCCATGATATTCCTTCTACTACTAAAGCAACACCCACTATGCTGTTCAAACCGCGCTGTGCAGATCGAACGCTTATTGACTAAACGTCCAGAACAACCACTAACAAAACGTTCAAGATGACTGGTCCATAATTTCGTGTCGCACGTTCACAGGACCGAACATGTGACGGGATCAACTGGTATTAAGGTCGGATGATCGGTGGCCTGAATTTTCAATCGCGTTTCTCATAAGAGCCCACACACATTGAGACAGGTTGTGTTCGTCCATGTTTCCACTTGTTTGCACAATCCCAATCAGTTGTGCCGCGGCTTAGACTAAATGTTCTCAATTCCCAACCAGTTGTGTTCGCATGTCTGACTGAATATCCTTCGTTTTCACTGACATATTGGAGCAACAACGCACGCACGCAAACACGCATGCACACACGGACGCACCCACACACACACACACACACACACACACAGAAGAAGTATACAAAATCCTCCAATGGTTATATTCCCGTCATGACTTGTTTACAAATAAATCAATGCTAATAATTGCAACGCACTCAAGTACTTCTGCAAGTAGTTGTAACAGTATTCACCCGTCAATATTATCAAACAATAGACGCTTGTTGCACACAGATAACATCCATCAATGACTATCGAATGCAAATGGAATGGCACGCAATCAGATCACAATGAATAAAAGGAATAGGTTGATCATCACAGGATTTCATCATATTGCAAACAGACTCTCTGGATTTGACCACGTTGAAAACAAAATTCCTCCGAAAACTGAACAATGCTATTGCACTAGACGGATTTGGAATATACACGATAACCATGATATGAAATGTCAAACAAACTGTTTCTCACTGAGTTGGTAGAAAACCTGAAATGAAGTGATTCTTGCTGTTGTACTTTTGCCAGGATATGTGACCGTCACGACTGACCCGGTCGACTCGTACAATTCCTGACCAGATTGTGCACAAATCACTTGGGCTGTCTGAGACGAATCGAGCTGATCAGTCACTTGAACACACTGATCTGCACTGGATGTCTGTGGAGTGGTATACAGATTGTTTACAATCGGACATTTTGTGTAACGTATTGGGGAACAATCGTGTCTGTTGGTAAAAATACAACTCCTAACTGGTGACCTTCGATTTCATTCATAAACCAAATGTGAACTAATTAGATAGATAAGCATCTTGCAAAATGAGAACTGAGTAGATGATCAATTATCAATGCATGTGGAACTACATGGGATTTAGAACATTCTATCTATTAGTACAGCTTAGGGTACTCTAGTGTGTATAGACTTACATCTGACACTTTGAGATAGACACGCATCTTTTGATCTTGTTCCACTGCAATCGTTCGTTTGCATTTGAACGTCTTGTAAATTATTTGCTCCTGAGCATAAACTTCGTAGTACTGCTCATCCAATACCGCAGTCAGTTGTGTTGTGTTGCAGTTAACAATGGGTACTATGAAAGGGGAGTGAGTGAGAAGATAATATTTGTATTCTAGTGGGTAATGTACTGTTCTAAATAGCTTGCTCGTAATAATCGTAACGAACTGAATCGATAGTCCGTATTGAAATTACACCCACCCAGGGCTACGCGAACACGTGTAGCAAGAAGACTAAGGCCGCGAAATAGCACTTCAGCTGTACTGAGAGTGGGTTGGGAATAATATGTTGTATTGGAACTGAAGGGCCTGGTGGTCGGTGACAATCGTGAACTTCACTCCAAATAGGTACTTGTGTAGTCCACGCACCATCCAGAAAACGGCCAAAGCTTCCTTCTTCGTCTGGGAATTACCCTCCTCTGTAGTACTAAGAAGACGACAGATGCAAATGATTGGACATGCATCTTATTCCAGAATTGCTCCTATCACCACTTCGGACGCGCCAGTGGTCAGCATAGTCCGCTTAGATGGTGCAAATGGGGCTAGTATCGAACGGTCGATGATATTTTGAATAAGACCGCGCAGTATCTGTTCACACTGTTCGTTCCACTGCCAAATATTGGAAGACTGAGCTAAAAACAATGGTTGGGCTCTTGTTGCAAAGTTCGGGATGAACCTGGAGTAGTATTGCAGGCACCCAAGAACTGGTCGTAAGTGCGCCTGATTTTTCGGTGATTCGATGCCAATCAGGGGTTTGAAACGATCTGGATCGGGTCGGTATCCTTTTGCATTGACAGTGAAACCGGGGAAATCTAATTCGGTGACACCGAATTTGCACTTAGGGGCTTTGATGGACACATTTTTTTCCACGAACCTCTCCGGCAACCTTTGTAATCTGTGGTCATGTTCATCCTTCGTGGATCCGAAAATGAGCACAACATCGTGATATGCCATCGCCTCCTCGATATCATGAATCACCTCGTCTATTGCAGCCTGGAATATCCCAGATGAAACGTGCAGACCAAACGGCAAGAAGTTGTATTGGAACATGACCCACGAAGTGTTAATAGTCGTTAGTGGTTTGGACTCCATGTGCAGCGAAACTTGCAAGTACGCATCAACCAGATCGATTTTTGAGAAAAACTTGCTACTGAGCATACATTTCATGAAGTCCTCAGGTTTTACCGCAGTTGCCGCGCATTTCCCTAAACCAGGATTCAAGGTTAATCAGTAATCACCACAAATCCGGGGTGTTTGTCCGTCGCTCTTCATTACCACCACAATCGGGGTCGACCAAGCGGATGAAGTCACACGCGCGATGACACCATCTTGCTCCATTTTGGTAAGCACCTTCAGAACGCTCTCTCTCTCTCTCTCTGGCCGTACGGCAACACCCGGCGTTTCAGGAATACCGGATCACTAACCAATTCCAACTTTGCGGAATCGACCACCATGCCACCCTTGTTGTTCGAGCATTGTGCGATCAACTGCTGAAGACATCGTTTTGAGGGTTACCGATTCCTCCAAGGCACGCAGGGCCTTCAAGCCCAGAATCGATGGACTGTCTACGGAAATCAGGAATCGTATCAGGGTATAGTCGCTCTCCAACCGAACCATTAGTGTAGTCTCACCCAGCAGTGAAAGTCGATGACCAGTAACACCGTGAATGCGCACAGCAGTGGGGTGTATGGGTACACTGGGCTGAACGAAGTCGAACACTGATTTCGGAATAATGGACTCACAGCTCCCGGTATCCACAATGAACTGATGTCTCAAGCCACATTGGAATTGGACTGATCTGTACAGGTATTGGTTTGATCCACTCGAAATCTTCAGCGTGTATGCCGGACTATCATCTGTTTTCGGATCTTCAGGGGTCGCACTCGTAACAATGCATTTGGATTGATGACGTCTTGCGAATGTGACCAAGCTTTCCACAAGAATGGCATACCGCATTACGAAAGCGGCAAGTGGAACATATATTAAATTCGCCGCACGAGGAACAACAATTCAGCTGTGCTGGTTTGTGTTCAGGAATCATTTTGGTAGCAGGCTTCGGTTGAAGTGTCTTCTTTGTGGAGACTAGTTTAAGGGGAAGAAAATGTTGGTAGTGCACTACGAAATGTACAGTCGTCTCATCGGCTACGTCATCGAATTGTTCGCAGGTTGACCGACTTCGGAGATAGGAAGGTCGAGTTTCAGTAACAGCTTCTTTTGCAACTCCGGATGATTTATGCCGGCAATGAGGCGGTCACGCAACTGGGTCTCCAACTGATCACCAAAATTACGCTTAGCGGCATGTAACTGAAGTGTCAGGATGAATTCACGGAACTTCATGTTGGGACCACAAACCAGCGAGAAAAATGTGGCACGTTCGGTAGTCTGAAAATTGATGGGAACCACGTGGCCTAGCAGTAGAGCCTTCAACTGGTCGAACGGAACTGCATAAGGGGCTCTCGGATATGCAAGGTTTTCCATCAACGAGTACAACGAACGGCGGCAAGCGGTCAAGAAGAAAGTAATCTGGTTCACCTTCTCACATCCTTTCGTATGCTACACCATAACTCGAAACGTTCAGTCCACTTTTCAATTTCAGATGCAATATCATGAAATTCAGCTACTCAATACTTGGCAGCTCCATGATGCGACGCCAATTGTAATAATCGTAACGAACTGAATCGACAGTCCGTATTGAAACTGCCCCCACCCAGAGCTACGCGAACACGTGTAGCAAGAAGACTAAGGCCGCGAAATAGCAAGTTAGTTGTACTGAGAGTGGATTGGGAATAATAATGTTCAATTAAAGAATTTAATTGGAAGACTCGAAGACGGCCAAACCCACGGATTAATTGTCGGAATTTTCAGCCGTGATCCTGACTGGTTGAGGCTCATCCGTGTAGATGATTACGGAACTGAACCTGGTCGCATCAACTGTGACAGTTGCTGAATCATCACAGTGAGGACACAACTAGGTAGATTCAACAGTTGAGCACATTATGTTTGGTAACCGTGGATTGTGCTGGTTTGGATGAGGGTTAATTGTATGTTAGAAACCGCTAAACTGACGATTTTCGAATAACTACCGTATGCTTGCTGCTACTTCCAATAGGTTCCTGATTACTGAGCTGGACGTTTTGTTTGCTATGAGAAATATTTCCCATATTGAATTGAATGTTTCGTCACGCCCAAGCGTCGCCAATACGAATGTTGTGCTAACCGATCATGTGCACAACCATTTGTAATTTGAGTCGTAATCCCGATGCAAATCAGATGATTGAGTCCTCGATCGGAACAACGTGTTCTTCGTGTTGTGATATCTATGCACTAAACTGATCGATTGACCAAGCCGTGAAACACCCGGTTTGCGAAGTCCATTGGTTTCTGATCTAGTTTTACGGTAGTGTTTGTCTAGTAAGTGTGGACATTGCACAAACCCTTCACGAGTTGGTCTCCATTTTGTGGTCAATATTTCAAATGCATGGCTTTTGTCAGGTAGCCCAGCAACTCAGTCCGGGCACTGTCTGATACAACGGAACAAAAGGGAGTTGACATGGACGTGTGTGTAGATCGGAGAACTAACGACAACCAAATAACACTGGACGTGGAATGGAACAAAGTAAATTGATTCAATTTTACTATCAGAAGACTTGTAAATACTATCACGTGGACATGAATATTGTCTTATATCTCATCCCTATAGTATCATTGTTGTGTGTTCATTATATGCATACATGGATTCGATCGAGAGCTTCAGATTATCTGTCTGACTATTTTCCCTTGTGCTTACATACGACACTATAATTTGTTGTTCATGTCCGCTCAAATGGTCTATGTAAATTGATTTGTTAATTTGTCCATAATGCTCGCGTAGTCCATGTCTGGTATGGGGTAAATCAATACAAGCTTGTTTACGTACACCACGGGAGCTCCGTGTCCTGATTTACAACATAACTATGGCGTGTAAGGCAGTTTCCACATCGCGTAATACACATACAATGCTGTGCCTACAAGCTACACTGTTCCCTACTTCAGATTCGTGGATTTTCTGGAAAACTACAATTCTCGATTATTTGGATCTACTCAAATTGCTCAACCCAAGTTTTGTTCTGCACGATTCGGTCAATCTGAAGTTTTAGAGAAATTATCTGGATACGGAAGGTCAACGGCAGTGTGATATTAATTCTCTACGTCAAAAACCACTTTGAACAAAGCATTTCAAATGATTGATAACATTTTGCCTGCCACGTCAAAGGCTTATGTATCAAGGTTTCATTTTTCAAGGATTTATCAACAAGGTGGGGAATCTTTGGGAGGCTTCATATTGCGCCCCATTCAAGGAGTTCATTACTGCAATTATCCTTGCATACCTGTCAAGAAAGTCGGAAATGTTATACCCATTCAACAACTTATCGCCAGTGTGAAAAAGATAAAATCCGTGAATGTCTTTCACCAGAAAATGCATCAAAATTGTCAGAACGTATAGCTCACTACGAACATCTAAACTCACGTTTACCTTTCGTATTTTCCAACATCAAAACTATCAGTCGTGAACAGATGTGCTATAGTTCAGAAACAAGACTTGTTCGTATCTGCCTCTGAAAGATCCATTCTCAAAAACGGTTTCACACTAACGAGTGTGAACAGATTTCAGCAATATTTCCCATCCAAACCAATCCCAATATTGTTCATCGCAACAAGATATTATTCATTCTGAAATTGTCCAACACATCCGAATTGTCTTACACAATGCACTCTTCTTCTCTCTCATCAAACACATAATCGAACAGAAACAACTCACTCAACATGTAGTACACTTGGAATGAATTGACTTGAGTGTTCATTTGTTTGCCTGGATACGTGACCGACACAGATGATCCCGTTGATTGATACAACTCCTGACCAGATTGTGCACAAATCACTTCAGTGATCCGAGATGAATCGAACACATCGACCAATTGAACACACTGATTTGCAGTGGATGTCTGCAGAAAATGATACATATAATGCATTATTCGATGATATCAACAGTAATAATTAGGGACATTTATCGCTTGCGAAAGAACATATCGCATTTCTCCTACATTTGAATGCAAGAGTGAATTCCTATTTCATAAACTGAGTAAATTGACGGTTCATGTGCTGGATGAGTGACTGAGTAGATAGAAATTTCGTAAAGATTGAAATTATCAGTGAATGTGGTGATGAATAAATGATTTGGAAAGACTTTGTTTTGTACAGAATATTTGCGTTTGCGATTGATTCTACACGTTCGATCATCTCCACGTGGTAAACTGACCTCGAGTAATTTGAGATAAACTTGAATATTTCGTCCAGGATCGGCTACGATTGTCCGATTATATTGGAAATTAGCAGGAATGGGGCCAGATCGAGGACATACATTGTAGTATAGTTCGTTTTCACCCGCAGTCAGTTGTGTCGTGTCACAAACTATGGTGGATGATAATGTGAAAGTGACAAGAAGTATATTTTCCTTTACCATGTTAGCATTTGAAAAATGATGATCAAACAGTGTGTGAAAATTATCAGATGTCGTTCCTCATCGTCCGATTTCGCAAGTGTTTACCGATAACTATGTTCGAGATTTGTGAACTCGTGAGAGCTCAGCTAATGCCCGACCGGTTTTTCAGATGGCCTAGTTTTGCAACCCCGTTCATGTTGCAATAAGCAAATACTATACTCTGCCATGATATTCCTTCTACTACTAAAGCTACACCCACTATGCTGTTCAAACCGCGCTGTGCAGATCGAACGCTTATTGACTAAACGTCCAGAACAACCACTAACAAAACGTTCAGGATGACTGGTCCATAATTTCGTGTCGCACGTTCACAGGACCGAACATGTGACGGGATCAACTGGTATTAAGGTCGGATGATCGGTGGCCTGAATTTTCAATCGCGTTTCTCATCAGAGCCCACACACATTGAGACAGGTTGTGTTCGTCCATGTTTCCACTTGTTTGCACAATCCCAATCAGTTGTGCCGCGGCTTAGACTAAATGTTCTCAATTCCCAACCAGTTGTGTTCGCATGTCTGACTGAATATCCTTCGTTTTCACTGACATATTGGAGCAACAACGCACGCACGCAAACACGCATGCACACACGGACGCACCCACCCACACACACACACACACACACACACAGAAGAAGTATACAAAATCCTCCAATGGTTATATTCCCGTCATGACTTGTTTACAAATAAATCAATGCTAATAATTGCAACGCACTCAAATACTTCTGCAAGTAGTTGTAACAGTATTCACCCGTCAATATTATCAAACAATAGACGCTTGTTGCACACAGATAACATCCATCAATGACTATCGAATGCAAACAGAATGACACGCAATCAGATCACAGTGAATAAAAGGAATAGATTAATTATCACAGGATTTCATCATATTGCAAACAGACTCTCTGGATTTGACCACGTTGAAAACAAAATTCCTCCGAAAACTGAACAATGCTATTGCACTAGACGGATTTGGAATATACACGATAACCATGATATGAAATGTCAAACAAACTGTTTCTCACTGAGTTGGTAGAAAACCTGAAATGAAGTGATTCTTGCTGTTGTACTTTTGCCACGATATGTGACCGTCACGACTGACCCGGTCGACTCGTACAATTCCTGACCAGATTGTGCACAAATCACTTGAGCTGTCTGAGACGAATCGAGCTGATCAGTCACTTGAACACACTGATCTGCACTGGATGTCTGTGGAGTGGTATACAGATTGTTTACAATCGGACATTTTGTGTAACGTATTGGGGAAAAACCGTGTCTGTTGGTAAAAATGCAACTCCTAACTGGTGACCTTCGATTTTATTCATAAACCAAATGTGAACTAATTAGATAGATAATCATATTGCAAAATGAGAACTGAGTAGATGGTCAATTATCAATGCATGTGGAACTACATGGGATTTAGAGCATTCTATCTATTAGTACAGCTTAGGGTACTCTAGTGTGTATAGACTTACATTTGACACTTTGAGATAGACACGCATCTTTTGATCTTGTTCCACTGCAATCGTTCGTTTGCATTTGAACGTCTTGTAAATTATTTGCTCCTGAGCATAAACTTCGTAGTACTGCTCATCCAATACGGCAGTCAGTTGTGTTGTGTTGCAGTTAACAATGGGTACTATGAAAGGGGAGTGAGTGAGAAGATAATACTTGTATTCTAGTGGGTAATGGTACTGTTCTAAATAGCTTGCTCGTAATAATTGTGTTGTGTGAGGCCACAACTAAGACGTTCCAGTAGGTGAGCACAGATGCTTAGTAAGCGTGAGTATGCTTTACCGGGAAATTCGTCGAAAGTGTCGTGGGATTATGCGTATGATTTGGCATAAATCAACCAATCGATCCGATCACACTGATTGATTTCCCAAATCATCGCAATGGATTACGAACATTCAAACAATTATACTACAACACATTTCAAACTCCCAGGAAAATATCTTTGTTGTGCCTCAGTGACTCACCGAACGAATAATTCTGGATGTTCTCTTAAAGACTCCGAATGTCGCACGTTTTCTAAAATTGAACATTTCGCCAAATTCTGTCGAACAATGTCCGTTAATGCTATAGGCAATGAAACTCTGGTCCATGTTGTTCGATCCCTCTATCACCGAAGTCGCTTATTCTGTGCATCCCGAAAGTAACATTTTGCACCTGCTATGCACCTATTACAGAACCATCATTATCATACTATGACATTCGTACTATTCAATTTTCATCCTCAAATGTTAAAGTACGTCGACCTATGGAGCTTGGTTCTGCTTCTCCTGTGACTCTCATTCCTCTTTGATTCTACGAACTTCATTGAAAACATCTACCTATGCGCCCGACCGTTCATCAATTTGACAGTTATTCAAACACAGCCATAGGAATGAAAGGGTTTATAGGGGTTGATTTGTGTAGAATCTTCCCAACCTCCTTCTGTTGCAGTGTACATATGTGACATAGAAAAGAAGCCGATACTTGGTCGCAATGCATCTGTATCTGATTCGCAGAAAATTGGCTCCATGAACTGATCACGTGGCTTCAACTAAGCTACTGATGATGAAAATGAATACCAAAGGCTATTTCATATTATTCGCCGGTATGCGAGATTACCACTCTCTTGTGATTTCGCGATACGGTACAGATGTGGGATCCATAAACGTTCGGGATGCTACATAAGACATCAGTACTATCTAAGATAGGGGCATTCAGTGATGGGTGAATGTGTCATGTGTCGCTCGAGATTCGTTCCACCATCTTATCTAAAACACGAAGCTCTATTATGTGCGCACAAGGGACATCCTGGACTTACAAAGATTCACCAGCTGGTTAGCAAATGGCTTCGGTGGCCGCGTATGTTTTCTTCCCTTCAGATCATTGGTAATAATTGTAGACCTTGTCAACATTCCAAATAAACAATGTATTGTATTGTACTCTATTGTTTTGTGTTGTGTTGAGGACATTAGCAAGTTAACAAAAACTCACATTCCAGACGAATCGAGGAAAACTTATCAATGACACTTTGAAATACGCATAAAAATATGTACTTTAGAAATAAAACTGTTTCAACCACTGAGGTTTGTGTAAAGTTCCTCTGTAACTATTATTTTGTCAACCAGAACGCGTGTTCAGCAGAGCACTGTAGAGTTACGATGGACATTTATGCGGGATGGGATAAGCCTAAATTCGGAACGTGTGAAGGGATGAGAACGGCATACAGATAAGTCACGGTACAGGGGAGTGGTGGGGTCTACAAGAATATTCTTGGCGAACTTTTCACAGTCAATCTCACACCGACAACAATACAACCGGCAGCAGTGGACAAATTAGGCTGTCGACATCATGGGACTATTTTCAACAATTTCAATTCACAAAAGCAATATGCTCGTCACCACGCACTATTATAACAAGTGGCCTTATGTGAAGGGCGTCCTTCGGGAGTGAGTACACCCATGCACCTTCGAATTTCTAATAGTACTAAATTCATATGGCCCGTTCACTGAAAAAGTCTCCGATAGTTACAGCCAGCTATCTGTTGTTGCAACTTGGACTCTACTTGACTTCATTTCTCATCAACAACATCAATCTGTATTCCTTTCACTTTTGACCATCAAATCTATTAGCATCGTCGCTTAAATAACTAGCCAGTTCATCAAACCCCATTCATGGACTTGTACGCAGACCTAAGTGGCAAACACTGGCTACATCCATGTTAATACCATAATCCCTTCAGAAAATATCATTCAGAACACGTAGAAGAAAGGCCGGAACCAATGAATCATGTTGTGGTCAACACGACATGCATTGGTTTGTCGTCCTCTAATCATGACCACAATAATTCCTTAGTTTGTGCTTAGTTTTCAAACCTCTCCGTAATTATCACTTCTCCGGGTACTCCCAATCCCATGGTCTAAGATTGATCAAGGCCGCATAAATCTACCGTCCAGTTACTGGGAAGGTGTCAGCTAGATAAGCCAATCACATGATAAGGATAATTTGATGGACACACCACTACCCATGATTGGTGTTCATTCCATGTCTATGTTCATGATCTTTTGTCTGATGCCTACTATGTAATCTATAAACGCTTTGAGAATGAATTAGTGAAAAACAATTGTTTCACCGAATCGGACTCTGTAAATTACTTTTTGTAATTTGTATTTTTGACGACATCTTCGCTTGTCTTACTCGTGAGTAGCGTGTATATGCGTCATGAACCTCGAATACTTGCGATCCAATTCCCTGTTTTTACTGTACTGACACAGTTCAGATTTACCCCTTTCCGACGTATGGTGCGTGAACATTTTACGTTATGTTCCCGACTCGATTGTTCTATGATTGTACATTCCCCTTGTAAGAAAAGTTTGCAGAACGTTTCACTTACGCTTCTTGACCCACTGTCTGTACCGCAACCGTGCTGCGTTACAGTTTCGCATGACTCCTTGCTGAGTGGACCGTTTATGACCGCGCTGTCCCGATTTCTCGGATAACTTTCTGTACTGTTGCCCTTGGTTGCTCACCTGGCTGTAAGTCATTGCATTTATGTATTTTTATGTATTGCATTGTTTAGAACCACGAAATTACGATAAACACGGTTATACATTTGGAATTTGTTCTGCTGCCCGTAGCCGTGTACAGCCCATATCGTGCGTAAAGCTAGTGAGACCACGTTTTCTGCTATATTGAAAGTTCAAGTATTCGGGATAGTTTCTACAGTTAGCCAGTAACCAATATTGTCTGGAATGAAGTCATTTACGTCCAGTATACAGTCATTTATTGATGAATTGCCTGGTTTGCGGAAAAACTGTTGGGAGGCTCAGTCAGCAAATCGCAGGGAGGCTCATCCAGCAGACCGCATGGAGGCTCATTCAGCAAACCGCTGGGAGGCTCATTCAGCAAACCACATGGAGGCTCATTCAGCAAACCGCATGAAGGCTTATTCAGTTAACCGCATGGAGGCTCATTCAGCAAACTGCATGGAGGCTCATTCAGCAAACCGCATGGAGGCTCATCCAGCAAACCGCATGGAGGCTCATTCAGCAAACCGCATGGAGGCTCATTCAGTAAACCGCATGGAGGCTCATTCAGTAAACCGCAATGAGGCTCATTCAGCAAACCGCATGGAGGCTCATTCAGCGAATCGCTGGGAGGCTCATTCAGCAAACCACATGGAGGCTCATTCAGCAAACCGCATGGAGGCTCATTCAGCAAACCGCAAGGAGGCTCATCCAGCAAACCACAGAGAGGCTCAGTCAGCAAATGGCTCAACCTCCAGACCAGAGCTACAACGTGAACTGCGACTGGCCAGGTTGAAGATTAAGCAGTTAGAGCTGGAGGCCGAGGCTGCCAAACGCATAAATGAAGTCAAGGATGAAATCGTCAAAGAATTGTCCGACGATAACTGCAGTTTTGGATCGGAGCCTATACTGCCACCTACGCCACCTCGCAGTGAAAGACTGAAAATTGTTCACGATTATGTCATGTCCTTACCAGGGTCAAAAACAAGGCAGGAAGACCAAATTACACTGAACGGACCGGGAATACGTGTTCTGCCCGCTAAATCCAGGGAATTCGACCACGTCAGCGAGACCGCCAGGCTGTTGCAAGCTTGTATGAGCCTGCCTGCTCGCCGATCAATCAAATTCGATGGAAATCCCATGGATTTCATTGGGTTCATGAGAAATTTCCAGTCCACAGTCGCTAGGTACAATAACGACCCCGCCTACCTCCTCGATTACTTGATTTCGGCCTGTGAGGGGGAGCCAGCTGAAGCCATTCGGTGGTGCACGGTGCTTGAGCCGCAGGAAGGCTACGACGAAGCCATACGCATACTAGAACGCCGGTTCGGCAGGCCTCACGTGATTGCCAGAAAATGTATCGATGAGCTAAGTGACGGCTCTGTGCTGAAGCAAACTGATACCAAGGCGCTGGTAAAATTGGCGGATCAGATGAAGGTGTGTTCGGCCACGATGAAGAGCCTCGGCTACCAGGCTGATCTGAATGCCTGCCGGACGCTGAGCGCTATTGTGCAACGACTGCCCACCAGTGTTCAGTCTAGATGGTTCGACCGGGCATCCTTCATTCTCAGATCGGGACGGGAGCCCACTTTCGATGAACTAACGAGTTTTGTCAGCGATCAGGGTGATGCTGCCTTGGTTAGCCTCGTTTACGTATCGCGACCGGCCATTTCTGCGTCTAGACAACCAGATTCTCGAAAGCCCGCTATCAGTCTATACTCCACCGAGCGAGTAGCCACAATAATGTCAACCGAGACTAAGCCATCTAGCACCAGTCCTAAGCCGACCCCCAACAAAGTTTGCCCTATATGTGAAAATCCCCACTACGTGGACCAGTGTAGCGAATTTCGAGACTTAAAGGTAATAGACAGGTATAATGCCGTGAAGAAGCTGAAATTATGTTTTTCATGCTTAAAGCCTAATCATGTAACTAAAGACTGCCGTTCGCGAAAGACGTGTGGCCTGAGGGGCTGTGTAGGCCAACACCACCCGATGCTACATCGACCAAAAACCCCAGAATCTAATCGGGACCAAAACCTGCCAACAGACAACACTGCTTCGGTTGGTCACGTATTAGTAGACGAAAGTACCGCCGGCCGTCGAATTTCCCTTGCTATATTGCCAGTCCGCCTCCGAGGTCCTTTAGGGGAGGTCACAGTGAATGGATTGCTGGACAATGGATCGGACACAACTTTCGTAGACCAGTCGCTCCTGACAAAATTGGGTCTCAATGGGAAGCCCGAGCTTCTGACGGTTAAGACCATCGATAGTAATTGTGTAACCAAAGCGCGCACTGTATCCTTTACATTAACTTCGCTAGACGGTCAGGAAGTCATCCAAGTCCGCCGAGCGTGGGCAGTAGAAAACTTGCCTAAACTGAGACCACTCAACCTAAAGCAAGATTTAGAAGTTTGGAGTCATCTGCAAGAAGTCCTGATGCCAGCCATTGATGACTCCGACATCCGTATTCTCATTGGTGCCGACGTTCCAAAGGCACATTGGGTGCTAGAACAACGAACGGGCAGTCCAGATGATCCTTATGGCGTGAGAGGACCTCTAGGATGGGTGATATTAGGACCGACTTCGTGCCAACGTCCTTGTAAGGCGACGGCCAATGTTAGTCATGTCACGGCCACTGAATTGGATATGAGCTCGGAGCGTATGTTCAACTCTGAGTTCGTGGAAGAGTCTTTCATCAAACGGAGTATGCCAGAAGATGATAAAACAGCTTTACGTCATATGACCGCCTCAATGATTTGGGTCAACGGCCACTATGAAATGGCCCTGCCATGGAAGCCCGGTGGACCATGCTTGCCGGATAATAAGGATGTTGCACCGAAGAGACTGCTGTTTCTCAAGAAGCGATTCGAAAGGGACCATGACCTTAAAGAAAAATGCGCAGCCATGGTCAACGAGTACATTACGAAAGGCTACGCTGAGATTGTATCCGGCTCAGAACAGAACTTGACTGGCCCGCATGTATTGTATCTGGCACACCATGGAGTGTACAAGCACGGAGATCAAACGAAGGTTAGAGCTGTATTCGATTGTGCTGCAGAATGCAACAAAACATCCCTGAATAAGCAACTGCTGACGGGTCCAGACCTCGTCAACAGTCTATATGGAATTCTTCCGAGGTTCCGGGAGTATCGGTACACCCTGGTTGCAGATACTGAAGCCATGTTTCACCAAGTAAAGGTATCGTGGAAAGCGCCACCATTGGAAGCGACGGCCGAACAAGAGAAGTCATTGTACGCACTGCTAACGGCATTCGCCGACGAGATCTACGACAACTGTGCTTGCTGGAAGGTGACGCTTCAATTACGAATATGGCTGGTGAGGTTCCCTGACCCCGGGGGCAGTGTAAATTACTTTTTGTAATTTGTATTTTTGACGACATCTTCGCTTGTCTTACTCGTGAGTAGCGTGTATATGCGTCATGAACCTCGAATACTTGCGATCCAATTCCCTGTTTTTACTGTACTGACACAGTTCAGATTTACCCCTTTCCGACGTATGGTGCGTGAACATTTTACGTTATGTTCCCGACTCGATTGTTCTATGATTGTACATTCCCCTTGTAAGAAAAGTTTGCAGAACGTTTCACTTACGCTTCTTGACCCACTGTCTGTACCGCAACCGTGCTGCGTTACAGTTTCGCATGACTCCTTGCTGAGTGGACCGTTTATGACCGCGCTGTCCCGATTTCTCGGATAACTTTCTGTACTGTTGCCCTTGGTTGCTCACCTGGCTGTAAGTCATTGCATTTATGTATTTTTATGTATTGCATTGTTTAGAACCACGAAATTACGATAAACACGGTTATACATTTGGAATTTGTTCTGCTGCCCGTAGCCGTGTACAGCCCATATCGTGCGTAAAGCTAGTGAGACCACGTTTTCTGCTATATTGAAAGTTCAAGTATTCGGGATAGTTTCTACAGACTCTGTAACGATGAAAATCTCAATGCACTTTTCCAGTGTTCCCCGTGCACAGGTCACCTTTCGTGACGAAGTGGTTTTCTGGCCGTATTTCATCGTGCTGACCATGGCATCAGAAAAATCCGTAAGATTATCTCACCACTGTCTGTATGTTGTAGTTAGAGCACGCAAGCCAACACACACCATACACGAACACGCGCACACACACCCTCTTACACTCAGGGGACAAATTTGAGGCACCTAGAGTGCTCGAGTGTACGGCCCAACAGACTGCAGTTCTGACACGCAGAAGGACGAGTTCTATGATGAAATCACCACTCTCGTTTGCAGGAGCAAAGGCTCTGACATCGTAGTGCTCTTTGGTTATTTCAATGCACAAGTTGGCAAACTTGGCACGTCAGAAGCTTGTTTAGGTGGGTGTTGTGATTTACTCGTTCAGCGCACAGATAACAGGGATCGGCTTCCCCAGCTTTGTGCAAACAATCGGTTATTCCTGTCTAATACAAAGTTCCGACACAGCTCACGTCGTACAGCGACATGGCGCTCTAACGTTTCAGGTACTCTAAGCCAGATCGATCAGATTGCAGTAAGCTACCGGTGGCGCAGTTCTGTTCACAACTGTATATCTTACTGGTCTGCGTAAGTAGAATCGGACCATGCATTAGTTTGAATGTGATTATCTCTCCAGCTCAATGGTCATCCACACAAACCACAAACCTGGTTAGACGACAACGTTTGTGTGATCCAGAAGTTCGCACCAGTTAGGAACAGAAATTACCAAATGAACTAGGATCTAGTTCGAACAGTAATGTAGATCAGTATTGGGCCCATATCCAACTAGCAATTCATGTGGCAGCAAGTTTCGCGTGTGGTCGTAGATCCGATGTTCATCAAAACGCTGGATTTCTCAACAGTCGGTCAGTCTAATGGAGAAAAATCGTCAGCTCTCAAACAGTAAGGAGATTAATAACATACGAAGAATTCTGCAAATGCAAGTTACAAAAAGCCCTAAGAAGGATCGCGAAAATGGTTGGATCAAAGTAGCTGGAGAAATGGAGATAACAGCTGCTTTAGGTAACAGTCAAAGACTGTTCAAACTTGTTCGCGACACCGGTGGAAGGCGAACCACGGTCAGCGATAGAAATGGACAGAGTAAAGACTAGACCGCTGGGCTGAATACTTCAAGGAGCAGTCCACCCGACCGCGCGCTCATGTAGTTACTCCGACATCAACAACTGCGATTTCTTTAGGAGTATCACTTAAACCCTCATCGGAAGTGGAAGTGGAGTCATGCAATCGATCACCAAAGTGGGAAAAGGCGACAGGTCCCGACGGACTCCTACCAGTTCCTTCCTAAATGGGTGGTGCTGCGTTGATAAAATCACTTACCACCTTGCTCCACGACACTTGGAACGAGCAGCGTATTCCATTATTATGGAACTAGTCATCGATTGTACCCATCTTCAAGAAGAGAATACGCAATTACTGTAGTAATGATCGTGGGATTAGCATGATTCCGATAGTCATCATCATCATCATCATCATCATTGTATTCTCATACTTCTGGCAGCCTAAGGATTTACGGTCAACTACCCAATCCGTTCGAAACGACCATCGGTGTTCGACAGGAATGTCCATTTCTCCGTTCTTGTTCAACTCCGTCATGGACGAGATAATGGAGTATGCCTTGCGAAATTTCCAAGATGTTGGAGTCAAACAAGGAAATGGTGGAAAGCTGTGACCTGGATTACGCGGACCACCTTGTCTGCTTCTTCGAATGCACCGAACACGTGCAACAAGCATTAGATAGACTCACTAAAGCTGTAGCTCCATTCGGCATGTGCTTTGCACCTTCAAAATGGAAAGTGATGTTGTAAGTCTGGAAGTCAACGGTTCCGAGCTTGATGCTCGATGAAGAGGAACTAACAATTGTTGACCGCTTTAGTTACCTGAGCAGCAGCTTGACGAAGGGTGGGAGCACAGTAGTAGGAGTGGGCACGTGTATATCAAAAGTTTGAGTGGCCTACGCTGGACTGAAGCACTTATGGCGCTGACCTGATATTTCGCTGAAGTTGGAAAGTCGTGTGTACTGTGCCATGATGCGTTCAGTTTTGTTGTATGGTTGCAAGACATGGAGTCTGCGTGCGGACGATATTCGTCGTCCTGAGGTTTTTGACCATCAGTGTTTGCGAAGTATCACTTGGATTGGATGGAAGGAAGGAACGACTGAGTAGTGCTGAGGTCAAAAATCGAGTATTGGACTTCTTTTCAGGGATTTTTCTATCACAGCTTATCCACCTTAGTAGACTTCGTTGGTTGGGGCACGTGTTACGCATAGTGAACACACGTCTATCATACCGCGCCCTATTCGCCATTCCTATTGGGGGATGGAAGAAATCACGTGGAGGTCAACAGATGACGTGACAGTGAGGAATGAGAAAATGTACAGTGAACTTAGGGAAAGTAGGTGCCTCACCTTTTCGTGGTTGGGGTCCAAAAGATCCGTCAACCAGTTGGCTGGAGACACTGAAGCATATGGCAGCGAACGATGAACGGTGGTGATCGTTTTGTCACTTTCTGTCCCATCAGAATGATTGATCAATGCGTGTGTGTACAATTAGATTGTGTATTCCGTGTGCTGGCTATTAGGACATTCTTTCCTTTTTCCTCCCGTTTAGGTCCACTCCTTGATTATCTTGCATATTCATTCTTTCTAATTCAAAGTGCAACATGGTGAAAAATGCAGTGGACTGTGGGGCTTGCCCTGCTATTTAACGCTGTACGATGACAATGATGCTGATCGTGTGGCAAACCAAATTGTCACTAGCGAACCATCAATCACGGCACGACCTTGCCGACTGGCATAGGGGAAATTTGCTTTCGTCAAACGCGAGTTTGACAATTTACTTTCTAAAGGTAAGGGATATTCATCCTTCTCACAGTTCATGGGCCTCATCTTTATAAATGGTTCTTAAAAATATGGCATTACCTGGTGACCATGTGGCAACTATCGCGCACTAAACTTGACTACCCGTTCTGATGGCCATCCGATACCTCACAAACATGACATCACGGTATTACTTCACAGCACGACTGTATTTTCTAAGATCGATTCGGTATGAGCTTATCACCGGGTCCCAGTCGCCGCTGAAAATGTCGAGAAAACTGTTGCCATGAATCCGTTCTCGTTAATTAACTTCCTACAAATGTCATTTGGTTGGCGAAATGCTGCTCAAACTGCCAGTGGCAACGGAACTAATTGCAGAAGTGCTCAGAGTCAGGCAGAACAACTCATATAGGAATATGATCAGAAACGATTGACGAAGTGCGTTGTGGAGAGATGGACATGAACTCATAGAGGAGGAATATTGGTACGGCTCATTCACTATATAACAGGGATATCGTATCCCGTCCTCAGTTCGCAGTCGGGCAATGATGGAGACTTGAGCAATCATATGATAGAAATCGGAAAACTCATGATCGACAGACGATTCGTTGAAAATCGATGCTACTTCGAATCACTATGTTTTCCATCACTCACAGAATATGGAACGAACAACGGTAATGTTGAGTCTTTTGTAGTTCACGGAATGATGCGAAAATGGATTTGGTATTGTCGGCAGCCACGGCAAATCACAAACGAGCTTCAGAAAAGTCTATTCGAACCTGACCACTGCTGAATGAGTAATGCCATCGAGTCTAAGTGCGCTTCCAAATAATACGGTTAGCGATCCTTTCACCAATTTTAAACACCAATGCTTTTCATGGAGGAAACGGTTATACAAAACGTAAGATGAAATGAAGTAGATGGGATTCTCCTACAAAATGCATAGTTCACTACGAATATCTAAACTCACGTTTACCTTTCGTATTTTCCAACATCAAAACTATCAGTCGTGAACAGATATGCTATTGTTCAGAAACAAGACTTGTTCGTATCTGCCTCTGAAAGATCCATTCTCAAAAACGGTTTCACACTAACGAGTGTGAACAGATCTCAGCAATATTTCCCATCCAAACCAATTCCAATATTGTTCATCGCAACAAGATATTATTCATTCTGAATTAGTCTAACACATCCGAATTGTCTTACACAATGCACTCTTCTTCTCTCTCATCAAACACATTATCGAACAGAAACAACTCACTCAACATGTAGTACACTTGGAATGAATTGACTTGAGTGTTCATTTGTTTGCCTGGATACGTGACCGACACAGATGATCCCGTTGATTGATACAACTCCTGACCAGATTGTGCACAAATCACTTCAGTGATCCGAGATGAATCGAACACATCGACCAATTGAACACACTGATTTGCAGTGGATGTCTGCAGAAAATGATACATATAATGCATTATTCGATGATATCAACAGTAATAATTAGGGACATTTATCGCTTGCGAAAGAACATATCGCATGTCTGATACATTTGAATGCAAGAGTGAATTCCTATTTCATAAACTGAGTAAATGGATGGTTCATGTGCTGGATGAGTGACTGAGTAGATAGAAATTTCGTAATGATTGAATTAATCAGTGAATGTGGTGATGAATAAGTGATTTGGAAAGACTTTGTTTTGTACAGAATATTTGCGTTTGCGATTGATTCTACACGTTCGATCATCTCTACTTGGTAAACTGACCTCGAGTAATTTGAGATAAACTTGAATATTTCGTCCAGGATCGGCTACGATTGTCCGATTATATTGGAAATTAGCAGGAATGGGGCCAGATCGAGGACATATATTGTAGTATAGTTCGTTTTCACCCGCAGTCAGTTGTGTCGTGTCACAAACTATGGTGGATGATAATGTGAAAGTGACAAGAAGTATATTTTCCTTTACCATGTTAGCATTTGAAAAATGATGATCAAACAGTGTGTGAAAATTATCAGATGTCGCTCCTCATCGTCCGAGTTCGCAAGTGTTTACCGATAACTATGTTCGAGATTTGTGAACTCGTGAGAGCTCAGCTAATGCCCGACCGGTTTTTCAGATGGCCTAGTTTTGCAACCCCGTTCATGTTGCAATAAGCAAATACTATACTCTGCCATGATATTCCTTCTACTACTAAAGCTACACCCACTATGCTGTTCAAACCGCGCTGTGCAGATCGAACGCTTATTGACTAAACGTCCAGAACAACCACTAACAAAACGTTCAGGATGACTGGTCCATAATTTCGTGTCGCACGTTCACAGGGCCGAACATGTGACGGGATCAACTGGTATTAAGGTCGGATGATCGGTGGCCTGAATTTTCAATCGCGTTTCTCATCAGAGCCCACACACATTGAGACAGGTTGTGTTCGTCCATGTTTCCACTTGTTTGCACAATCCCAATCAGTTGTGCCGCGGCTTAGACTAAATGTTCTCAATTCCCAACCGGTTGTCTTCGCATGGCTGACTGAATGTCCTTCGTTTTCGCTGACATATTGGAGCAACACACGCACGCACGCAAACACACACACACATACACACACACAGAAGAAATTATTCAAAATCCTCCAATGGTTATATTCCCGTCATGACTTGTTTACAAATAAATCAATGCTAATAATTGCAACGCACTCAAATACTTCTGCAAGTAGTTGTAACAGTATTCACCCGTCAATACTATCAAACAATAGACGCTTGTTGCACACAGATAACATCCATCAATGACTATCGAATGCAAACAGAATGGCACGCAATCAGATCACAGTGAATAAAAGGAATAGATTAATTATCACAGGATTTCATCATATTGCAAACAGACTCTCTGGATTTGACCACGTTGAAAACAAAATTCCTCCGAAAACTGAACAATGCTATTGCACTAGACGGATTTGGAATATACACGATAACCATGATATGAAATGTCAAACAAACTGTTTCTCACTGAGTTGGTAGAAAACCTGAAATGAAGTGATTCTTGCTGTTGTACTTTTGCCACGATATGTGATCGTCACGACTGACCCGGTCGACTCGTACAATTCCTGACCAGATTGTGCACAAATCACTTGAGCTGTCTGAGACGAATCGAGCTGATCAGTCATTTGAACACACTGATCTGCACTGGATGTCTGTGGAGTGGTATACAGATTGTTTACAATCGGACATTTTGTGTAACGTATTGGGGAACAATCGTGTCTGTTGGTAAAAATACAACTCCTAACTGGTGACCTTCGATTTTATTCATAAACCAAATGTGAACTAATTAGATAGATAAGCATCTTGCAAAATGAGAACTGAGTAGATGGTCAATTATCAATGCATGTGGAACTACATGGGATTTAGAACATTCTATCTATTAGTACAGCTTAGGGTACTCTAGTGTGTATAGACTTACATTTGACACTTTGAGATAGACACGCATCTTTTGATCTTGTTCCACTGCAATCGTTCGTTTGCATTTGAACGTCTTGTAAATTATTTGCTCCTGAGCATAAACTTCGTAGTACTGCTCATCCAATACGGCAGTCAGTTGTGTTGTGTTGCAGTTAACAATGGGTACTATGAAAGGGGAGTGAGTGAGAAGATAATACTTGTATTCTAGTGGGTAATGGTACTGTTCTAATTAGCATGCTCGTAATAATCGTAACGAACTGAATCGACAGTCCGTATTGAATCTGCCCCCACCTAGATCTACGCGAACACGTGTAGCAAGAAGACTAAGGCCGCGAAATAGCACGTCAGTTGTACTGAGAGTGGGTTGTGAATAATATGTTCAAATAACGAATGTAATTGGAAGACTCGAAGATGGCCAGTCTCATGAAACTATTGTCGGAAATTTCTGCGGTGATCCTGATTTGTTGACGCTCATTCGTGCACGTAGTTAAGAAGGTGTTCCTGGCCGTACTACCTGTGTCAGCTGCTTAATCACCACAACCTTCCTCCGTCTAGAATCCCTCGTCATTTTGGATCGACTTTCGTACTGATCTTCGAACTGGAGCTGATGGCTGTGACTCGACGGCTGCAGCAGTCGTTCCAGGAGGCAGAATAGATGTATCAAAATGAACAACACGGTCCCCATCATGATACTCAGTCGTCTCAGCCGGGCGATTGTTTACATCGCCGGTTGCTACTTTGGAATTGATTCGGCTGAGGTGGCTCCGATGCACCGATGCAACGATGCATCGTCCTAGTCCGTTATCTCGACCATAGATTGACCAAGTTGTCTTGTGATAATTCCACGAGTTGGTCGAAGATCGTTGCCACGAGAGTATGTGACATCATTGGAGTGAAGACATATCAGCGATGACCGTGGTCTTCTGGACTTGAAGAGAACGACTGGACTCTCCTTGGTGGTTGTATGCACTATGTTTCTGTGCTGCAACAAGAAATTGTCTTGGAACGCTTCCAAATCGGGCAACATCCTCGGGTTTGCTGTTGTTATTGCACTTTTCACAGAAAGCATCAATTTTTCCGCTGCGGCGCTAGAACATGGGTGGCATGGTGCCGTACGTAGATGCCGACACTCAACTCTATCAGACCAGCATTTCAATTTCGCCGCACAGAATTGTGATCCATTATCGGTAACTAGTACCTGTGGGATTCCTACTCGGCTGAAGCCTTTCCGTAACACCTGGATTACGAACAAGGTCGTTGGTGAACTCGTCAGGAACACTTCCGGCCATTTAGAATAGGAGTCGGTCGGTACAACGGAGTGACACTTGTTCAAGAATGGACCAGAGAAGTCCGCATGAACTCTCTGCCATGGAATGTAACTTTCCGGCCATGGATTCCAGTTGTTTGGCCTCGATTGGACTTTGTGCAGACACGCATCACAGTTATTTGCCATGGTGCAAATATCCGCATCTAATTCCGGACACCAACACATCTGTCAAACCAGCGACTTCATTTTATCCACGCCCAAGTGGCCTTTGTGCAGTTCATCTAAAACTGACTTGTGTAATGTAGGTGGAATGACAAGCCGGTCACCTCGACAAAGGAAGCCGTCGGGTTGGATACTGAATTCCTCTCGCAGTGCGAAGAACTGAGGAAACTTCCGCTCCACCTCGGGCTGCCATCCCTTTCTGATCACCGAAGTCACAGACCAGTAGTATCGTTTTGTCTGCTTGCTCAGTTCTTCCCTCGACACAGGCGCAGCCGGCGAAATGAAACGGCATTGATCCGCCTCTGCGAATCGTGAGTAACGGGACAGGAAGTCCGCCTGCGGGATATTCTTGCCGGGTCGATGCAAGATGTCATAGTTATAGGCTGCCAGAGCAACGTTCCAACGCTGGATCATAGCAACCGTGGATTTGGCGACGGATTTATCCGGGTTGTATAGGAACTGAAGGGCCTGGTGGTCGGTGACAATCGTGAACTTCACTCCAAATAGGTACTTGTGTAGTCCACGCACCATCCAGAAAACGGCCAAAGCTTCCTTCTTCGTCTGGGAATAACCCTCCTCTGTAGTATTAAGAAGACGACAGATGCAGATGATTGGACATGCATCTTATTCCAGAATTGCTCCTATCACCACTTCGGACGCGCCAGTGGTCAGCGTAGTCCGCTTAGATGGTGCAAATGGGGCTAGTATCGGTCGGTCGATGATATTTTGAATAAGACCGCGCAGTATCTGTTCACACTGTTCGTTCCACTGCCAAACATTGGAAGACTGAGCTAAAAACAATGGTTGGGCTCTTGTTGCAAAGTTCGGGATGAACCTGGAGTAGTATTGCAGGCACCCAAGAATTGATCGTAAGTGCGCCTGATTTTTCGGTGATTCGATGCCAATCAGGGGTTTGAAACGATCTGGATCGGGTCGGTATCCTTTTGCATCGACAGTGAAACCGGGGAAATCTAATTCGGTGACACCGAATTTGCACTTAGGGGCTTTGATGGACACATTTTTTTCCACGAACCTCTCCGGCAACCTTTGTAATCTGTGGTCATGTTCATCCTTCGTGGATCCGAAAATGAGCACAACATCGTGATATGCCATCGCCTCCTCGATATCATGAATCACCTCGTCTATTGCAGCCTGGAATATCCCAGATGAAACGTGCAGACCAAACGGCAAGAAGTTGTATTGGAACATGACCCACGAAGTGTTAATAGTCGTTAGTGGTTTGGACTCCATGTGCAGCGAAATTTGCAAGTACGCATCAACCAGATCGATTTTTGAGAAAAACTTGCTACTGAGCATACATTTCATGAAGTCCTCAGGTTTTACCGCAGTTGCCGCGCATTTCCCTAAACCAGGATTCAAGGTTAATCAGTAATCACCACAAATCCGGGGTGTCTGTCCGTCGCTCTTCATTACCACCACAATCGGAGTCGACCAAGCGGATGAAGTCACACGCGCGATGACACCACCTTGCTCCATTTTGGTAAGCACCTTCAGAACGCTCTCTCTCTCTCTGGCCGTACGGCAACACCCGGCGTTTCAGGAATACCGGATCACTATCCAATTCCAACTTTACGGAATCGACCGCCATGCCACCCTTGTTGTTCGAGCATTGTGCGATCAACTGCTGAAGACATCGTTTTGAGGGTTACCGATTCCTCCAAGGCACGCAGGGCCTTCAAGCCCAGAATCGATGGACTGTCTACGGAAATCAGGAATCGTATCAGGGTATAGTCGCTCTCCAACCGAACCATTAGTGTAGTCTCACCCAGCAGTGAAAGTCGATGACCAGTAACACCGTGAATGCGCACAGCAGTGGGGTGTATGGGTACACTGGGCTGAACGAAGTCGAACACTGATTTCGGAATAATGGACTCACAGCTCCCGGTATCCACAATGAACTGATGTCTCAAGCCACACTGGAATTGGACTGATCTGTACAGGTATTGGTTTGATCCACTCGAAATCTTCAGCGTGTATGCCGGACTATCATCTGTTTTCGGATCTTCAGGGGTCGCACTCGTAACAATGCATTTGGATTGATGACGTCTTGCGAATGTGACCAAGCTTTCCACAAGAATGGCATACCGCATTACGAAAGCGGCAAGTGGAACATATATGAAATTCGCCGCACGAGGACCAACAATTCAGCTGTGCTAGTTTGTGTTCAGGAATCATTTTGGTAGCAGGCTTCGGTTGAAGTGTCTTCTTTGTGGAGACTAGTTTAAGGGGAAAAAAATGTTGGTAGTGCACTACGAAATGTACAGTCATCTCATCGGCTACGTCATCGAATTGTTCGCAGGTTGACCGGCTTCGGAGAACGGAAGGTCGAGTTTCAGCAACAGCTTCTTTTGCAACTCCGGATGATTTATGCCGGCAATGAGGCGGTCACGCAACTGGGTCTACAACTGATCACCAAAATTACGCTTAGCGGCATGTGTCTGAAGTGTCAGGATGAATTCACGGAACTTTATGTTGGGACCACAAACCAGCGAAAAAAATGTGGCACGTTCGGTAGTCTGAAAATTGATCGGAACCACGTGGCCTAGCAGTAGAGCCTTCAACTGGTCGAACGGAACTGCATAAGGGGCTCTCGGATATGCAAGGTTTTCCATCAACGAGTACAACGAACGGCGGCAAGCGGTCAAGAAGAAAGTAATCTGGTTCACCTTCTCACATCCTTTCGTATGCTACACCATAACTCGAAACGTTCAGTCCACTTTTCAATTTCAGATGCAATATCATGAAATTCAGCTACTCAATACTGGGCAGCTCCATGATGCGACGCCAATTGTAATAATCGTAACGAACTGAATCGACAGTCCGTATTGAAACTGCCCCCACCTAGAGCTACGCGAACACGTGTAGCAAGAAGACTAAGGCCGCGAAATAGCAAGTTAGTTGTACTGAGAGTGGATTGGGAATAATAATGTTCAAATAAAAAATGTAATTGGAAGACTCGAAGATGGCCAAACCCACGGAATAATTGTCGGAATTTTCAGCCGTGATCCTGACTGGTTGAGGCTCATCCGTGTAGATGATTACGGAACTGAACCTGGTCGCATCAACTGTGACAGTTGCTGAATCATCACAGTGAGGACACAACTAGGTAGATTCAACAGTTGTGCACATTATGTTTGGTAACCGTGGATTGTGCTGGTTTGGATGAGGATTAATTGTATGTTAGAAACCGCTAAACTGACGATTTTCGAATAACTACCGTATGCTTGCTGCTACTTCCAATAGGTTCCTGATTACTGAGCTGGACGTTTTGTTTGCTATGAGAAATATTTCCCATATTGAATTGAAAGTTTCGTCACGCCCAAGCGTCGCCAATACGAATGTTGTGCTAACCGATCATGTGCACAACCATTTGTAATTTGAGTCGTAATCCTGAGGCAAATCAGATGATTGAGTCCTCCATCGGAACAACGTGTTCTTCGTGTTGTGATATCTATGCACTAAACTGATCGATTGACCAAGCCGTGAAACACCCGGTTTGCGAAGTCCATTGGTTTCTGATCTAGTTTTTTGGTAATGTTTGTCTAGTAAGTGTGGACATTGCACAAACCCTTCACGAGTTGGTCTCCATTTTGTGATCAATATTTCAAATGCATGGCTTTTGTCAGGTAGCCCAGCAACTCAGTCCGGGCACTGTCTGATACAACGGAACAAAAGGGAGTTGACATGGACGTGTGTGTAGATCGGAGACCTAACGACAACCAAATAACACTGGACGTGGAATGGAACAAAGTAAATTGATTCAATTTTACTATCAGAAGACTTGTAAATACTATCACGTGGACATGAATATTGTCTTATATCTCATCCCTATAGTATCATTGTTGTGTGTTCATTATATGCATACATGGATTCGATCGAGAGCTTCAGATTATCTGTCTGACTATTTTCCCTTGTGCTTACATACGACACTATAATTTGTTGTTCATGTCCGCTCAAATGGTCTATGTAAATTGATTTGTTAATTTGTCCATAATGCTCGCGTAGTCCATGTCTGGTATGGGGTAAATCAATACAAGCTTGTTTACGTACACCACGGGAGCTCCGTGTCCTGATTTACAACATAACATTGGCGTCACAGGCAGTTTCCACATCGCGTAATACACATACAATGCTGTGCCTACAAGCTACACTGTTCCCTACTTCAGATTCGTGGATTTTCTGGAAAACTACAATTCTCGATTATTTGGATCTACTCAAATTGCTCAACCCAAGTTTTGTTCTGCACGATTCGGTCAATCTGAAGTTCTGGAGAAATTATCTGGATACGGAAGGTCGACGGCAGTGTGATATTAATTCTCTACGTCAAAAACCACTTTGAACAAAGCATTTCAAATAATTGATAACATTTTGCCTGCCACGTCAAAGGCTTATGTATCAAGGTTTCATTTTTCAAGGATTTATCAACAAGGTGGGGAATCTTTGGGAGGCTTCATATTGCGCCCCATTCAAGGAGTTCATTACTGCAATTATCCTTGCATACCTGTCAAGAAAGTCGGAGATGTTATACCCATTCAACAACTTATCGCCAGTGTGAAAAAGATAAAATCCGTGAATGTCTTTCACCAGAAAATGCATCAAAATTGTCAGAACGTATAGCTCACTACGAACATCTAAACTCACGTTAACCTTTCGTATTTTCCAACATCAAAACTATCAGTCGTGAACAGATGTGCTATAGTTCAGAAACAAGACTTGTTCGTATCTGCCTCTGAAAGATCCATTCTCAAAAACGGTTTCACACTAACGAGTGTGAACAGATCTCAGCAATATTTCCCATCCAAACCAATTCCAATATTGTTCATCGCAACAAGATATTATTCATTCTGAATTAGTCTAACACATCCGAATTGTCTTACACAATGCACTCTTCTTCTCTCTCATCAAACACATAATCGAACAGAAACAACTCACTCAACATGTAGTACACTTGGAATGAATTGACTTGAGTGTTCATTTGTTTGCCTGGATACGTGACCGACACAGATGATCCCGTTGATTGATACAACTCCTGACCAGATTGTGCACAAATCACTTCAGTGATCCGAGATGAATCGAACACATCGACCAATTGAACACACTGATTTGCAGTGGATGTCTGCAGAAAATGATACATATAATGCATTATTCGATGATATCAACAGTAATAATTAGGGACATTTATCGCTTGCGAAAGAACATATCGCATGTCTGATACATTTGAATGCAAGAGTGAATTTCTATTTCATAAACTGAGTAAATTGACGGTTCATGTGCTGGATGAGTGACTGAGTAGATAGAAATTTCGTAATGATTGAATTAATCAGTGAATGTGGTGATGAATAAGTGATTTGGAAAGACTTTGTTTTGTACAGAATATTTGCGTTTGCGATTGATTCTACACGTTCGATCATCTCCACGTGGTAAACTGACCTCGAGTAATTTGAGATAAACTTGAATATTTCGTCCAGGATCGGCTACGATTGTCCGATTATATTGGAAATTAGCAGGAATGGGGCCAGATCGAGGACATATATTGTAGTATAGTTCGTTTTCACCCGCAGTCAGTTGTGTCGTGTCACAAACTATGGTGGATGATAATGTGAAAGTGACAAGAAGTATATTTTCCTTTACCATGTTAGCATTTGAAAAATGATGATCAAACAGTGTGTGAAAATTATCAGATGTCGTTCCTCATCGTCCGATTTCGCAAGCGTTTACCGATAACTATGTTCGAGATTTGTGAACTCGTGAGAGCTCAGCTAATGCCCGACCGTATTTTCAGATACCCTAGTTTTGCAACCCCGTTCATGTTGCAATAAGCAAATACTATACTCTGCCATGATATTCCTTCTACTACTAAAGCTACACCCACTATGCTGTTCAAACCGCGCTGTGCAGATCGAACGCTTATTGACTAAACGTCCAGAACAACCACTAACAAAACGTTCAGGATGACTGGTCCATAATTTCGTGTCGCACGTTCACAGGGCCGAACATGTGACGGGATCAACTGGTATTAAGGTCGGATGATCGGTGGCCTGAATTTTCAATCGCGTTTCTCATCAGAGCCCACACACATTGAGACAGGTTGTGTTCGTCCATGTTTCCACTTGTTTGCACAATCCCAATCAGTTGTGCCGCAGCTTAGGCTAAATGTTCTCAAGTCCCAACCGGTTGTCTTCGCATGGCTGACTGACTGTCCTTCGTTTTCACTGACATATTGGAGCAACAACGCACGCACGCACTCACGCACGCACGCATGCACGCACGCATGCACGCACGCACACACACGCACAGAATTAGGTATGCAAAATCCATCAATGCACTACAACAATCACCGATTGGTTATATTCCCGTCATGACTTGTTTACAAATAAATCAATGCTAATAATTGCAACGGACTCAAGTGCTTCTGAAAGTAGTTGTAATAGTATTCACCCATCAATATTATCAAACAATAGACGCTTGTTGCACACAGATAACATCCATCAATGACTATCGAATGCAAACAGAATGGCACGCAATCAGATCACAGTGAATAAAAGGAATAGATTAATTATCACAGGATTTCATCATATTGCAAACAGACTCTCTGGATTTGACCACGTTGAAAACAAAATTCCTCCGAAAACTGAACAATGCTATTGCACTAGACGGATTTGGAATATACACGATAACCATGATATGAAATGTCAAACAAACTGTTTCTCACTGAGTTGGTAGAAAACCTGAAATGAAGTGATTCTTGCTGTTGTACTTTTGCCAGGATATGTGACCGTCACGACTGACCCGGTCGACTGGTAAAATTCCTGACCAGATTGTGCACAAATCACTTGAGCTGTCTGAGGCGAATCGAGCTGATCAGTCACTTGAACACACTGATCTGCACTGGATGTCTGTGGAGTGGTATACAGATTGTTTACAATCGGACATTTTGTGTAACGTATTGGGGAACAATCGTGTCTGTTGGTAAAAATACAACTCCTAACTGGTGACCTTCGATTTTATTCATAATTCAAATGTGAACTAATTAGATATATAATCATATTGCAAAATGAGAACTGAGTAGATGGTCAATTATCAATGCATGTGGAACTACATGGGATTTAGAACATTCTATCTATTAGTACAGCTTAGGGTACTCTAGTGTGTATAGACTTACATTTGACACTTTGAGATAGACACGCATCTTTTGATCTTGTTCCACTGCAATCGTTCGTTTGCATTTGAACGTCTTGTAAATTATTTGCTCCTGAGCATAAACTTCGTAGTACTGCTCATCCAATACGGCAGTCAGTTGTGTTGTGTTGCAGTTAACAATGGGTACTATGAAAGGGGAGTGAGTGAGGAGATAATACTTGTATTCTAGTGGGTAATGGTACTGTTCTAAATAGCTTGCTCGTAATAATTGTGTTGTGTGAGGCCACAACTAAGACAGTCCAATAGGTGAGCACAGTATGTTTGGTAACCGTGGATTGTGCTGGTTTGGATGAGGATTAATTGTATGTTAGAAACCGCTAAACTGACTATTTTCGAATAACTACCGTATGCTTGCTGCTACTTCCAATAGGTTCCTGATTACTGAGCTGGACGTTTTGTTTGCTATGAGAAATATTTCCCATATTGAATTGAAAGTTTCGTCACGCCCAAGCGTCGCCAATACGAATGTTGTGCTAACCGATCATGTGCACAACCATTTGTAATTTGAGTCGTAATCCTGAGGCAAATCAGATGATTGAGTCCTCCATCGGAACAACGTGTTCTTCGTGTTGTGATATCTATGCACTAAACTGATCGATTGACCAAGCCGTGAAACACCCGGTTTGCGAAGTCCATTGGTTTCTGATCTAGTTTTTTGGTAATGTTTGTCTAGTAAGTGTGGACATTGCACAAACCCTTCACGAGTTGGTCTCCATTTTGTGATCAATATTTCAAATGCATGGCTTTTGTCAGGTAGCCCAGCAACTCAGTCCGGGCACTGTCTGATACAACGGAACAAAAGGGAGTTGACATGGACGTGTGTGTAGATCGGAGACCTAACGACAACCAAATAACACTGGACGTGGAATGGAACAAAGTAAATTGATTCAATTTTACTATCAGAAGACTTGTAAATACTATCACGTGGACATGAATATTGTCTTATATCTCATCCCTATAGTATCATTGTTGTGTGTTCATTATATGCATACATGGATTCGATCGAGAGCTTCAGATTATCTGTCTGACTATTTTCCCTTGTGCTTACATACGACACTATAATTTGTTCTTCATATCTGATACAACGTTTTACATCTGATTTTCGTTTTACGTGAGCTTTGATCGGCCTCCTTACGTGAACTTCATTTCGCTGATCTCGGAATGGAACAAATAAATAGCCGCTTGCACTGACTATGTCTGCTAGTTCTCTGGTAATTCCTTTGCAATCCAAATTCCTTTCTCATCTCTCTTCACAGCATTGCAAACAGCAATCTGAACTAGATCCATCCCAACTATATAAATCCACTGATATTTTACTGATCTAATTTTAGTTTCAGCTTTTTTTAAATACTGACTGTGTTTCCTCGTTTCCAGTGAAATATAACTAGCCATGCAATACACGGGCGGGCAGATTTATATATGCATAATCCATCTTCTGCTCTCGATTGTTTTCTGATTTTTGTTTTCCCGGTTAATTTTCGATAAACGTCTCTGGGCTGACAATTTCATGAGATTCAGATCTTTGAGTCTTGCATCTTTGTTTTCTGCTTCCTCTTGATTGCATCCTATTTTTCGAGTGTCTTATCTAGGAGTTTTGGATTACGGCTTGAACCCGTCAGCTATTTTTCATCAGTCGTACTTTATGATTACAGCACACCGAATCTGTTTCTCGTGGTGTCCCATATCTATCGCATTTCAGATGTTGCTACTGACAAAATTGCCAGTAGTAAATGAACGTTACCGGCTTGGGTAATGGACATGCTGGGTGCCGTGTGCCGTCGATCGGTTGTTCATTGCTGCTATTCCGTGCTACTTTTTTTCGTCACGACCGTCTTCCATCAGGAGAAAAAAATTGTGCTGAGATTTTCAAACCGTCATGGAATCCATGCTTTCATGAGTTAGTTTGATTAGTTAAATCACTGCACTGAACATGAGATAGAACTTGGGCGTCAAACAAAAATTAATACATCATTCTCAAATGAGTTTCACTTTCCTGATTGCTAAACGAGACAATGTTATTGTCATCCTCACTATCGAACCTCTACTTTCACTCTGTATTCCCTGTTCGGTTTCTTGTTTTTACTCCGCGGTATGCATGAAATCCAAGCATTTAGATAGCTTTGATAGGATGAATTTTTTAGAATGAGAGTAATTAAACAAGCCGTTTGCGTAGGCACTGCACCAAAAATGTAAGCCAAATATGAAGTGTTGTACAGGAACTATTATTTTTCCATTCTATGGGAACCTTTGTTTAACAAACTGCTTTTATGTACAATAAAAACCGTTCTACGGAGGTGGGGGTTCGTGGGGGTGGGGGGGGGTGGGGGTGGGGGTAGGGATAGACCCTTCACAATATTCTACACAGGTATTTTAGCATGGAAAAGTTCGAGCGTCGAGAATTTTTATTGAGTGAAAAAATAACACACCGCACATCGTAGCAGTATCTTACAAACAGGACGATATGATGTATCCCATCCAGTTCATTGTAACCATAAACTGCTAAACAACTGTTGAATCTGTTGAGTGCCCACTGGATGACTAGTCTCCAAACTTTACCTTCATTTCAAGACCACAAGTACTAAACAGATCTCATTCCTTTGCTTGTTCACAAAATTTATCCGCTTGATACACAAACTGTTTTTCGCAGCTCATCCCAAATACTAGATGTGACGTTAATTCGTCCAGATTCCTGAATAATAAATTCACCATCCTAAAGCTACTGCACTTTCGTCGTTCCCCCCAACCCTACGTAAACAAGCTCCCGTATAGCTTCTCAGGAACTGGAACGTAGTATGATCACGTCACAAGTGTGCTGGTGTGTATATACTACTTAATAAGTAGTTGATTGCTGAAAACGGCACTATGGATAGTTGTGGATTAACAATGCCGCTGTGTCCAAGGTACTAAACGCAATAAGATGAACATCGATATGCAAACCACACGACTGCTCCCCTGTCGGATGGTGATTGCTTTCAGTTAAGCACGACAGCTAATGTGCAAGAAGCATGTGTATAACATTTGTTTAATTTTATTGATACCCGAACGAGCTCGTCGCAACTGACTACTATTGCCCAGGCGATTCCTGTGGATTAGTAACAGAAGTATTTGCCATGTTGTGTCAACCAAAGAGGAATTATCAACCTATCTGAAAATCCTAAAAGAACTGTGAGTTAATATGAACAAAGTGATCCTTTCCAAACCCCTCGTAGTGTAATCAGTGTATCTTTACACCATCTAGCTCAGTCTTTCAGAATGATGAGCATACTCCACGTACCATTCAGTTACACAGGATTCGATCTCATAAATACCTAAGAGTGACGTTAGGCACTGATATTCTCTTGTTGTCAGTTTCGTACATGAATTCTGCTGACTTATTTTTCAAATGCGATAGATCAAGCAATTCTGCATCGAAATTATCAACACACACTACCTCTCGTGACACCGACAGCACCGTAAATATGTCGAAAAGAAATAGTCACTTGTTGTCACCGTGATTACTAATTTTCTTGTTCTGTCTTCTGTTATCTTAATTTCAATACGTATAAAGTGTGCCGTATTTAGCCAGCTGTAAAGCCACGAAAACAAACTTGTTCTCTACCGAGTGTTCTGATACCTCGATCGGGTATTTTAATTAATTCTGCTGTAAATCCACATTGGCTTTTTTCTTTGTTTCTCAACGAACCCCACAAAACTTACTTAACTTTTTCCTCGTAATATTTTGCATGTTTTCAATGCAGGATTCGAGGTATTCATTCATTCCGTCGTATGGCTTCCAAACAGTATAGTTTAACTGAGAAAATACATGTGATTTACAAGGTAATATCTGTGAAAAACTTGGCAGCTTCACATGGATTTACATAAGATCAACTTTAGTTAACAACGGCTTAATATCAAGGTAAATGGCTGGCTTTGTTCGACTTTTCGATGTGAAAGATGCAAGTGGGTTTTCCATCACGCTGAATGGAGGTGGTTACGGTAATCTTGTCATGAAGCTGTGTTTCTATTCGTTTACTCTAAGAGCAAGAATAAGCCGTTCTGAATTCATTACCTCCATTCAGCACCTGTAGATGGAGCAAGACACTTGAGTTAGCGGGTCACACCTCACATTTAGCACCGTCCTTGTCTTCACTGTGCATCGTTTACCCGACATCCGCGTTAGCATTAGCGATGCAATCGGTACTGGGCCATTCCACAAGTCTTCTAATGGTACTCTCACGCACAGTGAACACACCTTGGCAGCATTCAGCAGTCTATCTCTAGGATATCACATTAGTCCGTGTGTTGTATCCAACGCACAGCAGAAAGCATGCATACGGCATCACTGGTTTTGTGTCGTGCGATGCTTCTGCTTCTCCATGGTAGAAAGGCTCCCAGGGAGAACTGGTTTCATCTCATAATATGCACAAGTAATAGTAAGGGTGTTTGGAAGAAAGACTACAGTAGAACGGAAAAGTAATAGCTCCCGTAAAAAGCTACATTTCCGGCCTAATTTTTTGACACAGTGCATTCAGGAATGATAGTTTATTACTATCATTTTACATAATTCATCCTCGTAATGTTACATAAATGACTGGAGTTTATAGATCTCGTAAAGAAGAGTTTTGAGACCGAAGGGGAAATACCAAATGAAGTCGGTTTTGGAAGACTAGGATGACAATAGCAATGTATGCTTCGGCTATCAGCGAAGGTGGAACACAAATGACTGTGGATGTGGTATCAAGTTGTCATTTACCGTTTCGGTTCGTTTTCGTGTATAATTTACTAACTTAAAACAGCAAAACTTGGCAAAACCATAAGCCCCACGACTCCGGTGCATTTTCTCACCCTTTTGGAAGACGGTCTTGGGCAAAAAAGTAGTACGCAATATCATTGACTATCAGATCGCCAGCTACATTTTGGCTCCTGACAATCGTGTCAGCAGCAAACACTGAAATTCAGTAGCAAAACGTGAAACGCGGCCGATATGAATTGTCACCGGAAATAATTTACAGACTATACGCAGTTACACCTAGAATGAGTGGATTGTGAGGATACTTCTTATTTTATTAGAACTCTGAATGAAAAATATTTTTGTTCGCTATTTTCTAAATTTATTATCAAATAATCTCATTTCAGCGAGTCCACGTACATGGTACTATGCCCTGTATTTCCCAAAAATATTATCAAACAATAGACGCTTGTTGCACACAGATAACATCCATCAATGACTATCGAATGCAAACGGAATGGCACGCAATCAGAACACAGTGAATAAAAGGAATAGATTGATCATCACAGGATTTCATCATATTGCAAACAGACTCTCTGGATTTGACCACGTTGAAAACAAAATTCCTCCGAAAACTGAACAATGCTATTGCACTAGACGGATTTGGAATATACACGATAACCATGATATGAAATGTCAAAAAAACTGTTTCTCACTGAGTTGGTAGAAAACCTGAAATGAAGGGATTCTTGCTGTTGTACTTTTGCCAGGATATGTGACCGTCACGACTGACCCGGTCGATCGGTACAATTCCTGACCAGATTGTGCACAAATCACTTGAGCTGTCTGAGACGAATCGAGCTGATCAGTCACTTGAACACACTGATCTGCACGGGATGCCTGTAAAGAGATATAGTGGTGGTCATTGTCTAACGTAGAGAAACTCGTTTCGATGGATAATAATGCAGTTTTCATTTGCTCTTTCCTATTTTTGATGGAAAAAACTCTCCTCTGCTAGTCAGATCGACAAAACTGTGGTAAATTAGACATAAAATACTCAATTTTTTCCAACTTATTTGGGATTGACCGAAACTGGTGAGTGCCTTTGACACTCTATCTATTAGAATACTGTAGGTTGCGCACTGTGCTTCAACTCACTTGGGACACTTTGAGGTATACTTGCATTTCTTGACCTTGTGATACTGCGATTGTTCGTTTGCATTGGAAGATGACGGGAATATTTTGGTTCTGGGCATAAACTTCGTAGTACTGTTCATCCAATACAGCAGTCAGTTGTGTTGTGTCACATTTCATAATGGGCACTGTGAAAGAGGAAATTGTGATAAAGTAATAGGTATTTAATCATTGCTAACAATGACCGTGCGATTAGTCTACTCTGATTCAATCTGTTGTGTGAAGCCTCCGCTAAGACAACTTATTCTTCGTGCAGATATTATACCCTTGAGTCCTGGACAGTGAGATTCGTGTCAATTGATTTTTTCACGACTTCTCAACCGTTCTGGAAATAATAGGCTTACCAGTTGCTGACTATCATCTTTGGCAGTTTCGTTACCAGTATTACTTATACTTATGGATTTGCATTACCTGTTGGTCCAATTTCTGGATTTATCGTAATTCAGTATTTTGCACTTGGAATAACCAAAATCTGCCCATTTACTTATATTTTTATTTCTCCCCGTACACGATGACAGTCAGTTTACTAGGTAACCTCAGTATTATGGTACGTTTATCCACAGCAAGTCAGTATATCGTATAGAAAACAGATGTGATTCATTTATTGTGGTCCCGAAATGTCACAGTTCTGGCTTATTTATGAGTAGAAGGCGACAAGATTTTTCTATCACACTGGATTCATTACTCAGTGACAAGGTAAGCCGTGGAAGGACTGTCCGTCTGTTTCATCCCAGTTAAGAATCATTGACAGTGCACATCCACAGAGCCCTCAAACGATTGCGAATCGAAGACCCAACCACCGGACTATTCAGGCTGGTTCTAATCGGTTTATTGAACTTTAAAACTACGGCTTTGAATGTTAACGCAGTAGTTCCTTCACAGTGAGCTTCTCTTGTGATAAACGGCTTCTGTGTAGGAGTCGTTTCAATAAACAACCTACTAAGTCTGGTTACTATGTGAGTAGAAGGAAATCAGATTTTCCATGTGATTCAACATGTTATGTTACAGATAGATTTTGACTCGAAGGTGGCTAAATTTCTGTTACCCACTAGTTCATGATCCAAACTTAATGAGTTGATTTATTGCTGCTAACTGTCTGTACTGACGAGTAAAACAGCTCCAGTGTTATGGGTACGGTGAAGCGTGAGCATTAGTTGTCTATGGAAGTGGTGTCAACTCTGGAGTGAGCTGAATCACGAGCTACAGGGTAGTCATAAATTGGTCGATAAGTCGAGAAAGGAAAACTGTCACGTAAGAGATGGAGGACAAAGTGCTGAGTTCAGGAACGTTTGAAAAACAGGCAGCTTGAGCTACGAACAAAACCAGCACTCAGGATCAATGAGAACATTTGTTTGCAAAATGTGAATATTTTCAAAGTGTGCCGAATACTACAAAACTATAAATAACACCATCATTTATTCTGGTAATTTGGGCAAATGCAAGTGTCTCTGTTCCTGTCATGTATTCATCTCTTCCTGCGTATGATCACTGATTGTAGTTGTCTCGTGGTCGTGTTACCCACTGTGGAAGCCCGATACTTTCTCTGAATGGCCAAATGCATTAATCCGGCACTAGCAATTAATCAACACCATCCAGAATCGGGCAAACAGTGACCATGCTTGACGACTTGAGTAATCATTTTTAATCGTTAACTGCGTGATCGTTCGGTAATAATTGTAGAATGATAACATTGTATTTGCCGTTATTCAACTAAAATCATCATCTCGGCAGCACCATACACTAGTAAATAAGTAGCGCATTGTTGAGGAGCACATTGTGCTACTTAGTATTGATGACTTATGTTTCCAGATATTGTATTGGTATTGAAATATGGGAAATGATGTGGGAAACTCACGGTCAGTCAAGGAACGACAAGAAAATACTAATACAAACCGCTAATGGTCCACTGTTAATGACTTTTCTGACTGTAACCACTCATCAGTACCATCACTAGGAAATCAAAGCGATCACCAGTACGATAGACCATGAAGAGAACTACAAATAACATTAAACATTCGTTGGATGAGTTGTTTTATTACAAAAGTTTTGCTTGTTGTCTTCTTCCTGCCCGTAAACTTGTGAACCCCAGATAGAAGCCGGGCACGCCCTAAATGGTCAAGCTCACTGGTTCAACTGTTATCACCTTCCTTCAATGTTACGAAATGATTACCCAATGGCGTTTATCCTATCAAGTTTGATGTAGTATCTGGTAAATGGTATGTTAATAATTAGTCAAACCAACCACCAATTCAACTGCGGATTAAATCCTAATAATGTTTGTTCTTACCAAAATGTTCATCGAAAAGCCCTCAATAAAATGTCGAATAGCGATGGATGGAATCACTACTGGAATATATAATAACTGCAATCGTGATGTACATGGTCTTTTGGGCGTATGGTGTAACTTTGGAATAGTTCGTATGACCTCGTAAATAACCAGTTCTTCGGTCGTTATAATAAGTTTTCCAGGTGACTTCTGAGAATCTTGGACAAGTCGGCGAAGTCTTCTTCTATACTGTTCCACCATCATTTCTGCCTCTCTTCTGGGGGATGGATATTTTTTAATTTTGCAAAGTTTCTGTAAGGTTATATAATGATCCAGCTATATCTTCCACTCTAAACTAATCAGTTTACAAAGAGAGGATCAGTTTGCATTGTGTGCCGAACCTTGGAGAATAGGTAATGTTAAAAGCAAGCAGTTCTAGTGAATAGGGTAGTCGCCTGGATCTACAGGAGACACCGTCATTTCGTTGTTTTAATTTGACACACAAAACGAGTGCATGTTTTACCACTCAAGACCTATTCAGCTAAATCATGGTTAATGTTATTTGTTCTTCGGTTGTGTATACTCTCCTGGATCTTTGAATTCCGAATATCGCTACTGAAAATTGTAGCTCTATTTAGATTTTGACTTTCCTTGAATTCCTGTAAGAAAACTGCGTTGCATTGTGCGCCTGAATACTCAAAACCGCAAATAACTGATGAGTAGAAGATATTAATTCCGAGCTTGGTTGGATTAGGTCGCGAACACTTATTGGGTTCGGGTTGGATCTAGTACAGCATAATACAGTCATTTTTTGCAGGAATCTGTGGACAGTGTTCTGCTGTGGGGGAAATCACATAAAACGATTCATCTTCGTCATCTTTTAAGTACTAAATAAATTTGCCCAATGAACATTTAAAATATGCCACTGACTACCTGTGCCTCGGAAGTCCCGAATAGCATGTGAAGCGTTTACTAGATTGGATGTTGGTCTCGGTTTGCGTTTAGGTTTCCCGCGGCCAAGCTATTTGACCGATTTTGAACCAATTCTCCCGATCTGTTACAGCAAACACAACCTGAGTTCAAAAAATTAGTAGCTACTCACTTCGGTCGCAGATGATATATGTACACTACGCACCATGACAAGTAAAAGGGTGATGCAAATATGACATGCTTTATAGACAGCTAATTGTTAGATGACGTGAGCCGATTGATATATTTCATCACATTTTTGTTTTGGGATGATGGAAAGTGTCTTGATGCGACTGATGCGAAACGTTTACGCATGACACGTGAAGTCAGGCTATGTAAGAACGTGGATCGATCATATATATATATATATATATATATTATATATATATATATATATATATATATATATATATATATATATATGCGCACGTGGAGCAGGAACAAATAGTGTTAGTTGTGTTTAGACAGCCCAAAAAATAGTCTTGATTTTGATCTCAATTTCTTCTCACCTGTCTACGATGCTTGTGAATTCTGTATTCTGGTGTGTTGGCGATCCTTGTCGCAGTTATTCGATTTTTACCTGCGCGTATCCTTTACCCCGTAGTCAGTGCACACTTGTCTACGCGCACACATGCTACTTATGCTACACGTTATTCTATTTACTCACATCCATATACACGTTACAATTTTCACGGCCTGTCGTCTGTGACATGCTGAGGTCTGCTACGAAATTTATTAAAATGAAATGACATGATATAAGTAGATAGGTACTGGCTAAACAGAAATTCACGAAATCCTACTGACTGTGTTCTTTTACTTTGGTTCAAGACTCCGTTGCTTCTGCTGTTCTGTAGACTGAACTGACAAGGGAAGAGAACCAATCAGTTTGAAAGCGATCGGGAGTCGAATACAAATAAAAACTTGACGCGTTATTCTATTCCAGAGGAGCTAAAATCGTGCTTGCTTCATTAAAACCTCTGTCAAGAAGAAAAAGAGTAAAGCCGCCGCCGATTCCATTTTGTCTGCCTTGAAATGTGCAGAAGATGCATAATCTGTACTGTTTTCAAGCCATAAAATGTTGAATTCTTCCTATAGTAAGTTGTGTTTGGCTTTTGATACAAACTGCATTATAGATGTTTGATGGAAAAAGACTGCTTGCTCAGTCCTCCACGTTTATGAAAGCACACTGAATAAACGATAAAATTCAGCTGATAAAAGTTTTCTTTTGTAATGTGTCCCTACATCGTGTGTACGTTTTTTCGCTGTCAGTCTGTTCCGTTGAATTTCGTCAACATTTTGGCAATTAAATCGACGGTCAATCGGTTTTAAGTCCGAATAGTAATTGAAAAGAGACTAAGCTTTCGCAACTAATGGAGAGATTTCCTGTTTCGGTTATCTACCGTCAGTAGATGAGCATCATCCTCCGCGTTTGCCTATATGCAGGCCATTGCGCACTTCTGATCCAAATGAAGTTGTATATTATCGGGATCAGAGGGTGGTGATAGGGCCAACGGTAGATAAATAAAATAAATAAATTTTTAGTTTATTTAGTTCACTAATGGAAGCGTGTAATATTTCTGGAACCTACTGCGATCAATCAAATGCTGCTGACTGGAGAACTGAACGGAGATGGCGAATATAAAACCTGGGAAGATTACGTTGAAACTCCGCGATCGTCAACCGTTTGGCCACCACCGATAAAATTGCATAGAAGGAACCCCAAAAAGCTGTTTCTGATTTGAGATATTGGTTGATACACTTGTTTTCAAGAGTATCTTAATGGATAGGCAATCGCTGGTAAATTCAATCCCTAGTCTGCCGTATTTTGCAACCTTCGAAAACTGCGTTCACTGTGAGCTCGTGTAAATCAGTAAAAACCTCGATGAGATTGCGTTCACAGTAGAGCGGCGGGATCAGAGATCACCCCATAATATCACTTTTCAGAATATTGGATTATGTCAGACAACTCTACAAAATCTAGGTTGGTTCGAGGGAAAATTCATGCAACAAACTTGAAGCTTGGTTGCTCCATCGAAGTTAACAAACAAGACAGTTTGGTGGTGAACCTAATCTACGTATGTCTGACGGAAATCGGGTATGATACTATTTCTATTCACCTGCTTACGTATCCTGCCTGTGAGTTTTGCAACTGGTTTACCAACGATGGTCAAACGATCGTCATGGTGAAATGTAGATCCCTCCGTCCCCAGTTCGAATCCCGTTACCATCGCTCTTCACTTCCCAAATGGCAACTTCTAATTAGCCGTGACCTCGTCGCTGGGATGTTGAACTATTAGTGTACGTTAGGAACGAAGAAAGTAATAGAAATTATGAGGACTAATATGGGGCGCATTTTCACGTTGGCATTCTTGCATGCTATTCCACTATATTTTGTATGTGATTTATTGGCCATGCATACAGTAAATCAATTTGCACATGATTCAGTGACTATTGAAAATACTTCAGGTCAAAGATACCAGCCTTCTAACATGCTAACAGATGGCAGGTTTAAATCAGTAGCTACTCCCATTATTTGTGAAAGCAGAAAGGTATACAAAAGTTCCAGGATGCATGATATCATCCAGGTGTTCTATGCAGGTGATTAACAACTTATTAGAAGTATGAAATCTTAATACTGTTAGCGGGCATTTGTCCCGCTGATATCTGTCGACAAGGTGTTATTTGAAAAGCACTAGTGCAACTGATTGCTTTAAATAAGGAGACGTGGCTCGAATGATTCAGTGTATGGTGTACGACAAAAATCGATTAGTAGAATCCACGCTGCTGAACAGGATGTAATTTTGGCAGTCATGAGAAAATTTCACAGTTTACCGATTTGAGGTGTTTAGGTGCCACTGTAAACCGACTTTTAAAAGAGTTAACTAAGCGACTAAATTTCTATCCAGACTGATCCCACGGTTAAAGGACGACATTCATTTCGAGAAAAACAGTGTTTTCTGAGTCACGGATACTAACAGGTAAAACCATAAATCCTGAGGAACTTTCAGTAGCAGAACGTTTTTTCATCAACCTCCACAATATTGGAAGCAACGTTTAATTCAGGTGTTTAACTTAATCAAAGATGTTGAGATGTAAATACCAGGCTGTTTTCACTTTATTTATTTATTGATTTTACTGACTGTCAAAACCATAGTGTTGTTTTTCCCGCCTCTTTAGGTGAATTATTAACTATAAGCATTATGCCAAGTATCGGATTATCGGACTCTGCCAACTGGATCGCAAATAACCGGGAACGCTCTGGTAGATAGAACAAATGCTACAGAGTTAAAATGTTACATTCTGCACACCAAGTTGTAGGGAAACATCACTTAGACAATACATGAAGATTAAGGTTCATGCTGGTTGTTCGAAACGATTTCAATCGATTAGTTTTCCCTGATTCGCCTAGTTCAAAAGTGTTCTTTAGAGAATAGAAAAGATGATGTCTGAAAATAAATTTCGTTGTAGGCTATCACCAGAAGAATTCATATTTTATGGGAGCCAGCAGTATCAGACAGATTGCTGAAACCATTTAACTCACAAGATAGGTAGTAAACCTGAAATGGATCCACGTAAACGTTCATCTTTTTACCCGGATATGTAACCGATACGTAGGAACCAATTGTCCGAAAAGAGCGGGGATCAGATTGAACACAAATCACCTGACTGGTCTGAGACGGATCGAGAATATCCACCACTTGAACACATTGATTGATACCGGGTGTCTGTAATGAAGCATCCGTGAGGAATAGACACATGAACTTCTTGGTAAAAACAATGATACCTCATTTCCTGACCGTCATTTCTACGGTCTGAAGGGTAATTTGTAGGAGTTCGTTGATTTAAAATAATAATAATAAAGCTTATTCGTGAATCGATATGAATTAAGTGAACTTACCGTATTCGCTTTCAAGTAAACTTCGATTAGGTTATCTGCACCAGCCTTGATTGGCTTAACACACAGATAGTTTGGGTAAATAGGGCCAGACAGGGGGTACACACTGTAGTTTTGTTCATTCAGATCCGCGGACAGTTGGGTTGAGTTACACGTGGCGATGATGGGTTTAACTACACAGTGGGAAGAATGAACAAATGATTCTGCGTAATTTTTTGGTCAAACTACAGAATTAGAATCGACATCAAATTTTCATATCATAACACGTTTCGTGGGAAAATTCACTGAAGATTGTTGTTACATTTGAACAGAGTATTTCATTTATGTTTACTTTATTGTACTGATTTCGGTAGAATTCTGCAGTTATGGTCTGACTTAATGCTGAGGTAAATGTTGAGAAGCTACCTGAAGTTTATCGTCTACAGGATTTGACAGGAAACAGACTGATTTCGGTAATTTCATCCTCTGGCTAATCCTGTGAAATTCGGATAGGTTATCTGCGGCTTATATCGCAATCCAGCGTGCATTAGTCAATAAACATATTTTTCCAAATAGGTGCCCGAAAAATGAGAGTACAATCTTGTGCTGTCTGTAGTGTCTCGTACACCAAACACATTTCGTGGAAACATTGGGTAACGAAATAGATTACATAAGACGGAAGCCACTAAATAATGGGTACCCGGAAAGTTTCAATCAAAAGAACATTGTGGGAGTACCTAGACGACCAATGACAATCACTGCCAAGTAGAATTATAAGTGTAACGGCCTTGAAAAGAAAACGGTAAAATTCAATAACGAATTCTGGCTTAAGAGTAGGAATCGCCTATACATTTTTCATCGCCAATTCCAGTGTTCACTTCACTAGCCGGTCAGTAGTTGCTTTGAGTCTCAAGGACAAACCACGGTCTTTTACTCCCCCATACTAACACACTCATTTCATTGATCATATTCAGCAACTTAACTGGGCAAAACGACGTAGCAACTGTCCCAAAGAATCACGGAATATAAACCGGCTTGACTGAGGACAGGGATTGGATGAACCGTGACTGGCGCAACCGTGGGTCACCTTGCTCACACAGGACACCAGGTGAAAGGCAGATTCTTTAGGATCCCCTATGAAGTGCCCGTGAATAAGTCGAAAGTCTTCCAACAAATCCATTTAGAAAAAGTGGAAGCACTAGCGATTGTGCTGATAAACCAATCAATTTTTTCGCCCAAGCGATTTCCGAAATCACTTCAGCTTCTGTAGCCGCGATCAGAGAATGGAAGATAAGTAATGCATCATGCATTAGCAAAGATGAACTCTCTACACTGAATAGTCTGTATTGAATTGGTATTGTATACGTTATTCCGAAAACGTGCATTCCTGCCATGTATACGCTACTGGATTAGCCGAAGAAATTAGTTGCTGAAAACGAGTTTGTTTGCTGTCGTGCTCTGTTCTCTATAGTGAAATGGGATTATTAAGTGAATTTGAGACTTTATACTACAAAACATAGTTGTTTTACTCAGTGAGGAAATTCGGTGCCAAAACCGCTTTTAATAGCTAAGGTTTTTTGCGGAACATTCATTTTCACGGTAAAAAAAGTAATTTAAGACTATGTAGTCATTTTTTACGTTGGGCCCTCTGGCCATTCTGTTTTATCTTCGTACGATTTAACCAACTAAAGCCTGTTGAAGCCTGTCGCTGGACATTAACTGTTGAATAGGGTATTTTTTCTGAGACTGATTTCACCGAATATTAACAACGAAACTGGTAACTGATGGTAAGAAATCTTGCTTTCTTCCTAAATCTATCAACTTCTAGATATGTATTCTCCCATGAAAACACATAGGTTTGCAGAAATTATCACAGGGAAAGATAAAACCACAACGGACACAACAGACACAACAACTGCTGCGACATATGGAAAAAAGTTTAGCGAAATCGATCGTATTTGAAGGGACAAGCTTTACGGGAATAATTATTCCCAGACTGTATGGAGTACCGGAAACGCATAACAATGAAGTCTTTTCAAGACCTATCCTCGACATATGCATTTCGCCATACCGTGCGGTGGTCAAATGGTTGTCAATGTTGTTGGAATCGGAGAAACAGGCAGTTTCAAAGCACAGCCTGAAATACACATTTTAATGCAAAAACTGCGAGAAAGATCTGAACGTAAAAGGAAAACGGATGCCTTATTTAGGGGTCAGTTCACTTTTCACAGTTAGCTCAACAGGTGGAACAATATAATTGAGAGTCATTACCCTAGAAAACCTGAAACAGTTACTACTTCTCTGCACGTACGATATTCAATTCAAGTTCGATGCCTCACAGACAGAAGAAGAACAATCTTCGGAGGACACCTTTGAAGAGGAACTGCAAACTGCGTGAGGAGTTTTCTCCAGAAAAGCTTCCCGGATCGGTTAGTTGAGAGGATGCGAGTGAAAAAGGAAGTTCTAAGAAAGTTTGCAATGAAAAGAGAGCCAGCATATATCTCTTTGGATTCCAAGGTGATAAATTAACGGCTTTTGTGAGTAGACGATTTTCAGGGTCATCAACGAAGCGGTCCACTCAGCAAGATCCGGATTTTGTCAAAATCCAGGCCAGTAGTTCTTCTGTGGATGTAAGACAAAGTACCCGGTTCCACGGTCTCATTCTGTGCGTATTCACCCATTTATTCCTGTGGAACAACATATATCGGCCACACGACCAGGCATTTGCCTGATCGCATCTACGAACACCACCCTGCATGGTCAAAAACTGGAGCAATAAAGTCATTTGTTAGCGCGGTAGTTCCGTGTCTTTCTCAGACCAATCCCACAGTGAAAGTGACTGAGTCTTCCCGTGTCCCGTGTATGCCTTTCATCTCTCTTGGCCCATCATCCACCCCGGAACAGGTTTCAGACCAGACAGACAAAACATGTGACACAATTAACATTCGGTTTTGAGTAAAACTTGACTCTCAGCGTTTGCGTATGTGTGAGAGTGTGATTATTAGTCAATATCACTTCCACCGTTTTGTACCAATGGCCCACTTCTCTAGTGAGCAAGAATCACAAAACCGAGCTTGTTCGCCAGTCAGTGTTCAAAAAATGTACTCATTGGGAATTTCCCTATCAAACTAGGGTAGCCAGTTCAACGTCTTTTCTTTACTTTCTTTCAACCACCACTAACATTCGGTCTAAACCACCCCTTTTACTCACCCGCCAAAACGACTCATTTGTGGTCCACATTACACCTTCCTTTTCTTGATTTGCTTTCTTCGGTTCGAATAAACAACTCACATTTTCTTATCTATATTAGTATGTCCATGTACAACATGTGCGATTTGTGTTATTCATCCAATATTGTCATTTTATGTTAACAAAGAAACGGGAAACGTAGACTTTTGACTTTACAACGTAATCATCCTCTATCTCAACAATACGGGTGCGAATAGTTTTGTAATCAACTACTCTATCAACTAGATTAAATGGTGGTAAATTCAAACTGACTGGTTTTAGTCAGAAACAAGCCAAACACATTCTGCAATGAAAAACTTGTCTTCATATGTTGTGTATAGAATAGTTAGAATGTAATCTCTTCTTATGAATTTTTTGAGTATTAGAAGTTTCCCATTTTGTTTGTCTGGCATATCAGAGCGCTTTCGTTAAAGTTCCGCTGCAACAGAATTAGTTTGATTTAGTTCAAGCAAAAGACACAAACTGAAAACGACCATTTAGGTCGGGTCAAAAAGAGAAAAACCTACAATCTCTTTCTTCGGTCATGCACATTTGAACCCCATTCCTTAAATTGTCCTGATCTTACACCTTTTGTTCTGCTATCCTGTCCTGCGATACACCGTTGCAAGGTCATAGCGAGTATAGTTATCCACATAAGTGTCACTCCAGATTGTCAAGCTACCTGCGTGCGCAAAGAAAATCTCCTGTTCTATCTCATTTGTATGTGCACAGTCACAGTGAAAGTGCTCCAAAGAGTACGGGTTATACAACTCATGAACAACCGGAGGAATTCTGTCAATTTTATTTTCACTGGTCGGGGCTACCTTATACAAAACGTTGATTTTGCTATCCCAGTTTGCCATGTACATTTCAAGATAACATGATGATACGAACAGTGTTCTGACTGCTGATATTGGCGGATAAAGCGGCGATCTGAACACTCGCGATTTAAACGCCAAACTCAGACTCTCAAGGTAACCAACAACCTGAGCTACAACCAACAAAAATATGCAAACCACTGAGAACAAAGTGTGTGTTTACAGGTTGGAAAAAGAATTATTGTGGCAATTGGAGGAATCTGAGAACATACTGATGACAGAATGGGATGCTGTTAGAAATGAATCTCAGCAATTCAAATTGCTTCATACGGTTTCTGTTTGTGCTCAGTGTGTATGTTCACGTTACAAAAATTTTGTGCATCAGTTAACGGAGGCCTGTATAAAGAAAAAGCATCTAATAGTATAACAAGAATTACCATCAAAACAGATATCTTGATCAATGCAGTCGATTCCAACTGAGGTTAACTCACAACGATAAAACAGTAGGCTTCATTGAATTTCAACAAAGAGCTGATCGCAACCAACATGAAATAGTTTGTTTAACAAGTGTTGGGTGATTTATTTATAGAGATTAATATAGAAGTAATTGTATTCTATTGTATTGAAGACTTTAGCAAGCTAACAAACTCACATTTCAGCCAAAAGAGAGGAGAACTTATCAATGATACTTTGAAATACGCATAAAAATAAATACTGTGGAAGTAAAACTGGTTCAGAAACCGGGTTTAGTGCGAAGTTCATCTGTGACTTTCAGCATGTCAAGGAGGGCGCATACTAAGAAAGGCACTGTAGAGTTACGATAGACATTTATGCTGGATGGGATAAGTCTAAATTCGGAACGTGTGGAGGGATGAGAAGGGCATGCAGATAAATCACGGTACAGGGGAGTGGTGGGGTCTACAAGAATATTCTTGGCGAATTTTTCACAGGATATAACGTGCAGATGACAAACTTTGGAGATAAAAGAGCCCATGGAAATAAAAGAGACAGGGATAATAGTGGCTAGGCCGCGGCGTAGAATGATAAAATCTTTCTAATGTAGATCAAGAATGCCCATGTGAGAGCAGGAGGGTAAGGCTGGAAGAATACACTGATGGACAAATAAAAGAATGACAACTTGTGAGGCCCCATACTGCCATAGCCTACAATTTTGAAAAGACAGTCTACGAAGTTTTTTAATACAATCAAGAATCTGAGAAGACCATTGGAAATTAGCACTGATTGTGACGCCTAATTATTTGACCGAGTCAGCTCGGGAAATTGGGACACTGTTGGTGATTGATTGGTCATTGGGATAAGAGGAACGAGAAAGAGAAAAAGTACACTCAAGACATTTGGAAGTGTTGAGATGTAGTCCAGAATGGGACGAAAAATTCCGAATATTATATAAGTTCTCGGAAAAAGAGTTAAAGTCCTGTTGTTTGGAGATGGATTGACAGAGCACGACGTTATCAGCGTACTTACACAGTTGTGCAGACGGTGCAGTGGTCAAGTGGTTAATATAAATGTTGAAGGAAAAAGGGAGAAAAGCACCCTGAAGAAAACCTAGGTTGTTACTGGAAGAACTCGATAAAATTGTACCAACGCTAGTACTCTGAGTTTTGTTGGAAAAGTAATCTTTCAACCACGATAATAAGGAATTAGGACAGCCAAAGTACTCTAGCTTTTGAAGAAGTAGATAATGGAGAGCCGAATTGAATGAGGAGGAGTAGTTGAGGAAAATACCTTGGAAGGATTTCTTGGAACGATTTAACTTGTTTGAAATGGAGTGGAAAACTGAAGCTACTGCTTCCAGAGTGCATCTGATTGGTTTTTGCGCGAACCGACTGGGGTCATTCGGAACAGCAAGAGAGGAACGTAACCGATTCGGGATAACACGCTCGGTCAACTTGAGCGCAGAAAAAGTGATGGGACGAAAATGTTGTGGGAAAATGTTGGAATTAGTGTATGGAAATAAGCACTACTGTCACGGGTTTCCAGTAGGCAGGAGTGGCACCGGTATTAAATGATTTATTGATGATGGAAGTCATGATTCCCGATGGCAAACCTGTTCCAAATTGGAGAGTGATGGAAAGTGCACCGTTTGCACCCACAGTAGAAGCTATTTTTAGGTTCGGAGAAGCTTGAAGACTTCTTCTGAGGAAAATATTTCTATATCTAAGGGAACAGAAGGAAAACAAGATGGTAGGGTATCCGGTGAAGGTTGAGCAAGTGCTGCTTTAAGGCTTTCGGCATCTATATAGTAGTTTCTTGATCGGGCCCGTTGTCCATATAGAAGCCGGATTCCTTGTCAGAGAAGTTTGCTATTGATATTGCAAAAGAACTGGCAGGCGAATGTCTTGTTCAGCAGTGATATCTCTTGTTTGGTCAGGATGGAGTGTCATTTCACCAAATACTGGTCGTGTAGTTTGCAGGCACGTTCGTTTTGCCTTCTCAGAGATTTCAGCAGTGGAGAAGATATTCTGCCATTGTTGAAAAATACGGTCTCCACAGGACAACACAAATCAAATACCTTACTCAGTGTCTTCGTAATTATGTTTAGCCGGCAAAGAGAGTAACTGAAGGAAAACCACGAAGTAACAATGGGGAAGGAACTCTGGAGAAGGGTGATGTTGGCGAGTCACCTATTTCTAGAAGTTACCTTTATCTGTTTTTTTCTAACGAGTAAACAGAGCTCTAAACGTGAATAAACTTTTCGTCTAATGATAGTGAGAGCCTGATCACTCGTTGAAGTAGGAGCTTCCACTTGTAACTGAAAAAGATTGGGATGGTTTGTGATAATTCTGTCTAGAACAGCGTTCCTCGTAGATGCGGATTTAACCTCCCTGATGGCATCAACTACCCTCCGGGGAAAATTACTACCGTGCGGACCAATTTTCCCCAAGCAGCTTGTTGGTCCACCAATTATGCTAAACGTTTCTGCTTGCTCAATTGTCTGGTTGCGCTCGGATTATGTAATTCCATTCCGGTCGGTTCAGACAACTGTTGGCCGCTGATTGACCAACTGATCCACTTGGTTGATTGAAATCTTGATTTCACTTATGTTCACTCAGTGACATACTTTCTGCTTTCTTGACTTCGACCTTGCCCTCTATTCTGGACAGGCGATGGCGGGCTGTCTATAAACTGAACCAGGACGTCTATAGACAAAGTGTCTGCAAATGTGTTCAAATCCTGTCTCTGACAAGAACGGCCGCTTCTCCGAAAGTGTCACCTCATTCGGAAATATATTGGTCGACTATATCTGCTGAGGCATTTCTCCACAATATTTCGAGAAACTACAATGGCTCACACTCGAGCCTAAATGCCGATATATTCTTGCATTATTCACGCAAACTGAATGGAGAGTTGCTCAGAATCCAAGTAACCTGACAGTAACATACAGTGAGAAGTCGTCGATTAAAGAGTTATTCGCAGTCTATAATGGCTATTCAAAAAAAAACACCGGCATTTCTGTGGACATTGACGAACTGTTCATTAAAAATCGAGTTTCCATTTAGTGGTCGAACTTTCAATTCCATTAACTTTAATTATTTTAAATAACCTAGCTGTACATGAAAAGGGCTAAATGGGGATAAAAGCAGTGTTGAAAGTTAAATGAATCATTCCCAAATCCTTCAACTTTCAAACAAAATTTCTGCTTGGACAGGTATCCATCACGGGAGATGAGACCAAATGCGATTTTTGGAGCTCTTGTATTAAAACGAAATCAGTATGAACTTACTCAACAAGTAGTACACTTTGAATGTAGTCACAAGTGGTATGGTCTCAGTCTGGCTACCGACGAACCTCAAAGAAAGTGTGGATGTGTCACCAGTTATTGAGAATGGAGACTGATCAGAGCAAATTATTCTCTCCGGAGATATGAATGTGCTTGACACTCCGATGCACTGTTGTGCTACGTTAGCCTGCCATATCAAAAGAGTGAGAGATGGGGAAAGTTGTTTTTACGAAACTGGTGCCTCATTTTTCACAACAATGTTCAATCACTTTTATGTTCCGGTTTTGTGTGGCTGGAGTGAATTTACTGATGTAGAAGCCTTCTACTGGCTCTCGGTTTTTAATTCTTGAACCAACTGCCGCGTAAGACAGAAAGTCTCAGTAGATTTTTAGTAACCTGTCAAATGCCAAAATACCGGTGAACGCCGTCAGTGAAACAAATTTCAATAAGCTGAATAGGAAAAGTTATTAAGTCGTCAGATTTTTCTCGTGCTTGTGATTGGTGTTCGAGGTGGATTTCAGAATGAACCTGTACAGCTCTGCTTGTATGAGTCTCTTTGAAAGCCACCACACAAAATTCATGTTTTCCGTTTAATACTGCGGTGGTTTTTGTAAGGTGCCTTCATTTGAAATTGATGATCCTTCACCTATTGTTCTATGACAAGGTCCTAGCTTTCTTCGGGCATTGTATGTCAAAGACAGACATTTCTGATTAGGCAGGTTTGGTCTGGGTGCTAAAATACAATTTCGGTGGAATTAGAAATGGCAGAAATTCAGTTCTGCACGAGGCATCTTGGATCATTTCTTTGTATCTGTGCACGGGCATAAGCAATGTGATTTTCATATAATCACGTGAGACAAGATAGGATTGGATGAATAAGAGCGAACAATAATATAATCGAGAATAATTGTTAGGTCAACGCGGTGGGTACAAAAATGAGCCATTCACGCTGACTGTACTATTACGGTACAAAATTAATAATAATAATTTATATCAGCATATCTTAGAAAGCTCGAGTTTATTTGTGGTCTAAAACGAGTCTCCTAGATTTGCACTGTACTTTTGCGCAATCAGATGATGTTCAATGTGTGCTCTAATCGAGTTTAGTTTTACTGATGACGACGTCAATGGCACCAGATTGTTCATCGCTTCTTGAAGCCCGATCGGAAGACTTTCAGTTATTCAATCCCACAACTGTCTTTTCATTCTTCGTGATTAGACGGCTAAGGATCCATATGTGAACTGAGAAACCAAGTTTGATTTGGCACGAACAGGCAGATGCTCTTTAGCCGTGCTTTGGTTTTCGTGGGCATGAAAGGTGACCAAAAGTTTGCTGTTTTAATTATTAACGAGGCGGTAGGAGGGAAGTCAGCAATCATTTCATGTCAGTTTTTGCAGATAAATTTAAAAATCTACTATTCCTTTCCATTTTCGACTGTACTTGAACAAGTATTCCGGCAAACTGCACGATTAGATTCAACCCTTTTTTCTTTAATTGCCATGGTATTTCAGTAATATAAACAACACCTTGCGAGTAAGTAAAGATCAGTCTCGAATTAGGTAAAGAACACACTTTCATTCGCGATCAGTATTGGTCAAACAGGGGTTAGCCAATAACTAGACTTTGTAGGCTACCTGCCACAATCATCATCCGTGAAAAATTATGCTTTTGCAAGAGCAGAATATTCTTGGATTTGAATGATTATAAGGATTATTTTCGTTATGAGTAACTTGGGTTTCAAAATTAAATTTCCCTTCCGTTTCATTCATAAATGTTGATAGCGTACTCGTGTACCGTGTCAAATGTTACATAACCACCTGAAAGAGAAGTCTGGTTTTTCAGAAACACGGTATAGTTAAACTTCAAAATTGTGGCGATTTCCAAGTGCATCATTTTAGGTTGAATACATTTTTCTACCATGCAGTTGTGATTTCACCATCAAGAAACCTAATGCCACAAAGTGGATTTATCGTCCTTTCTCGTGTTTCTCAACCATCTGAAACGAGTACAAAATTAATGCACATTCTGATTCTCATCAAATTATGCTTTCCTTGTTTGCTGTTAGAAATGCCCAAAGGCGGGAAATGTATAAACAATATCTATGGAGAAAGGTTCTACGGTAATTTCATGTTATAATATATATATATATATTGAAACTTAGAAATACTATGAGAAATAGTTTATACAGTTCTGAATCCTCTGTTCTGAATTCACCTGTTTACATTTATCAGGGAGTGTAGATGCAATTGTGCAGGTTTCCAATAAACTGACGCTGGAAATCAAGTATTTCTGTAGAGCAAAAGGTAGTGTTGTGTGTTGTGTCAGTGCCGAAATTCCACCAAAACTATTTCAAATACACTGATCTCTGGTAATGTAATTGTAATTAAAAGTAGACTTAATAAATATTTACTAGCAACAAGCAATCGAGCTGCCAAAAGGAGGCTAAAACAACACTGACCATGAATTTGACTGAGTTAGGTTGCAGTGGACTCATGCATATCCAAAACAAACGAATATAAAGAGCAGAATAAAGACAGCTATTTGAACCCGAATCTATGTGGCACACATGTACCAGCTTGATTTGCATCAATGTTTCTCTCTCTTGTTGCCTTTGGGGGCTACTTTATTTCCTCTTACAAGACTATATTTTATTATGCAACTGGTGATAAAATTGTTCAACCTGTAGATGCGGTTACATGTGGTTGATGTAAGGTGTATTTATCTAGTCACGACCGAACATTACGCTTCAGAGAACTTTAAATTTACGAAAAATAAGGCGTTTATACATATATGCTATTCTCCAAAATGCAGCCCCACCCTGCCGAGAAAATTTAATCAATGAAAGTTAGTGAAATCTTTTATTGAATTCAAAACATTTCGTTTTGAATACTATGCTGCGATCGCTCCCAAGTCGTCACTAATTTGTATACAGTTGAGCCACCTTCGGATGATATAGCAGCTTTTCTCCGTCGAGTCATGCGCATAATCAACCACCTGATATAATCTCGTGGCATGTTTTCCCAGTCCTCCTTCAAGGTAGTTTTAGCTCCCCGAGAGATTTGTATGGTCTCCTCGGTTCCCCGATGACCCACACGTGTTCGATTGGATTGTGATCGAGGTTGCCACGGAAGCCTCGTTGTACCGTGATGCGCATAAAGCTCGCGCACTACAAGGGTACGAAAATACCGGTTCATCGGTTCAAATGATCGATTTCAATTGTTTGTCCTTCCGAACGCACCTAGTCATTGCCAAGCCAGAAAGCACGTTTCGGTAACATTTACTCAATAGAGGAACAGGAATGTACCTCATCGATCGAAATCCATATTCTTTGAATCAACCATACACAGTGCGGATGGAAGCTGGATAGCATGGAAGGTTACCGACCGGAGTTGCTGAACAAATCCGACTTGATTTGGGATTTCTAAATGGGCATCTGAGAGCCCTGACGTCATCTTTGTGTGTTCTCTCAATCTAAAGATGTTGGCTGACTCATGGTCAGTGGTCAGCCACCTGCAGTCAGCAATCAGCATGTCGGCGCCTGTCCAGAATCAAGTTCAGTGTTTGTGCCAGTGGATCCACAGGCAACAAGGTAGTGACTCGACAAGACGCCAACGAATTCCTTTCAAGTGGTAGTTGGTCGTTTCACCAATCAACCAATCAGGAGACAGGCTACTTGATACAAGAAGGAACCAGCTGGTTCATATTGCGACGGTTGGTGACAGTGACTGTTGCTGTTACCATGTAACCAACCTGTTCTGTGCCCATTACCTGGGATAATTCGAGGGCAGAAAAGGCTTCTCACCAGAATTAGTGGGACAGAACCGAACACCTACTCCCTGGGCATCATTTATAATCATCCGTAATTTTGAACCGATCGATCTACCTGCTCAACTTTCGTCTTGGGAGATCGAAATATTTGGTAGTCTCGTGGCTTTGCTTCTCTCATTCCTATGTTCCGATTGCACGCCAAACGACCTTTGTTTTTCTGAGCAACACGTAAACTCAAAAGAACAGATGGACAAGCGGGCTGTTAGTGTCGGTACGAATCTCATGATTTCCACTACTGTAACTGAAAATTGTAAAAAGTAAAACTATGTTTGGCGTATTTGAAATATTCTCTGTGAAGCCTCGGGAGAGGTGTTTTTGGCGAGGGGTGTACACTGTTCGTCATAATCGCCCCTTCCTTCAAAATGAACTAAGGTGCTGAGACTTCAAATCGTCATCTAGGAGTATTTCGAACAGTTGTAATTTTACTTTGGATAGTTTAACGTTGCATGAGCGGAAATTGTGAGATTTGTTATAAACTTCGGACACACTTAAATGTGTAGTTTCTGGTTTGGCGACCCGAAAGTCTGTTATTTTAGGTTCAGTTGATGCTGAAAAAGAGGAGTTCTGGCTTTCAATTGGTATGCAGGAAGCAGTGAAGATTCGTCACAAGATAACCTCCTGGTGGGTACATCAGAGCGAGCTGGTATTTCTGGACGGCATCGACGATGGTCAACTTTACCCAGACGTCCTGATCCGACGCACCTAGCCATTGTTGAGCACAACTACTAGAGCTATTTCCCTCTTTCGTGGTTGTTTTAAACTCCCTGGAGTTTCGTATCACCGCCTCTGTTACACTTCACTCCCGAGATAACCTCACGTTTGTTTGATTGGACTGAGATTACACGTTATCCAAAAGTTAACAGCTGGGTAATTATGAGAAATCTCCAAATGGGTGAACCACTCTAATTCATAGTATTTATCTAAGCAAAGTGCATGCTGTCACAAACTTTTAAAGAAAATCAGTGACTTGAATATTTTTTGATGTGATAGGTTGCAGTTGATGAAATAATTCGATGAATTTCCTCAGTGGTTATCTTCTTTCACATATTAAGGCGAATCTAAAATAGCCTGGATGGTATAGACTCAATACAGTTATTATCTGTACCATAAGACCAGTTGAATTTGTCCAAGTTCCGAATTGGTTATGACAAGGTAACAATTTAGAATAGAACAATCTCGATTGTGGTTACAAGTAACCTGTAACTATGCAGTGGTTTTCAATTACCGATTGATTGTTTACGCTTCAAAACAGTTTTCTATTCACGATAATTTCATTCGTGTATCAGGATTGTAAGTGCACATTCTCCGTTAGAAAGATCACTGGGGTATCACAACGGTAATTAACTCAAAGCTTGGTGGGCTAGTCAAGGCTACCCACGAGAATGACGACACTACGGACGCTAGTTGACATACTGAAAGTAAGTGAGATACACCTGGTTTAACGAATAATACTACTTATGTGGTATGCATCCTAGGAACCCTTCTGTCGACTCATGATCACACCTGTACACGAGATGGGTGCTTTATTCACAATAATCTCACTTAGTCGTCAGTGACGTACCAAAACTTTCTCTACCTATATAGATCCTAATTACTAAATAAATGAATCATTCAATGTACACTTCAGATTGTTCTCTCGTAGGTATGATAGATCATTCAACAGATGACAAAGTCTTATGATGTTTTTCCGTATATGAGGCACGCTATTCCTATACAAGTTGAATTAGGATAATCAATTGTGGCGTTTAGTGTGAATTTCTCACTCTTTTTTTTGAAGTATCAGCCAACTAGGGTGAGGGGAGGGCAACGGATCAGTACTTGCAGAAGGGAGCTTGATGCATTTGTATAAGGCACTTACTGCAGTTTGATCCAAACGGATTTGCAAAACGTTAATTGTGTCTCCAAGTATCGTCCACGAGAAGTTAGTTATTTTTGGGCAGTTAAAAGATTGTTCATTGGTTTTGGCTTGAAGTTCCATCACCAAGCACCCTGAAATAAAACAAAATATGCTTCAGCCAACGGTGTACAGAGGGCGATATACATTTTGGGCACTACAGAATCGTCCAAATCTCTCCTGCATCGCATTTAGTAGATAGCGGAGAACAGGAAATTAATGGGACAGACCATTCACCATTTCCCTTTAGGGATAGAAATGAACTGATTTTAGTCTATTGACAATGGATCAAAACGGAAATGACATGAGTGTGAATATACGTGAATAATAAAACATTCCGAAAAAGTTTTTACTGATCAGTTCGAAGACCTAGGCTGTGTGATCTAAATGTTGGTCTTGGGTAAGAAAGTAGTGTCACACTAACGCCGTATAGTAACGAACGGATTCGTAGGTAACTGGGTATTAATGTTGAACTTTCCTTAGCCCCATAATTCATGTAGGAACAATTCGGGCTGCATCATTTTTGGTGAATCTTGCCATTTTTTGATGAATTTGACTGGTTTCTTCTCTCGGTGCCAGATGTTCACCAATAGCTATGCTAATCTGTTCCACTGAGAAATTGTACCAAAACAGCTCACAGTAATGTTTGTAAGGCTATGTACAAGCGATCAGCCAAAAGATGGTAAATGAAGACCTACCGGTTTGTGCATTTGAACCCACGATGAGTGCCAGAAAGACAATAGTTGCGACCATGGTGATGAAATGGCAGAAATTCATCCGAATCGTTTATTTTATACTGGTCCAACTGATGGTTCATTGGTCAATTTGACCTGGAGAATTAACATTGGAAATTGCTGTTGCTGCTATTGAGCAGTGCGTTCTCCAGTGCCACTCTTTCATTGGTCCCTCCAAACACCCTTCTCATTGGAACAATTTCTGAGATTATCAGCAAAATTATTGTTTTAGGTAATCGTGAATTTGCTCTCAGCTTTCTGTTGTTTCAATTTTACAGTGGTCTGTATTGTCAAATAAGTGTCTTGGGTAATGAACGCCTAGCTAGCTGCTGCTTTCCCGCTACTCTCAGAGCCTCCCCTCCGACTGCACGCACTCGTATTTCACATGGCCTCGCCAAAATCCCCTCAACGCCAGGTGTCACAGATACCCAAGGCCCGTATCTACAAGTGCAATTTTACCTTCGCCCCAATTATGATCTCAACCACAGGCACCCCCTTCGACTTGAATTTAGATAAAGAAAAACAAGACGGGAAGCGTTTTTCCGGACAATATCGGGCAAAATGTCCTTCCTTGCCACATACAAAACACCTCCTTCGTGCTCCATGCATCAATGCGCCATTGTTGCGTTGTGTTTGTCGGTTGAGTTCCAGTTTTAATTGTGCGATTTCTTCGCTCGTCTTCTGCAACGTGGACTCCAAATCCGATTGCTCTAGTCGGGAAACTGTCACTTCTTCTTGGGCTGCACGAACAATCATGAACAGGCCTTCTGTATCATTCACGCCGCACGCAATTGCCATTCTCAACCTGCCTTGGACATCCGGGGCCATGCTTTGAACGAAACGATCACGGACAAGGCGTGCCCTAGATACGCCACTTGCCTCGGGCAGCCCGATCAATAGTTGGCCCAACAGGTACTGATAATGAACGACTGGGTCTTGGGTGCTGTCATGACGAGCCGTGTAGAATCGGTCCATCGCATTCTGGCGATCACCTTCCTGTGTGTACTCCGTCACTAGCCCCGCAAGGACCTCCCGATAAGTGGGGCTTGTTTTTCCTCCCATCTTCAGATTATACACCGTCATGGCACGCCCAGCCAGCAATGTCCCAAGCGCCGCCAACAAAGGTGTGTCTCCTTTTTACTCCGTTGCATGCCACTATCCTTTCAAAATCTGTGATCCATTCCCCCGCACCAGGCCAGGGAAACGTCATCACGTGAGTGTAGTCACGGCACCAGTGTAACAAGGACAACAACACATGGCAGGATAGTTGCATGTCACCGGCCAAACAAGTCAAGTCGTGGAACACAGTCGTTTACATAGGCCTTTTTCCAGACTGTGCGGCACCAAGATTGCTATTGCCGCTACTTGAGCGCTTCGGCTGCGTTCTGTCCAGTTGCCTGTGACTGATGGCTTGATTCTCTTGACCGTCATTTCCCTTCGGTTGGTCCGACTGTCTCAGTTGACGGCTCGATCGGCAGCCCTTCACCTGAGCTATCTTGCTGGTTGCCGGAAATCCCGCTGCTTCCTCTCAGGCCGTCTGTATGTTTCCTTTTGCCTGCTTCGGGACGCCTCCGACATATTCGCCACCTGTTCTTTTGTCTGTGGCCCTCGTTTGGTTCGTTCGTTCGCCTTGATGTTCACGCCGTTCCCTCGCCCCAGCATTCCCTGTTACACTCACCCTTCCTTTAAAACATTCGGTCCGGAAGTGTCAGGGTGCCAAGTCGCATCCGTTGACCCATTTGCCTTGTGGTCCTTGATCGATTTTGAAACTGGAATTCTTTCTCTCCAGTACGGTGTAGGGTCCACTCCATCGCTTGTGGAACTTGCTGGCCCCCGGACCGGCTACTTCGCGTCTGTTACGATTCCTCACTTTTACCGGCTGTCCGGACAAAAACGGATCCCATTTCTGTGTTTGGTTCCGTCTATCGTACCTTGCCTTGTTTCGACTGTGAGCAAATCTTGTCCGTTGTACGGCCACTTTCTCTAGTTGCCTCCTGCTCGCGGGTTGTCAGAGGTTTATCATTCCTCATGTTGAGCCACACATCCAGTCGCGTTCTGGGTTCCTGCCCAAAAACCAGTTCAAACGGCGTCGTCCCTGTTCAATAAAGATGTTACACCTCGTGACATCTTCTTTATCATCATTCAATGCTTAGTTTCGAAGAATCAAATGTTATGGAGATAGAATCCTTTGCTTCCCGTTTCGCATCGGAAAGACATCAAAGTGAGTGACAGGGAATGAGCAGATGTAATGTGCACATGGTTGAGAATTTCCACCTAGACATAACAGGTTTCTAACTTTGGCTGCTTTTGCAAAAATAACGATGGTTTGTCAACATATTTTCCGGAAAAATACTGGCCAACGGTGATGCATGGTTCTTAATCGTGACGTGAAACCAGTCCAGTGTAAACTTGGATCACGTAAACACTGGGCGCTATAAAACATTGGTCAGCAGTTTCGAAATTTACTCCGTTGACTGATGGATAACTCCGATAGCTTCCTAAAACGACTTCTAGACCCAAATAAAAATGCTCTGATTCAGGTTGAAAGTGAAATATCTTTCGGATGAGAAGGCAACTTTAAACAGGCAAAAAAGTGTTCTTTGACGGTGAATTTGGCGACTGCGACTTCCATTCAGATGAAGGTTTGTAGTCATTTCGTTCAGTTCTACCTTGAAAGCACTGGCGATACATATTTCAGGCTGTGGTTATATGGAAGGTTAATGCTTTACTGGGACGTATACTGTGAGGAAAATTTTTACGGGGATTTTATTTTGCTAATGCTAAACACGTCAAAACAAATTGGCCGTAGTTCCAAAACGTAGTGAAACTAAATCAAAACATTGTAAGTGCTACCATATCAGAATAAATCGGGTGTCAGCTATGCCCTTGTTGTTTCGGTAACTAGCTTAATTGTGAACAACATTTTAGCCCGTGTGAAACGGGAAATTAACACGTGAATGGAGTGGCGCAGGCCTGAAACTATGCATAATGACGTGGCCGAAAAACTGTACTTTAGCAGATGTTACGTGATTCCTGTTAATAGTTTCTATTGTTTTATGAGTTTGCTGTTCAGGTCACATTGTAATCACTAGGGGAAGGTCAATATTAATTGTTGGAAACGATGAGGATAGTTACGATTCCTTTGACTGGCCCAAGCTAACTGACATATGCATGCAAAAGAACTAAGTTAGCAGGCCTTATCAGTGGCCAAAACAGCTGTTATCGGGCGTAACAAAGCTACTTACTCAGAAATATCTGTCAAAATTTGGACTCAGCAAAGGCTTTCTCAGTGTCCACCAAAAGTTGTAACGAATAACAGCCAGAGATGTTGGAGACATCATCGATTGCTCAAGCCAAATCTTCTCGCTATCTAAAAGGCTGTATATATATATATATATATATATATATATATATATATATATATATATATATATATATATATATATAATAAACCGGCCTGTAAACAGGCATGGTGCCGACACAACAACAACAGGAAAAAGCTACAAAGTTGTAGGGAGGCTTGAGAGTAACAGTTAAGATGGCAACAAGTAAAAAACTAATAATTCCACCGTAAAAGTCTTGGGAATTTTGCTTTTGGTTTACAATTTTTTTATGGGTAAAGGGAATTCAACAGAAAGGTCATATTGCATGCGCGCCCCTGGATTCGACTCTGAGCCATATCTCTCAGTGTTTCTGACCAAAGGCATTCCTCGTGCTTTGGGCCTTAACCAGGAAGGCGGGAAGCACCTACTGAAGTCAGAGCCGAAGCTAATTTCTCCTTGCTCCTATGCCAAGTCAAAGTCTGACTACCGGGCCGCTTCTTCCAGCCTAGCAGGCATATACAAAACATGTCCGAGCCATCGAAGGTGATGTAGAGCGATTATCTCGTACAAAGGGCGACCATCGACCTCGACACTGATCATCCGATATTCCCACCCAACACGAGCAATGCTTCGGAGACACGGCGGCCAAGCACAAAAAGCCACGGAGCATTCTGAACGAGGAGAAGCCAGGCCAACCGTAAAGAAGAACACTACGAACTGTGGTGCTATACAGCCTTCCCTTGAGGGGAAGCCGGATATCATGGCGAGGCTACAGATGGCACAGGTCCTCGAAAGCTGCTCTGGATCTCTCTGAAAGGCTGTGGTCTTCATCTTTAGTCTGTCTTTGCTTAAGAGAACGATCCTCCCCTGTACACAAGAAGCTTCAGTCAACCTGAAACTACTATGGTTACTGGTTATGTTTTCAGGTTTTCAAATGTATACGCGTGACCGAAGAGAGTATGTAAAAATTCATTTTCTCGTAGTGTTCGTATTCTCTCAGGCTTGCGCGAATTTGCTCGGTGGTTTCACTGATTCTGTGTTGCTAGTACCTCCAGTTTCGTTGGCTTCGTTAATTAAGACTTGTCGGCTGGACAGAATGTCCAAACTTATTAGGGACAGTCATCGTTCATGTTATTCTCAGCGGTTTCATCAGCGAATAGTTCCATGAGAGCCAAATCGGTGTTAGTCGGCTGCAGGTGGATCACCACTAGTAGTCATTAAGTAGTGGGGATATATGCGTGGAATTAGAGAAAATCAATCCTGAAATTAGACTTAGGTGCTTCGTATTATTACCACGGGAGAGTCTAAGATGTAATGGATGACTGTTCATCGTTTGGTCCGGAGAAAGGATTTTACCAAAGCGAGCCATTAAGCACAGGTATTTATCTTAGACATCCCTCAATCACCCTGAAACTTGTTTGATGATGTTCTGGTTGAGGATAGAGGCCCAAAAGGGAAACGTACATTATCTGTCCCATCTCTTCATCGAAATTCAGAAATGAAGCAACGCTTCAGATCACCTTAAATGCCACTGAGGCCGCAGAGCAGATCACCCACAGAAAAGATTATTTCGCTGCGTATTATCTATCAGGAGATCCAATGAGCAAATGAGGCATGGCACATTATTTGATGTGATTCTGAAGCCAAAATAAAGTGGCTTACTAAATATATTGATCGGGGGGGGGGACGATTATCAGACAATGGTTCTGGGCTCATCGTGTGATTATTGCATGTTTAACAAATCGAGTATCAGTAAGTCACCAAAATACTTAAGGGGGAGACAATTGATATGGTTTACGAATACTAGACTGAAAAGATAATTTGTCACATTATCTAATACGCGACATATTTTCGGAGAGCGTTTCGATCAACACTCATTAGTAACATTTATTTAACTCCATATACAAAGGCAACTAAGCTCGAAGGATTTTCTCATCCCCTATCGGCTCCAGTTATCTCAGTCCTAGATGACTCCTTATGTATAATCGGTGATGATTTCAATAAATTTGGCTCAACTTTTTCTCATGACACTCGGAGTGGCAAATTTAGTGCATTTGCCCACCAGAAATGACGCTTGTCCAGATTTTATTTTAGCAAACAAAGTAGGATTACTGGTGGTCCGATAACATGCATTGCTGAGCCTTTCTACTCACTGCATTCTGAAAGTTTGTCCAACAAACTATAGCAGGAAGAATCACTACATGTTAAGACAAACATGGAGACCTGCCAAACAGAGAAACAACCCTCCAAGAAACCTAGCACATTTAGGAACAATCGTAAACTCTACTTATTTTTACCGTGTTTTACGATCAAAATCCTCACTGTTTTGTGCAGTTATTACTGACCATTTTGAGTTATATTTTCAGTCTACGTGTTCTCCGAGTATTTCATAAATGCATTTTAAAATTTTCAACCTCTTCGATCATTCCCCACTGGGTTTGCTGCTCCCCGACAACCTTTCCTGGTTGACAAAAGGAGACTCTCGTTAGATCACACGATCTGTCAAACATTTCCAGATGTGGTGGCACCTCTAGAGTTACACTTGTTGACGTCATCATTACCGAACACTTGCCTGTGACAATTTTGTTTCCGAGATTCTCTCTGATTCCCATCATCCCCTGCACTGTGAACTTACAAAGGCTGCACCAACATCCTCCACGTGCTCAAAGTCCAAAGTTCTGTTTATCGGCACTTTTACACATTGCAGTTCTGTTTTGTTGTTCCTCACTCATCTGATTGCTAATTATCGATCGCAAGAAAGTTTACTCAGAGCTACAAAACAGCTTGAACGTTGAGTACTAACCCGTTGTTTCACTGTTTTTTCCTTTATTGGAATTTCGTATCCATTACATCGCTTATTCCACTGAAATGGTGTAACAGTCTGAAGATCCATCCTTTTCGGTACAAAAGGGAATTACAGACATGAGTTGTTTTTACTGAAGATTTGACGTCTGTGTGAAGTTACCTAGGAGCACTGGGCTCTTAGAACAAATTAAACTTTCTCAGTTTACCTTCTATTCAAAAATCCTGCAATAAGTGCAGCAATATACCTTTCATTTGGGCTGTGTTAAGAGTGATTTTTAGACCTTTGGAATATTTACCTTAAAGCCTCAATTTTGAACGTGAAAGCACTTCACTATAGCAGCCTTACTACGCCCCGTCCTGTTCCATTGTCAGTATTCATCCAATGTTCAAAATGATACTGAATTGAAATTCTCTGAGTATTATGGGCTGCGGTTTACATCTGTAAGATATAGCAGTCTTGAGCATAGTCGTCCAGTCGGAAAGGTGCCTCATAGTTTGATCATCACTACTTCACGGTTCAAAATATCGATGGTCACTGCCACTTTTTTCTACTTATTCATTATATGCTTCGGGTAGCGGAAATATAGATGAAACTTCGGTAGGCGCACTCGGGAATTCAGGTCAGCCTGTTCTTATATGCAGCTCGTCTAAACTTTTCAAACATGGAAAACAGCTGGGATGCTGAATGACTACACGTGGTGCTACCGATATGTCGATTCAGGAAAGGCTGCTGTATGATCCATCATAAATGCGTTGAAGTAGTTGCACGCATTGCAGATTCTGTAACGCACGATGAAGTAATTCGCCGAAAGTCTCACATCCCAGATTAGTCATTGAAACAGTTTTCCAATGCCGTGGCTATTCCGATGGCTAGAAATGCTCCACTTCATTGCACTCTTAAGATGGAAAGATCTTTGACTAAGTGATTCTCGTTTTGTCAAAGAGCGAAAGGCTTTGCACGTGTATTAATCTTCTGTTCAGCTGTCGTTAACCCCCTTTCTGTACCGCCATCAGATACATCACAGAAGATATACTTGGAGGCATTTTTCAACGGTCATTTTCTGTCGTTCATAGGTTGGCCAATTCACTTAGCCAGTCGGGTCAGTTTCTGCCGTGCTGGTGATCTAGCGGCTGATTCTATTACAAACATTTTCCTGCATAAAGGATATTCCTCGGTTGTAGCCGCGGTGATACGAATTCATGAGAAACATCTCAACCTGAAAATCCTGACAAGTTTGCCCCTCACAAATCTGATATTTGGTAGCCCGTTGTACGGCGAGCCATTTCCGAGACGTGAAACAAATGCGCTTCCGGTAATAGGGTTTATGATATATTATGGTAGAATTTTATTGCTCAATAACACAGCGTAGTCGAGATCGTTGGTAGGTTGTCGACGTTTCGGTCACCACGGGTAACCTTTTTCAAGACTGGTTTTGCAACCGAATGAAACTGTGTCACTTGATGATTTTCGCAACTTGTACAAAACTGAAGAATATTTATCGGCCGTAGAACTCATTTTTCAGTCAGAATCGCATGCGTTAATAAACAACGTCATCATGCATAGCCTTGTCCCAAACAGTTCTCAAAATACCAATTCATACCCATTTTGGCTTGCAACAAGTGAGGGAATAATCTCGAGTATATGGTGATGTATAGTATAATTCCTGCAACAAACTCTTGTGTTTAGAGTTACAGAACCACTGCTCATTTTAAGCACCTCGTTACAAACTTGAGGTTTTCACCTGCAGTATATCTGTCGGTGTTTTAAGTGAGGATTTGAAGAGTCCACCAGGGTTGCGGTTTTACCCGGTGTTAAATGTGTTTAGGCGTCCAACCAGAATAATTGTGAGTTGCCCCTTATGACTTCTGATGTGCTCGTGGTACACATGGTCCACGTGTTTTGGTGTATAGAGAAACGTGACATTCGGTCTTACGGTGTCGCTTATTTTCCTGGAATCAGGACCTCTGTGACTAGTTCATTTTCATTTCCTCACTGTTGATATTCGCGCCATAGACGCTTCACACGCTGCCTTTAGCCTGATCCGGAATGCCGTTCTCACTTGTCTGGCTTGTCACACTCGTTGACACGCATGCACACAAACACACACGCACACACGCATACACAACTTACTGGACGATCCACGGCCCCCCTGTTCTCCGTCCGGGTTCAATTGTGTGCACCTGACTTCGTTCATTTGATTGGTTATGTGAGCCGCATGTCACTGTTATCTCTGCCCTATTCACGCGTAACACGTGTTATCCTTTAGGCCATTTTGGTTGGCTGCGGGTGACCAGGGTCACTGACTTTTCTGGACAAAACGAGCGCTGTCTTGTACGCACCTTGACACAGCCGCGGTTGTCTTTGTTTGATGCACCCTTATTGACCGTGTCCTTTGCCATTGTGGGCAAACTCTTTGGACACAGCTGCGTGCTGTCTTATTCCCTCCTGATATGTTGTACAATTTGATTCACTATTCCTCCATCGAAAGACGTACCTCATTTTGGAAGGTGCTTATCCGAGATACCTCACGATTTGAGGTTTGTATTATTCATCAACTTAATGATCGATTGTAGCTTAATAGAACCGTAAACCTAGACAGTTTCCGTGTTCATTACGTTTGATCCGGGGCTTTACGAGTATCGCAACCGTTCGGTTACTCACAGAATAGGAGTCTCATTCTAATTCCGAGCGCGGAATTAACACCCGGGATTCTTATATCTGATGTATCCAAATACCAAGTGTTTTCGCGAAATGATTATTCTTATCCAACGCTCTGTGACCCAATGGGAAAAGAACAAATCAAACCGTATTTGCAATCCGCATCACCTAATTAACTCTCGGTTAGAAGGTTCATTCATAATTCAATGTAGATCTGTTAACCATACCAAGATCTTAACTCTTTAGATATGCATTTTCTGACTAAAGACCAACAGCTTCGAAAGAATAAAAGCTGATTGTATTTGCTGAACGGTTTCCGATTCAATGGACAATATTCTTGTCATGGAGCATTATGGTTCATAATCAATAAGCACTATTACACTCTCACATCAGTTAAAAGCAATGATCTTTGGACACGTTTATAGATCGAATTTAACGTGTCTGTGAAAACTCTTACTACGAAAACTGAAATCCCTTTCAAAATCTCTGAAAAGAACTATGTGAGTCTTATCTTGATTGGAATATGCAACTCTTCTAGTGACGTAACTGACTATGAGTGTAAAAAATCCTGGTTAATTTTTTTTCCAGCAGATCCTTCATAATCCACTACACCATACTTTTTCTTACGTCAAAGATTCACTGACAACTATAACACACCGCATTTAACCTGAGTACACTGAAAACACCAGTCGGAATATCACTTATTCGCTCGGTGCTGCCTGGATTTCTATGAGGTCCAGGTTCAACTGCAATTCAGGATAATCAGTTAGTGGTATCAAAGCACTTTTTCCAGAAGTCGCTATTCTTGTTCTAGTCATAAAAGTAATCATAATGGGAAATGTAATTTATACAGTTGATATACGGTACAAGAAATCTTTTTTCTGGATGAAACATAATTATATTTGTAATTCATTTTTATTTGTTTATTAGTTATCGTGCGGCAATGTACAGTAGATATGTAGTGATGTCTCGGGACAAGTAAAAGCTACTGAAAGCGGAAATAACCGGTGGCAGCTCCGACCAGTCCGAGAATTCCAAGTTGATGACCTTTCGACCACAGCCGTTCAATAAACGTTTTATTGAATGGAATTACAAGATAACCCTCTATTCATTTTACTTTGATTTTTGCCGTTCACCATATAGATGCTATTACGATTTTATTTGATTCGGTTCCAAGCAATAATCCCAGGAATATAAAACCGTATGGTTGATTTCATTTCGATAAGGACGACATAGGAAATCTTCAATTTTCCTATGTTTCACATCAAAAAAGTTTTAGGAGACATATGCACTCTATGGTGCATAGACAGAAGGAAAAACTAAATGATGGTTTGTTAGTACGTAGTGACAGCTGACCTAATCTCAAACCGATTAGATGTGCATAGACAATTAGGGAAATAGCGTATCATTTAAATCCTAAACAGAAAAATGTAAATAGGGAATAGATGTGGGCATCACACAATATATATTGAACGGAAGTTTCTCACAAAAGGTTAAAACGAGTTCACCTCCATAACGACGTATGTATCATCAACTAAGAGTAAGATACGCCGACAAATTTTATGAACAAACCATTGTCGAGGTGTCATGTTATCCTGTATGTGGGTATACTGTTGTGATGGGCCAAGAGCATAGGGATGGCATCATATGATTCATCATGCAAAGTGAACTCTCGACCCACAACTTAAAACCCCTAAGTCCGAGTCCCCTCGTCGACTCGGTGGATGAGATGGGTGGCTCCTAACAAGGACGACACAGTTGCACAGTCCTTCCATGGTTCTCAACGGAGAGCAGACCTTTCACATTGTATGATGAATCATAATATACAAAACATTTACTCTCCTACCACTGACACCCACATGGTAGATGGGTTGTAAAAGTGCATCAGTTCCAAGTTTGAAGAATGAAGTTCACATCAAGTGAGAAGTGGTCAGTCTTACTAATAGATAGCACTGCGTAGTAGCTTGCCTCTATTCCAGGCAGGAATTATTGGAGCTCCAAATGACACTTCATATCGTGATGACCTACCTCTTTGTATCGCATTGGAACACAGTAGATTCATTCCTAGAATGTATAATTGATACAAGGAGCCTTGATCCTAGATAATGGTAAATCCACTGACAATGTTTCAAATTGAAAATTACTGCGCTTCCAACAGGAATCGGAAGGGTGACCATTCGCCTATTCAACAGGTGCTTCACCAGCTGAGCTCTATCTGGAAAGCCTGTCGGGCGTGAATATACAATGACGTGCAAATCCCTGACTGTTATAGCATAATCATCGCGATTCACACACATCAGCATGAATTGAAGAAAGTTGTTTGTTCCTGTTCTGTGCAAGCACTTCGAGTTTAATGGAGACACGCAAGCAACACCGACTCAGAACTGTCACTGTTCAAAGTCGTTTATGAGAGTGGGGCGGGCGGTATTTCAAACAACCAGTATCCTTGTGTTTCACTGCAGACGTAATATTTTTTTCTCCATTGGGCAAAGGCTTTTCTAATGCTTTTTATTCATCGAACAAATTCTCCCTTCCCACTGGCAAAACCATTGTGATCGGTTATAATCTCGTAAACACCTGAAAAATATTGACTTGTATCAGCTGAACACCGTACTTCCTGGTTTCCGTTGAAAGTTTTAACCGACCAGTGACTATTTCAATTGGGACACTCGTATCCTCACGGATATTTATTGTCAAAAATCTCTTGATCGCAAGCCGAAACCAATCGTTTCATTCAGATGATAAATTACATTTCAGATTTCTGTTCGTTTTTGATCAAAAGAGAAAAATTGAATACAAACTTTAGAAACTCAGGTCAGTATTAACGAAATATTTCAGCTCCCGCCGTATCCTTCAGATAAGAAAACAAACAGTAGATAAGTAAATCCAATGTCTAGTAAAAACAAGGAGCAATGATTATTTCGGGAAGCCGATTTCCGCGATCTGAAGTACACACTATCGGGATGAGGAAAACCCTTCACGAGAACATACAGTGGGTAGCCTTTTGGCACGCTCGCTAACGTACTTGAGTACGCGTAATTGAGATTGAAAAAATCATGGAAATACTGTGCCGTTACAGTCTACAGGGATTACTAACTGCGATGAAGCGTTGGCTTCTAGACATCAATAGATTTTGCCCACTGAAATTTTAGCATGCGGTTGAGCCAGCGCTCATTTAGGACTCGTTTTCAGTTTCGAAAAATATCGACTTGGCGAATATTATCAGAAGGTACACATTTTCTCCCTCAGGAATCTTAGTGCCTCAGCAGACGTGGCTGTATTCTGATATTGATGATTAGCTTGTCGAACTCACACGATATCATATTCTCCGGATTGACCGGACCTGTCAGTATGGGAATAATGTATGTCACACTTTTCTGGTACATACCTCTAACGAAAGAGATTTACCTACATTGACAAATAGATTGCTTGCGTATCGACGGAGTGCAATGCACGGTTCCTCAGCAAATATACATCGATCGTTATTACGAATATATAACAGCACCTCCTTGTTCATCAGGTAGTATTGATGTATTCAGTAACACAGTTCTTTTAGAAATACCTGAAGAAATTGAGATTTCACGTGTGCTTGTCGCTGGAGATTTTAATCATTTGGATGTCAGTTTTTAAACTGCCTCGCGGTAACAAAAATTGTGAACTTCCTTACAAGAAGAATAGGCAGGCTGATTTCCTTATAGTAAAGTTAGTTCAAAGGAGAATCCCTATATCTAACTCTAATCACTGTCGTATAGCCTTACCCCAAGATTTATTCGACGTCATATCACTTCGTGCGTACAAGTTCATCTGACCGCAGGATTTTCCACGGCCAGTGCAACTCAGAGCATCTAACATTACCACAAAAAAGTGGTTGGGAAATTAATTTTGGTCAGTTCTACAAATCTGCTATCCCACTCATGTGTGACCATCATGCAAGTTATTTGAACTTTAATTAAAATGTGTGTTGCTCAGAAGAGTCGACTTACTTTCGACATGCCAGGTTTTTGTTTACCTATATGGAGACTTTAGGACGACAAGAAGAACATGGCTGGAGATCGTCCATCAGTGAATTAAATGACTCATTCAGTGACATTTTTAACTACAAAAATGGAAAGGCTGTGCACATAAACAACAGATTCGTAGGACAATAATGAAGCTACGTGGTATGATCTCCGCACAATGGGGACTCTACAAGACGGCTATAGATTTCAGTCAAATGTTTTCTACACAAGCTTCACTCTGTATATCAATATCGGAATTTAGTTTTGAGGCTAGCACAGACCCGGATGTGTTTTCCATCCAAATTAGTCCGGTGAACCCAAAATCAGAAAGGCTGTACTGCTTAATTAACTTTAACCCACCTTCCTTGAGGAATGTGTTCTTTATTTGGCCAATTCCTTGCAATTCCCTCTAGCAAATGCATTGAAGAAAATACCATTTCCGACTGACAGAGGCCAGTTTGTATCACTTCTATAACAAAACCGTGCTAAAAATCCCCTTGCTACATGCGTCACCTCGTGTCTTGATATTTAAGATGATAACTAGTTTGTTCGTCGAAAGAAACATTCCACAATGAACACCCTGAAATGTTTGGTCAACTCCATCCTATTCTTCATCCAATACACCGAAAAATTCTTTCTATTGTGTTATCTTGATTACTTTGATGCACGCAGTAGTGTTGATAGAACTCTACTGTTGTCAGTGTTGGAAAAATCACGTACGCCTCCAGCTCCGTCCTCACTGGTGATAAAGTATTTCACTGAAAGAACTCGGTTTACCAACTTCAAAGGCAGTAAAGTTGATTTTCTGCTTATCACCACAAGAATATTTATGCTATCACTATTCCCCTTTTTGCTTTGTTCGTTTTATATTCGCAACTTACCCAAAGCTTCTGATGTTCACCTGATTGAGTGCGCTGACACATTGCCGTTGGGACTAAATCAGACAGTAACTTTCGGTTTTCTGGGCATCTTGATTTCCCGTGTTTTATTATCTGGTGATCCTGGTTGTGCCAATTATTCATTTTCTATTTATTCGTAAAGTCAGCAGTCATACGCAGAGAATGCTGTACAGACTAGCGTGCTACGGGAAATCCATCTCTTAAGATGAAGAAAACCACCTTTTGACTTCAGTTACGACTTATTCTCTGTCATTTTCTCGGAATGCAAATATCATTTTCTTTCCTAGAGGTATATTGTTTCTTGACCTTCAGAGTACATACAACTTCCTGCTCGTGGAAACCAGGTAGCTTCACTAATAAGGTGAACTATATTTTTCATCAACAGATGTCTTGATTGCTGGTGCTTTTCGCCCCGAAAAAGTGGAACCTTACTTCCCTCTGCTGAGACCAATTTTGGAATTTCAATTAACTAAAATCACAACATTTCACGGGTGTTCTTCCGGCATGATTTTGGACGACTTGCGTTGAATAATTTCCCCTTAAAAATGCTATAACACAAACCTAGAAGAATACTGTTTCCAAGCGTTAACCTTGGGGGTCGGAGTCACACAGCACCAAGTCATTTTACTAATAAAGTCCACTAAATATTCCGCTGATGGATTTATTGATGCATGCAGTGTTCCAACCTGGGAAATGCTAATATTAAATCCATCTGTGAAAGAATGGGCTGAAACTTTGCTAACGGAAGACTTGATCCACTTAGTAGACAGCTCGATGGTTTGCCGGCCAGCCAGCACGTCTTTGCTTGTTTTGAAACAGGAACAAGATTAAGTCAAATGAAGCGGACCGAAGGAATAATCAGAAGCCAACTATCCTCCGAGTTGAATCAACCAGCTGGGTTTATTTCCAGACTAACAGCTCAGAACAGCTGACTGTGAATAACAGGTGGACCACTGCTTGTTCAGGACAGGATTTGGCTATGGCCATCAGGTTAGTAGTTGGACAATCACCGCTGTATGTACTCCAGCCGCTGGAATGAGGCGTGATAAAGCGGCTGAAGTTTCAGCTTTACAGTTAAAAGGGTCAACAGCCAGAAAATCATTTCTAACAAAACCTAATCAGAAGATTGAACAACTTGCTCATGGCAGGATTCCTGAGATTATGTCACGACCACTATTATTTTGTCTTGTCGCACAAACTTCAGCCTGCCACTCAAAGCTAGTCAGGTAATAAGTATCGGAATATTGTAACGTCAAGCGATGCCGGAACAATTGACTTTTTTTTATAAATGTGGATGTTGCAAAGCTGAATGAAAAATGGGGAAATGTGACGAAGTACAATGAGCAGGAAACTCTCAAAAACAAGCCGTGCAATCTTTGTATGCAAATCATACTTCAAGAAGCAGGCGGCAAATGAGCAAGCCGATATTTCCAAGCTAGGTCTTTTAATTGGGAGCAAACTTCGGGTGGTTCTACTACCTCCTTTGAGTATTTATACCATGAAATGTCCACATTGATTAGTCGGTTCCGTCAACAGTGATGTCCATTCAGAGAAGGTTGCCGGGTACTGTGCTTCGTAAGTCCTTCTTCAACCTGTCTACCAAATGTTTCAGAGTGTTTCTTGAGATTCCGTTCACGATACCACAAAAACGACTGTGAAAATCTTCGCTGAACTTTGTCTTGTAGGATTCAGGTGGGGATGCTGTATCCCGGTCCGTAGTTGCAATAACACCGTATGTTTTGCTCCTAATACTGACGTATTTGGTGAAGTCCTTCAAATCATCTCTTCTTGCACATTCGATTAGCCTCCGTCGGTCTTCCGCCATCATCATCACCACTATCACTGAAAATGCAACAGTCCTACGGGGCTCACATATCTCAACGTTACGGACACCTCGTTTAAACCTTCTCCAATCAATTTGCGGTGCAGCATTTGATACCATTACTACGGTCAATTGGGCAGAAAATGATCGTCACACTTTCTCACTTGTTTGGTAAGCTTTGTAACACCAATATTTGTAAAAAAAATAGTAAATGAATTATTCTTGACATCATAGTATTCCGATACTTTCGATCTCACTGGCTTCCAGTGGCATGATTGAAGGCTGTATGTCAAGGCTAAATAACGGTGAGTCGTGACTGAAGAAACGTGGGTTGGGGCTAAAGACTAGCGGGTTTTGGCTAAAGCTTGATGGAAAAAGGTGTAGAAGATCAGTCGTGACATGAATGATCGGGAAACGCATACTACGCTTTCGAAAAATGCGGTAACCAGAACGCAATTGCTGACTTCTCTCCAGATATCAGGATTACCATTTGGGGTGTGATCGCATACGCAAATTATCATTGATAAATTTGGAATGCTAATTTTGAGGAAATGTGAAGGGATAACAGATGAGGATATGGGTGTCTCAAAATGTGCATGGTCTGGGGCCGCAAATTTACGATTGCTGCGGGCTTTGATCAAGGATTATTCCAGGACAAGCAAAGTGTGATGGAAATCATCCACCTCAGTAATGGACCTGATTACGCACAGGTCCATAGAGAACGACACACATGGTGTCGCTGGAATCGTGCGGATGTACAACAGTGTTTTATGCCAAAATTAGTGTGTTGCAATTTCAACCCAAATTGTGCTTCTCTGTCAACCTTGGAGGCAACATTTCACTCTTCTCCGGTATTCCACAACACGTTACGATATTCGAAGACATAAAATACACACTGATATCCGTTTGACAGCTGCCCAACAGCCAAAATCACTCAATTTTATTAAATGTTAGCATTCAGTCAAGTAATATACGTCTGCACATAACTTCCACCCAGCTGGTTTATTGCCATGGCAACATATCAAGTGTACTTTTACGTGGTTAGTTTTCGGTCAGGTCCTTCAACCCAACGGCTAACAAACTGAAGCTCCATATGTCGGCCATGTTATTTTTGCTCACAATAATTTCAAACCTACTGGTGGATATGCTTGCTTGTCGGTCGATATATTCGGTGAAGAATATTATTATAGCTTTACAACCACACCGAACCACACGCTATTCCTTCTTTTGTCTAACTGTTGTGTAGTCCGTTAGGAAGATAGTGAACTACTTTATAGTTTGCGCGCATTGCGCTGTGATCTGAGCAGTTGTCATAGTGATCCGATGCTGTTCTGCAGTTCTGCTTTTTCAAGGCCAGTCCGGACAAAGCCTTTTTGTCAGTTTGTCTCCAACCAGAACACTTTCGATCTAATCTTGGGCTAACTTGATATGTTGTCCAATTAAGACTCCCATTACATGGAATGCTCTGTCGAGACCCTCATCTGAGCCCCGTCAACTCCCGTACAGCGACAATGCATCAAATGCAGCAGCCTCTGTCCACGTATATTTTCTTTCATTCCATCGAAATGCCATACTACTCATATCGATACATTTCTTACTGTTTGTTGAATTTTCCAGTATTTGTCGGGACGAATGTAAACTGTTCCTAGATTGGCTATTAAATGATCAACAGTTATGGAAGCTACCGCAAATGATATATCTACTGGTTCGTGATTGTTCTTGGCATGGTGTAATGCTTGCATAAACAAAAATTACTTGACCCCAGTTCGGTAAACCGTAAAAGCATGACCAAATAGGTGAAACTACCAGTTAAATTTGAACACGTAAACCAAAAGACAAAAAACAGAAGAGATTTTGCTTCCGTGCACTTTCATCAGCCATATACGGAAATAATTGGTTTGAAAAGAAAAAAATATGGTACGAATTACGTAATGAGATGGTCTTGTGTCACGTGTAGCTGAGAGTGTGTGATTGTGGATGGTTGGCATAGGCCACGAAATGCTGAGACAGAAGAACATATCCTTCGGGAAGAACGTCTGGTTTGGTATGCCTGATTGATATAATCTCTAGTATCCTTAATCGATGTTTGTCGCGATGATGCATCAGTACTGCCAACGAGTTGACCGAGTGTTCCATTTGACCACTTCAGTCGAGCAGTGAGGTTTCAGATAAGTCACGACGTCGAGTATGGAGTAAACGTATACGCTATATTTTTTACAGTGCAACACACAAAACTTATGGAATGGGGTCACGTCAAGTCGAAGGCTGCCTGACAGGCAAGTGACCGTTGGTGACGATAACAGAATCAGGGACGTTAAGATAAAAGTATCAGATTGATCAATTACTCAGAGATTTCTCTGTGGTCAGTTTGAATATATTTCACTTGTTGTTGGACATAATGTTCAGTTCATTTGAGCCTGTTCACGACATTTTTGGATTAGATAAAAATGTGTCCAGATAGTTTTGATGTTAGCGCGGCCCCGTAGCTTTCAACGCTGCGTAATAATTCCTTTTTCCGAAAGGCAAATATTAATTCTGCCAAAGATAAGGCGGAAAACGATGGGTGTATTGCCTCTGGTCCCAAGTCTATCTAACATATTTCGGGTATACGGTCTCCTCAACATCCTTCAACTGCCTTCTTATAAATCTTCATTGTCATCGTTTTTATGACACCCCTCCCAACCGGAGCCTTTCGAAAAGAGCATCACTCTATTTGTGAAGCAATATGTCCTAAGTTAAAGCCTTGAGTGGCCTCTCTGCACTTTTGGGCTGTGCTCACTTGTGCCTCGATCTCAGAGTGGAGGTGAGAATTCTTTTCGTTTTCGATCTGACAGTCTTTTTATTATCTTCAATATTTTCATCAAATCCTCACGAAAGCGCCGCTGTCTCAGCAAAAGCTGGTCCAGGGCTATAAGTAACTCTGTGTTTGTATTTTCGCCTTGACCAGTCCCATTCTCCTGAAAATCTTTTGTACCTTTCCCAGACACTCCATGTCTTTATTGTAGCAGGATGCCCATGCTTGCACATAGTGTTCTAGGTTTGGCCTAACTGTTGTTTTGCATAGGGGCACGAAAACCCCGAGTCTCTGTACAGCATTGTAGCTTCAACTGGAAAAGTTTCTATTCTCGCTTTATTTGCTGTCGTTGTGCACTACTTGCATGGCTTGAGCCCGTTGTATAGCACCACATCCAGATATCTGCCTTGAGAGACCTTTCTGTAGCGAAACCACAACACTGCTGCTGGTCACAGTATTGCGCAAGCTCAAGAGGAAGGATCCAATTGTGCTGCCAGTTTTGGACGGCTAGCACGTTACTCTCCATCTCAATTCTATCTATCTTGATATCATTAGGAAACATAAGACTAAGGTAGCTAATTTCATGAACCACAGCATCGGCGAAGTTGGGGAAATCCATAAGCCCGAGCACCGATCCCAATTGGATTTTGCAGGTTCCCTCTCCTGGTTGGGAGAACTGACTACCCACCCTAACACTAAATGTTCGTCATCCTAGAAAGCTATTTGCCTTTTCCCATATATTTCCAACAACTCTTATGTGCGCAGTCTCACGCCTAAGAATCTGAAGCCCCAGGAACAGAAAACTTGGTGGGAGACCACGTAACCCACTTCAACCGTGTAGCCCTCATCCAGCCGTCTGGTGAACCCATCTACATCATTTTCTGTATTCTTTTGCGCGCTTCCTCAAAATGTAGCTATCATCTATCAATCGGTTCACACTTTCGGAAGACCCCAATCAGCTTCCAGGACACTGAAACTGGGTATTCGCTTGGACACTGAAGGCGGTTTTTATCTGATCCGTCCTCCAATAGACTCATAACTAAATCCCAAACCCCTTTCGGTCAATTGATTTTACGGATTCAGCTTGCCACTCAGTCAAGTTGCAGCGAAGTTTTAATGGGTGCAATATTTACGAAAGTTTCCAAAGTATCTCATTTCAAGAAATAATGCGATGGTTTTAAAGTGGCTTTCCACAGTTATAGTTCATTGGCGACAAATTCTACTAAACTTTATTGTTCCTCGATCATTTTTGACGGTCTTCTTAAAGGAAATTTTGTCTTTTCTCGAAAGTCCATTAAAAAAATATGTCGCGACCCAGTGGTGCCTCTCACCTTAAATTCATTAGCTTCCTAACAGAGCAGCAATTCGCTTCATGTGACGAACCTTGCAGCAATATCACAATTTGGCTACTTAACAACACTGAAAAAGTTATAACCAACTTGTTCTGAAAGCAACCAGTTCTAGCAAACCTCGTATTCTTCAGGATTGCTGAATGACAATGTCATTTCGTAACCATATTGGTAACAGTATGCCACAGAAATACATGGAATGTGTTCGGTAGTGTCACAGATCGGAAGTTAGGAGACATTGTCGAATAAGCTACTACCCACATTCATCCATTTCATTATATGCTGGGTGAAGATTGGTGTTCGTTCCAACACACCGCTAAGTCGGTCACAGAGAAATGGGCTATTAAAATGACTAGGAAACGAAAGCATAGACCGGGTGCGAGACAACTGGTTCAGATTTTATTATCCGTCTGATCATCCACTGTACTGCAATCCAAAGTGGAATAACTAGTTAGTTCATCAGTACGTACTCATAAATTTGCAGCTACACACAAACAATCAACACAAGCTGAACCTATATGCACACCAGAATCCCCTCAGACAGTCGTTCGAAATAAGGAGAGAAATATCGAAGTACACGAATTAAGTTTTGGTTATCACGATGTGCACCCGTTCATCATCCGGTAATCGAGACTGTCCTAATTAAATAAAGACGCATTGGATAAACCACCATCCTCAGCTAGACATGATCTAATCATACGATTACCACCAACGCACGTCAGTGCTATTTAAATCCATCCCGCCGGTGTGGTACTTCTGGAAAACAATGAGTCTCAAAAAGACTACCATTATTTTGCGCTTCCCAACATCAAATTTGTCCTGGCATGATACCACATATTCATTTGGCTGCCATAAGGGGGCCAGCATGTTGTTCTCCCACAGACCTGTTTTTATTTTTAACCGTAAGCCCTGGCCTGATTACCCCGGTCAAAAAGAAAACGGTTGCCTCTGGACTAGAACAGTGTAATCACATTTCTTCGCAGAGTGGTTTTACTAGGCAATGTGATGCACGTACAAATCGATGGACACGCATGATTGGATGACGCATGCGAAGGTGACACAAAGGCTGGCCAGTCACGTTCGACCTGATGAGCGTGGACGGATATCAACTGCAGCGTGAATCGGACTGGTTTGTGGTCTCACTACACCTCTCTCTTTTGAGGATGTTCGGTAATCTGAGCTACGGTAGTTTCATAAGTTCGATTCCTGAGTTTGATATTCGACCAGCGCATGGGGCACCGAATACATCTGGTGTCTCCGGTCTAACTCCTCAAGTGTCTCTATGGGGGTGACGACATCTTCTGGGCTTGTCTTGACATCTAGATGATCCGTCAATACATCCATGGGTATTATGCGACGGGCCAGAATGCTAATAGGTTATGATTTCGAGCTACGCTTGATGAAAGCTACAAGCGTTAAAGAGGCTACAGTATCCGATTTTCTGAGTTGGTGGTAGTACCCACAGTGATTCTCATCAAGGATCTTTTGCAATAAGATTTCACGTGTTAGGACCGAGATCGGTTAGCAGTGTATCAAGAAATCGACGCGCCATGTGAAATGTTATGGTAAAGTTTTATTGTTCGAATGACCCTGATATCAGGGACACTTAGTGTGGACGGAGCTTCAACACCTATCCTTGCAATGAACGACTCCACAAAAAGACAGACTAGTATATGAACACACCATGACTAACACCGGATTTTTCTAAGCTGTCACTCCACTTTCATTTGCTGATAAAGCCTATCTTCACAAAGGTCACCCGTGATGATCGAAACGTGGATAACTTACCAACAATTTCGGCTATTCATAGAAAGTATTTTTGGCATGAGGAGTCCGAATGTTATGTAACGGAAATTTCACTTGGTAGAGCATCTGTCCGCTATGCAGAGTGTCGCCGGTTCGATTCTGACTCATGTCGTTCGACTTTTCGGTGTGAAAAATGCAAGTGGATTTTCCAATACACAAGATACAGACGATGTTGTTATTGAACAAAGAACGTTTAACTATAGGCTTTACATAACGTTAAGGTACTTTATATGGACCGTACGGATTACGTTTTTTGTTCTGTCGCTTACACGACTGGTCTGACCTTTTATTTGTCCGATATGTTCGAATGGAATGGATATGGATAAAGTTAACTTGTTGCCGCATGCATTATGGACCACTGTTTTCATAACCTTTAAACTGCTTAAGTTATTTGTAGATTTTCGAGGAATGGACCACGTGCTGATATTTATCGACCTAGAATCTTTATTTCACGGCAGTTTTACTGGTGAGAATTTAGTCAGAATGCAAAATATAGGATCTAGGCAATCAGACGGGACCCTTTAAGATGTAGGTGGATTTTCTGTTATAGTTTGCCTACTAACAGACATAAAAGTAGCTCGGGGCAGAGTACAGTTTGGGTGGGCCAGGAGAAGTCTCTAAGGTTTATTTCACGACTCAAGAGACAAACTTTTACGGAAATCCACCGGGTACACGCCTCGATCAGTAGGACAAGCCCCAGTTCACATACCGATCTGAATTGGTCACTGAATGCCGCTGGTACGAGGCCAATGGCTAAGGCTTTTGTGGGTGTCGGTAACGCAAAATACGGATAAACACGCTCATAATTCTTGCAGCTGTCAGTCTATACATTTTGACATCCGAAGCGTCGCTTGGCCGCCACTCTAAGACGGGGCCCAACTCCAGTCTATCATTTGTATGCCCAGATGATTTATAACACTACGCGGCAACCTTGGAGGCGGACTGAAATCCGGATACATTTGCTCCAGTGTAACTGCACCACAGTTCTTGCTTCCCTTTATTAGTCTCGGAGTCAGTCTGTGACCGCGGTGTGACTTCAGTTGCCTTGTTCACCTCTCCCACTTGGAGCGTATGAAGCCAACATAGAGGCTTGTCTCTGTCTACTGGTCCTATCACTAATCACTTCTCGCTCACCTGGTTCGGTCACGTGATAGTTACTGAGCCTCTCAATTCACGTCACGACAAGGTGTGGTGAGAAGGTGTGGTCACCTACGCGAAGCGCGTAGGGTTGGCTGATAAGCCGGTCTTCAGACCAATTAGGGGGAAATCTCAAAGTGAATGAAAAACGTAATCCGTACGGTGCATATAAAGTACCTTAACGTTATGTAAAGCCTATAGTAAAACGTTCTTTGTTCAATAACAACATCGTCTGTATCTTGTGTATTGGAAAATCCACTTGCATTTTTCACACCGAAAAGTCGAACGACATGAGTCAGAATCGAACCGGCGACACTCTGCATAACGGACAGATGCTCTACCAAGTGAAATTTCCGTTACATAAGATTCGGACTCCTCATGCCAAAAATACTTTCTATGAATAGCCGAAATTGTTGGTAAGTTATCCACGTTTCGATCATCACGGGTGACCTTTGTGAAGATAGGCTTTATCAGCAAATGAAAGTGGAGTGACAGCTTAGGAAAATCCGATGTTAGTCATGGTGTGTTCATATACTAGTCTGTCTTTTTGTGGAGTCGTTCATTGCAAGGATAGGTGTTGAAGCTCCGTCCACACTAAGTGTCCCTGATATCAGGGTCATTCGAACAATAAAACTTTACCATAACATTTCACATGGCGCGTCGATTTCTTGATACACTGCTAACTGATCTCGGTCCTAACACGTGAAATCTTATTGCAAAAGATCCTTGATGAGAATCACTGTGGGTACTACCACCAACTCAGAAAATCGGATACTGTAGCCTCTTTAACGCTTGTAGCTTTCATCAAGCGTAACTCGAAATCATAACCTATTAGCATTCTGGCCCGTCGCATAATACCCATGGATGTATTGACGGATCATCTAGATGCCAAGACAAGCCCAGAAGATGTCGTCACCCCCATAGAGACACTTGAGGAGTTAGACCGGAGACACCAGATGTATTCGGTGTCCCATGCGCTGGTCGAATATCAAACTCAGGAATCGAACTTATGAAACTACCGTAGCTCAGATTACCGAACATCCTCAAAAGAGAGAGGTGTAGTGAGACCACAAACCAGTCCGATTCACGCTGCAGTTGATATCCGTCCACGCTCATCAGGTCGAACGTGACTGGCCAGCCTTTGTGTCACCTTCGCATGCGTCATCCAATCATGCGTGTCCATCGATTTGTACGTGCATCACATTGCCTAGTAAAACCACTCTGCGAAGAAATGTGATTACACTGTTCTAGTCCAGAGGCAACCGTTTTCTTTTTGACTGGGGTAATCAGGCCGGGGCTTACGGTTAAAAATAAAAACAGGTCTGTGGGAGAACAACATGCTGGCCCCCTTATGGCAGCCAAATGAATATGTGGTATCATGCCAGGACAAATTTGATGTTGGGAAGCGCAAAATAATGGTAGTCTTTTTGAGACTCATTGTTTTCCAGAAGTACCACACCGGCGGGATGGATTTAAATAGCACTGACGTGCGTTGGTGGTAATCGTATGATTAGATCATGTCTAGCTGAGGATGGTGGTTTATCCAATGCGTCTTTATTTAATTAGGACAGTCTCGATTACCGGATGATGAACGGGTGCACATCGTGATAACCAAAACTTAATTCGTGTACTTCGATATTTCTCTCCTTATTTCGAACGATTGTCTGAGGGGATTCTGGTGTGCATATAGGTTCAGCTTGTGTTGATTGTTTGTGTGTAGCTGCAAATTTATGAGTACGTACTGATGAACTAACTAGTTATTCCACTTTGGATTGCAATACAGTGGATGATCAAACGGATAATAAAATCTGAACCAGTTGTCTCGCACCCGGTCTATGCTTTCGTTTCCTAGTCATTTTAATAGCCCATTTCTCTGTGACCGACTTAGCGGTGTGTTGGAAGAAACACTAATCTTCACCCAGCATATAATGAAATGGATGAATGTGGGTAGTAGCTTATTCGACAATGTCTCCTAACTTCCGATCTGTGACACTACCGAACACATTCCATGTATTTCTGTGGCATACTGTTACCAATATGGTTACGAAATGACATTGTCATTCAGCAATCCTGAAGAATACGAGGTTTGCTAGAACTGGTTGCTTTCAGAACAAGTTGGTTATAACTTTTTCAGTGTTGTTAAGTAGCCAAATTGTGATATTGCTGCAAGGTTCGTCACATGAAGCGAATTGCTGCTCTGTTAGGAAGCTAATGAATTTAAGGTGAGAGGCACCACTGGGTCGCGACATATTTTTTTAATGGACTTTCGAGAAAAGACAAAATTTCCTTTAAGAAGACCGTCAAAAATGATCGAGGAACAATAAAGTTTAGTAGAATTTGTCGCCAATGAACTACAACTGTGGAAAGCCACTTTAAAACCATCGCATTATTTCTTGAAATGAGATACTTTGGAAACTTTCGTAAATATTGCACCCATTAAAACTTCGCTGCAACTTGACTGAGTGGCAAGCTGAATCCGTAAAATCAATTGACCGAAAGGGGTTTGGGATTTAGTTATGAGTCTATTGGAGGACGGATCAGATAAAAACCGCCTTCAGTGTCCAAGCGAATACCCAGTTTCAGTGTCCTGGAAGCTGATTGGGGTCTTCCGAAAGTGTGAACCGAGTGATAGATGATAGCTACATTTTGAGGAAGCGCGCAAAAGAATACAGAAAATGATGTAGATGGGTCCACCAGACGGCTGGATGAGGGCTACACGGTTGAAGTGGGTTACGTGGTCTCCCACCAAGTTTTCTGTTCCTGGGGCTTCAGATTCTTAGGCGTGAGACTGCGCACATAAGAGTTGTTGGAAATATATGGGAAAAGGCAAATAGCTTTCTAGGATGACGAACATTTAGTGTTAGGGTGGGTAGTCAGTTCTCCCAACCAGGAGAGGGAACCTGCAAAATCCAATTGGGATCGGTGCTCGGGCTTATGGATTTCCCCAACTTCGCCGATGCTGTGGTTCATGAAATTAGCTACCTTAGTCTTATGTTTCCTAATGATATCAAGATAGATAGAATTGAGATGGAGAGTAACGTGCTAGCCGTCCAAAACTGGCAGCACAATTGGGTCCTTCCTCTTGAGCTTGCGCAATACTGTGACCAGCAGCAGTGTTGTGGTTTCGCTACAGAAAGGTCTCTCAAGGCAGATATCTGGATGTGGTGCTATACAACGGGCTCAAGCCATGCAAGTAGTGCACAACGACAGCAAATAAAGCCATAATAGAAACTTTTCCAGTTGAAGTTACAATGCTGTACAGAGACTCGTGGTTTTCGTGCCCCTATGCAAAACAACAGTTAGGCCAAACCTAGAACACTATGTGCAAGCATGGGCATCCTGCTACAATAAAGACATGGAGTGTCTGGGAAAGGTACAAAAGATTTTCAGGAGAATGGGACTGGTCAAGGCGAAAATACAAACACAGAGTTACTTATAGCCCTGGACCAGCTTTTTCTGAGACAGCGGCGCTTTCGTGAGGATTTGATGAAAATATTTAAGATAATAAAAAGACTGTCAGATCGAAAACGAAAAGAATTCTCACCTCCACTCTGAGATCGAGGCACAAGTGAGCACAGCCCAAAAGTGCAGAGAGGCCACTCAAGGCTTTAACTTAGGACATATTGCTTCACAAATAGAGTGATGCCCTTTTCGAAAGGCTCCGGTTGGGAGGGGTGTCATAAAAACGATGACAATGAGGATTTATAAGAAGGCAGTTGGAGGATGTTGAGGAGACCGTATACCCGAAATATGTTAGATAGACTTGGGACCAGAGGCAATACACCCATCGTTTTCCGCCTTATCTTTGGCAGAATTAATATTTGCCTTTCGGAAAAAGGAATTATTACGCAGCGTTGAAAGCTAGGGGGCCGCGCTAACATCAAAACTATCTGGACACATTTTTATCCAATCCAAAAATGTCGTGAACAGGCTCAAATGAACTGAACATTATGTCCAACAACAAGTAAAATATATTCAAACTGACCACAGAGAAATCTCTGAGTAATTGATCAATCTGAGACTTTTATCTTAACGTCCCTGATTCTGTTATCGTCACCAACGGTCACTTGCCTGTCGGGCAGCCTTCGACTTGACGTGACCCCATTCCATAAGTTTTGTGTGTTGCACTGTAAAAAATATAGCGTATACGTTTACTCCATACTCGACGTCGTGACTCATCTGAAACCTCACTGCTCGACTGAAGTGGTCAAATGGAACACTCGGTCAACTCGTTGGCAGTACTGATGCATCATCGCGACAAACATCGATTAAGGATACTAGAGATTATATCAATCAGGCATACCAAACCAGACGTTCTTCCCGAAGGATATGTTCTTCTGTCTCAGAATTTCGTGGCCTATGCCAACCATCCACAATCACACACTCTCAGCTACACGTGACACAAGACCATCTCATTACGTAATTCGTACCATATTTTTTTCTTTTCAAACCAATTATTTCCGTATATGGCTGATGAAAGTGCACGGAAGCAAAATCTCTTCTGTTTTTTGTCTTTTGGTTTACGTGTTCAAATTTAACTGGTAGTTTCAACTATTTGGTCATGCTTTTACGGTTTACCGAACTGGGGTCAAGTAATTTTTGTTTATCTAAGCATTACACCATGCCAAGAACAATCACGAACCAGTAGATATATCATTTGCGGTAGCTTCCATAACTGTTGATCATTTAATAGCCAATCTAGGAACAGTTTACATTCGTCCCGACAAATACTGGAAAATTCAACAAACAGTAAGAAATGTATCGATATGAGTAGTATGGCATTTCGATGGAATGAAAGAAAATATACGTGGACAGAGGCTGCTGCATTTGATGCATTGTCGCTGTACGGGAGTTGACGGGGCTCAGATGAGGGTCGCGACAGAGCATTCCATGTAATGGGAGTCTTAATTGGACAACATATCAAGTTAGCCCAAAATTAGATCGAAAGTGTTCTGGTTGAAGACAAACTGACAAAAAGGCTTTGTCCGGACTGGCCTTGAAAAAGCAGAACTGCAGAACAGCATCGGATCACTATGACAACCGCTCAGATCACAGCGCAATGCGCGCAAACTATAAAGTAGTTCACTATCTTCCTAACGGACTACACAACAGTTAGACAAAAGAAGGAATAGCGTGTGGTTCGGTGTGGTTGTAAAGCTATAATAATATTCTTCACCGAATATATCGACCGACAAGCAAGCATATCCACCAGTAGGTTTGAAATTATTGTGAGCAAAAATAACATGGCCGACATATGGAGCTTCAGTTTGTTAGCCGTTGGGTTGAAGGACCTGACCGAAAACTAACCACGTAAAAGTACACTTGATATGTTGCCATGGCAATAAACCAGCTGGGTGGAAGTTATGTGCAGACGTATATTACTTGACTGAATGCTAACATTTAATAAAATTGAGTGATTTTGGCTGTTGGGCAGCTGTCAAACGGATATCAGTGTGTATTTTATGTCTTCGAATATCGTAACGTGTTGTGGAATACCGGAGAAGAGTGAAATGTTGCCTCCAAGGTTGACAGAGAAGCACAATTTGGGTTGAAATTGCAACACACTAATTTTGGCACAATACACTGTTGTACATCCGCATGATTCCAGCGACACCATGTGTGTCGTTCTCTATGGACCTGTGCGTAATCAGGTCCATTACTGGGGTGGATGATTTCCATCACACTTTGCTTATCATGGAATAATCCTTGATCAAAGCCCGCAGCAATCGTAAATTTGCGGCCCCAGACCATGCACATTTTGAGACACCCATATCCTCATCTGTTATCCCTTCACATTTCCTCAAAATTAGCATTCCAAATTTATCAATGATAATTTGCGTATGCGATCACACCCCAAATGGTAATCCTGATATCTGGAGAGAAGTCAGCAATTGCGTTCTGGTTACCGCATTTTTCGAAAGCGTAGTATGCGTTTCCCGATCATTCATGTCACGACTGATCTTCTACACCTTTTTCCATCAAGCTTTAGCCAAAACCCGCTAGTCTTTAGCCCCAACCCACGTTTCTTCAGTCACGACTCACCGTTATTTAGCCTTGACATACAGCCTTCAATCATGCCACTGGAAGCCAGTGAGATCGAAAGTATCGGAATACTATGATGTCAAGAATAATTTATTTACTATTTTTTTTACCAATATTGGTGTTACAAAGCTTACCAAACAAGTGAGAAAGTGTGACGATCATTTTCTGCCCAATTGACCGTAGTAATGGTATCAAATGCTGCACCGCAAATTGATTGGGGAAGGTTTAAACGAGGTGTCCGTAACGTGGAGATATGTGAGCCCCGTAGGATTGTTGCATTTTCAGTGATAGTGGTGATGATGATGGCGGAAGACCGACGGAGGCTAATCGAATGTGCAAGAAGAGATGATTTGAAGGACTTCACCAAATACGTCAGTATTAGGAGCAAAACATACCGTGTTATTGCAACTACGGACCGGGATACAGCATTCCCACCTGGATCCTACAAGACAAAATTCAGCAAAGAATTTCACAGTCGTTTTTGTGGTATCGTGAACGGAATCTCAAGAAACACTCTGAAACATTTGGTAGACAGGGTGAAGAAGGACTTACGAAGCACAGTACCCGGCAACCTTCTCTGAATGGACATCACTATTGACGGAACCGACTAATCAATGTGGACATTTCATAGTATAAATATTCAAAGGAGGTAGTAGAGCCACCCGAAGTTTGCTCCCAATTAAAAGACCTAGCTTGAAAATATCGGCTTGTTCATTTTCCGCCTGCTTCTTGAAGTATGATTTGCATACAAAGATTGCACGGCATGTTTTTGAGAGTTTCCTGCTCGGTGCACTTCGTCACATTTCCCTATTTTTCATTCAGCTTTGCAACATCCACATTTATAAAAAAGTCAATTGTTCTATCATCGCTTGACTTTACAATATTCCGATGCTTATTACCTGACTAGCTTTGAATGGTGGGCTGAAGTTTGTGCGGCAAGACAAAATAATAGTGGTCGTGACATAATCTCAGGAATCCTGCCATGAGCAAGTTGTTCAACCTTCTGATTAGGTTTTGTTAGAAATGATTTCCTGGCTGTTGACCCCTTTAACTGTAAAGCTGAAACTTCAGCCGCTTTATCACGCCTCATTCCAGCGGCTGGAGTACATACAGCGGTGACTGTCCAACTACTAACCTGATGGCCATAGCCAAATCCTGTCCTGAACAAGCAGTGGTCCACCTGTTATTCACAGTCAGCTGTTCTGAGCTGTTAGTCTGGAAATAAACCCAGCTGGTTGATTCAACTCGGAGGATAGTTGGCTTCTGATTATTCCTTCGGTCCGCTTCATTTGACTTAATCTTATTCCTGTTTCAAAACAAGCAAAGACGTGCTGGCTGGCCGGCAAACCATCGAGCTGTCTACTAAGTGGATCAAGTCTTCCGTTAGCAAAGTTTCAGCCCATTCTTTCACAGATGGATTTAATATTAGCACTTCCCAGGTTGGAACACTGCATGCATCAATAAATCCATCAGCGGAATATTTAGTGGACTTTATTAGTAAAATGACTTGGTGCTGTGTGAATCCGACCCCCAAGGTTAAAGCTTGGGAACCGTATTCTTCTAGGTTGTGATATAGCATTTTCAAGGGGAAATTATTCAACGCAAGTCGTTCAAAATCATGCCGGAATAACACCCGTGAAATGTTGTGATTTTAGTTAATTGAAATTCCAAAATTCGTCTCAGCAGAGGGAAGTAAGGTTCCACTTTTTCGGGGCGAAAAGCACCAGCAATCAAGATATCTGTTGATGAAAAATATAGTTCACCTTATTAGTGAAGCTACCTGGTTTCCACGAGCAGGAAGTTGTATGTACTCTGAAGATCAAGAAACAATATACCTCTAGGAAAGAAAATGATATTTGCATTCCGAGAAAATGACAGAGAATAAGTCGTAACTGAAGTCAAAAGGTGGTTTTCTTCATCTTAAGAGATGGATTTCCCGCAGCACGCTAGTCTGTGCAGCATTCTCTGCGTATGACTGCTGACTTTACGAATAAATAGGAAATGAATAATTGGCACAACCAGGATCACCAGATAATAAAACACGGGAAATCAAGATGCCCAGAAAACCGAAAGTTACTGTCTGATTTAGTCCCAACGGCAATGTGTCAGCGCACTCAATCAGGTGAACATCAGAAGCTTTGGGTAAGTTGCGAATATAAAACGAACAAAGCAAAAGGGGAATAGTGATAGCATAAATATTCCTGTGGTGATAAGCAGAAAATCAACTTTACTGCCTTTGAAGTTGGTAAACCGAGTTCTTTCAGTGAAATACTTTATCACCAGTGAGGACGGAGCTGGAGGCGTACGTGATTTTTCCAACACTGACAACAGTAGAGTTCTATCAACACTACTGCGTGCATCAAAGTAATCAAGATAACACAATCGAAAGCATTTTTCGGTGTATTGGATGAAGAATAGGATGGAGTTGACCAAACATTTTAGGGTGTTCATTGTGGAATGTTTCTTTCGACGAACAAACTAGTTATCATCTTAAATATCAAGACACGAGGTGACGCATGGAGCAAGGGGATTTTTAGCACGGTTTTGTTATAGAAGTGATACAAACTGGCCTCTGTCAGTCGGAAATGGTATTTTCTTCAATGCATTCGTTAGAGTGAATTGCAAGGAATTGGCCAAATAAAGAACACATTCCTCAAGGAAGGTGGGTTAAAGTTAATTAAGCAGTACAGCCTTTCTGATTTTGGGTTCACCGGACTGATTTGGATAGAAAACACATCTGGGTCTGTGCTAGCCTCAAAACTAAATTCCGGTATTGATATACGGAGTGAAGCTTGTGTAGAAAACATTTGACTGAAATCTATAGCCGTCTTGTAGAGTCCCCATTGTACGTAGATCATACCACGTAGCTTCATTATTGTCCTACGAATCTGTTGTTTATGTGCACAGCCTTTCCATTTTTGTAGTTAAAAATGTCACTGAATGAGTCATTTAATTCACTGATGGACGATCTCCAGCCATGTTCTTCTTGTCGTCCTAAAGTCTCCATATAGGTAAACAAAAACCTGGCATGTCGAAAGGAAGTCGACTCTTCTGGGCAACAAACATTTTAATTAAAGTTCAAGTAACTTGCATGATGGTCACACATGAGTGGGATATCAGATTTGTAGAACCGACCAAAATTAGTTTCCCAACCACTTTTTTGTGGTAATGTTAGATGCTCTGAGTTGCACTGGCCGTGGAAAATCCTGCGGTCAGATGAACTTGTACGCACGAAGTGATATGACGTCGAATAAATCTTGGGGTAAGGCTATACGACAGTGATTAGAGTTAGATATAGGGATTCTCCTTTGAACTAACTTTACTATAAGGAAATCAGCCTGCCTATTCTTCTTGTAAGGAAGTTCACAATTTTTGTTACCGCGAGGCAGTTTAAAAACTGACATCCAAATGATTAAAATCTCCAGCGACAAGCACACGTGAAATCTCAATTTCTTCAGGTATTTCTAAAAGAACTGTGTTACTGAATACATCAATACTACCTGATGAACAAGGAGGTGCTGTTATATATTCGTAATAACGATCGATGTATATTTGCTGAGGAACCGTGCATTGCACTCCGTCGATACGCAAGCAATCTATTTGTCAATGTAGGTAAATCTCTTTCGTTAGAGGTATGTACCAGAAAAGTGTGACATACATGATTCCGATACTGACAGGTCCGGTCAATCCGGAGAATATGATATCGTGTGAGTTCGACAAGCTAATCATCAATATCAGAATACAGCCACGTCTGCTGACGCACTAAGATTCCTGAGGGAGAGAATTTGTACCTTCTGATGAAATTCGCCAAGTCGATATTTTTCGAAACTGAAAACAAGTCCTAAATGAGCGCTGGCTCAACCGCATGCTAAAATTTCAGTAGGCAAAATCTATTGATGTCTAGAAGCCAACGCTTCATCGCAGTTAGTAATCCCTGTAGACTGTAACGGCACAGTATTTCCATGATTTTTTCAATCTCAATTACGCGTACTCAAGTACGTTAGCGAGCGTGCCAAAAGGCTACCCACTGTATGTTCTCGTGAAGGGTTTTCCTCATCCCGATAATGTTTACTTCACATCGCGGAAATCAGCTTCCCGAAATAATCATTGCTCCTTGTTTTTACTAGACATTGGATTTACTTATCTACTGTTTGTTTTCTTATCTGAAGGATACGGCGGGAGCTGAAATATTTCGTTAATACTGACCTGAGTTTCTAAAGTTTGTATTCAATTTTTCTCTTTTGATCAAAAACGGACAGAAATCTGAAATGTAATTTATTATCTGAATGAAACGATTGGTTTCGGCTTGCGATCAAGAGATTTTCGACAATAAATATCCGTGAGGATACAAGTGTCCCAATTGAAATAGTCACTGGTCGGTTAAAACTTTCAACGGAAACCAGGAAGTACGGTGTTCAGTTGATACAAGTCAATATTTTTCAGGTGTTCACGAGATTTTACCCGATCACAATGGTTTAGCCAGTGGGAAGGGAGAATTTGTTCGGTAAATAAAAAGCGTTAGAAAAGCCATCACACTCGTAGCGTACTACTCTGTCTATATGGTACACTAAATGAATGTCAACAATATCTAAGACGACACTAGCAAACTAAGATGGGCGGAGGAGCGTGCGGTGATAAAAAGGCCAAAGAATTAAAATGAAACAAAATGTGTGACTCAAACTCACAGTTGTTCAGTGTTCTTGTGATCAGGAAATGAGCGCCGAAGAGCCAATATCCGCCAATGTCTTCAGTTCAGTTCGGTCTGACAGCCATGCGTTGAACAGAACAGGATGGTATTGAGCGAAGTGCCAAGTGACGCCGCGGAAGCTTCTAAAATGTTTTGTTTCTCACAGTTAGTTCCGACCGATATAATTTCATGTCACTCCAAATAAGAAGATGAGACCTTGCCAGAATGAACGATTTATTTACAGCTTTTTTGTATTGCGCGGTTATGACGACCAAAAGGTGTGTGTGTTTTACATTAAAACGTCGGTACAACAAAGGAGTATCGCACCAAGGGACGCTAAATATCATGAAAAAAATCGGAAATGTACAGATACCTACACAACTCCCACGCCAGAGCGTTTGTTGTACAAAATAAACGCTCGATAGAAAAATAGAAAGAGGAAACGGTTAGCGAAAGAAAACGTCAACTAACAAAGTCTTGAAATCTGACAGGATGTCAAACGTTTCTGCCGGAACGGCGGGTTACCAGGGCAGGTTGTTGCTGTGGTGGTGCTGACGGGTGTGGTGTAGTGTCTGGTGTGATGATAGAGGGTGGATCATCAACAGGAATTGTTGGTGGTGTGTCTGTGGATGGTGATGGTGTCGGTGTTGCTGGTGATGGAGGTGTATCAAAATACGCGGGTTTCAGTCTGTCAATGGAAGCTGTGTCTGGCTTATCGGCTTTCTGAACCACGAAATATTTGTCTGTGCGACTAAGCACCTTAAATGGACCGTCATATGTTGGTGTGAGTGGTTTACCAACAGCATCGTTACGAATAAAAATGAAAGGTGACGTATATAGATCATTATGTACAAAAACGTGTGTGGATGACGAGCGAGTGGGTATTGGACGAAGATGTGACATACGGTCTTTGAGTTGTTGGACAAATTGGGATCGGTTAGGACTGGCTTCGGTGCTGGGTTGAACATACTCACCTGGAAGGCATATGGTGGTACCGAAAACGAGTTCAGCCGACGTGCTGTGGAGGTCGTCTTTGACTGATGACCGCAAACCCAAGAGAACTAGTGGCAGGTTGTCGCTCCAGTTATTGGGGTTTGGCTGTGATATCAGTGCTGCTTTGAGTTGACGGTGTAGCCGCTCTACCATGCCATTGGACGAAGAATGGTATGCAGTTGTTGTGATGTGTTTACAGCCAAGCAGTTTAGTGAACTCACGAAACAAGGTCGATTGAAATTGGCTGCCGCGGTCTGTGGTGACAGTAGACGGTACACCAAATGCAGCAATCCAGTGTCGGAGTAGTACTTTCGCAATATTTTCTGCCGAGGTGTCGGAAATGGGTACTGCCACCGGCCAGCGTGTGAAACGATCAACAACGGTTAATAAGTGGGTAATTCCATTTGATGGTGGTAGTGGACCAGCAAGATCGACGTGAATATGTGTAAAACGGACGTCGGGAACGGTGAATGTACTGGGAGGAGAAAACGTGTGGCGGGGGACTTAGTTTCTCTGACATTGTAAACATTGTATTGATGGTTGGCAGATTTTGATAATGTTTTGAGGTGATCCAAATGTGGGAAGTTTCCGGCCTCGGCGGGATTCGAACCCACGCATGGTCACCACCCTCGCTCTAGTACCGCAAGTGCTCTACCAGCTGAGCTACGAGGCCACGCCGGGGGACCTTCGACTTTCTGCATATGGATCACAGTATACCCGCCCAAATCACAGTAGCACATGTAAACATTGTTTAGTCCATAACGCAATGTCAAAATTCATACTGGGCCAAACAAATCTGGCAGAAATGAGTTTGCGAGACGCACGGATACCAGGATGGGAACGAGAATGAAAATGATCGAAAAGGATCTTCCTGTATGAAGTTGGAACGATAGGACGAGGGTTACCTGTAGACCAGTCACAAAGGACTGTGCCATCGGCTGAAGGTAGGGGAGAATCCCTCAGCTGGAGTGTGGAGGATGTGCGCAGTTCGAGCAAGGATGGATCATCACGCTGGAGGTTTGCCAGTTCCGTAAGATCGAATTTTGTCTGCACCGTGTTGATGTCAGGTCTGGATAAAGCATCAGCCACAACATTATCAACTCCACGCACGTAGCGGATGTCTGTTGTGAACTGAGAAATATAATCCAAATAGCGGATATCTCTGGGTGAATGTCTGTCAGGCTTGGCATGAAGTGCGTGTGTCAGGGGTTTGTGGTCAGTGTGGACACGAAATTGTCGTCCTTCCAAAAGGTGACGTAAATGACGGATGGACAAGTAAATGGCCAGGAGTTCACGAGAAAACGTGCTGTATCTTGTCTGTGCCGCCTGGAGTTTTTGCGAGAAGAACGTTAAGGGCTGTAATTGGTTGTCCACTATTTGGTGAAGCACTGCACCGACTGCAGTACTTGATACATCAGTCGTTAGGAATAACTCAGTATTTGGATCCGAATGTGGATGGTGCAGCATGGTGGCATCCGCGAGAGCTTTTTTGGCTTCTGTGAAAGCTGTCTCAGCCTCGGGAGTGAAATCGATCGTTTTGACCTTGGACTTGAGAAGATTGGTTAAAGGTGAAACGATGGTCGCACAATGGGGAATGAAGCGACGGTAGTAGTTCAAAATTCCCAAGAAACATCGTAACTGTGTGATCGTTTGAGGTGCAGGAAATGAGAGGATGCTGCGCACCTTATCTGGGAGGGGTGTCTAACCGTTTTGATCGATATGGTGCCCGAGAAATTCGAGGGACGGAACGCCGAACACCCATTTATTAGGGTTCAGCTGAAGTCCGTATTGTTTGAAACGCTGAAAGAGTTGACGCAGATGAATGGCATGCTCTGATGGAGAGGCGCTGGCAATTAAGATGTCGTCGATGTAGCCAAACGCGAAGGGTAGACCTCGAAGTACTTCATCGACGAATCGTTGGAACGTCTGAGCAGCGTTTCCTAATCCAAATGGCATGCGTATGAACTCGAACAGGCCAAAAGGCGTGGTGATGGCCGTCTTGGGAATGTCTTCTTCGGTCACGGGGATTTGGTGACATGCCTTTACGAGGTGAACCTTGGAAAAGATTGTCTTCCCAGAGAGATTATGTGCAAAACCATGAATGTGTGGGATCGGGTACCTGTCGGGGACGGTGACGTTGTTGAGAGCACAGTAGTCTCCACAGGGTCTCCAATCACCAGATGATTTTGGAACCATGTGCAAAGGCGAGGCCCATGGGCTTGAAGACGGTCGAATGATGCCAAGATTCATCATCTGTTCGAAATCAAGGCGTGCGATACGGAGTTTGTCGGCGTTGAGTCGGCGTGGTTGAAAGCGGACAGGTTGGCATTTTGTAGCGATGTGGTGATGCACAGCATGAGAAACTGGGCCAGTGAACTGACACGGTTTAGTGAGGGATGAAATCTCCCTCAAAATGTCAGCAAACGGCGATTTCGGGGTCGCCAGCCGAATACTGAGGGAGTTGGTGCATTTACCAATGCCAACTGCACAAACCTTGGTTGTGGTGTCTACCAGCTTGCGATTTTTGAGGTCCACATTTAGGCCAATGTGTGAGAGGAAATCCGCGCCAATAATGGGAGTCTGAACATCCGCCTGGATGAAAACCCATTGAAAAGAGCGTCGGAGGCCTACATCAAGAGTGATGGACCGTTGGCCGAATGTCGCAATAGTTTTTGTGTTTGATGCTCGCAGTGTAAATTGAGATGGTTTGAGGCTATGATGTTTAGGTGGGGGGTTACACTGATCTCGGTGCCGGTGTCAATGAGGAATCGAAAGCCACTGGATCGGTCAACGATATAAAATAGGCGACTTTCATGTGGAGGGCCAGCCCTAGTCGTCGCCGTTACTGGCTGGCCGGGTCGTTTGACTGTGGAATGGAAGTGCGGAATGAACATGGAGGATCACAGCGGCGTGCCTGGGAGCCGAATGTGCGGTGGTACCAACACCAGGTTTGTAACCGGTGGTTTCTGGACCGTGATCTAGGTCGACGAGGTACTTCGGCGGACACAGGTCGATGAGTAGTTAATGCGTTGCACATTGCACTGACCTGATTGCACAACATGCGAACGGTTTCTTTAAGGTCCGTAACGTCCTCATCGATATGAGAGTGATGGGATGGGGAAGCAGGACTGCGAGAAACGTCGCCACGGCGATCTGGGGCAGATACTGGTAATGACATAGGGGATTCGTGCGTCGGAGTGGTTTCGGTGGGTGATGTCACGTGAACACAAGGTCTACCAGCCGGGTAGCATTCCATTATTCTGTCGGCGTGTTGTGCAACTTTGTCAAGAGGAGTAGTGGGTTCCAGCTTTGACAGGACCTGCTGCATCGGGAGAGGTAGTTTATCAACCCATATCTCCCTGAAAATGGCGTCGTCCATTTGACGTCCAACCAGTAGCGACCGTATGTGGCGCATAAGCTGGGACGGAGTTTGGTCTCCGAGCTCTACCGACGTGAACAGCTCACGGAGCATTTTTCCAGCTGATTTTCCGGTGCTTTGAATAACTGACTCCTTAAGCTTCGTGTAAGGAGCTTCTGATGGAATGGGATCGAGGAGATCTTCCACGTCAACGGCGATGTCAAAGGGAAGCGCTTGGACAACGTGAGAGTATTTCACGCGCTCGTTGGTTATACGTCGATTGGTAAATACGGCTTCTATTTGTCGAAACCAAGCTCGAGGGTTGGTCGGGGCAAAAACGGGCAGTTTGAGAGCAACCGCGTGGATGTCAATATATTCGCTGTCAGACATGGTGAATGGTGTGGAACTTGAACCAAAAGAATGAAGCTAATGTCAAAGGATGAAAAAACAACCTGGGCTCACCAATTTTGTAGCGTACTACTCTGTCTATATGGTACACTAAATGAATGTCAACAATATCTAAGACGACACTAGCAAACTAAGATGGGCGGAGGAGCGTGCGGTGATAAAAAGGCCAAAGAATTAAAATGAAACAAAATGTGTGACTCAAACTCACAGTTGTTCAGTGTTCTTGTGATCAGGAAATGAGCGCCGAAGAGCCAATATCCGCCAATGTCTTCAGTTCAGTTCGGTCTGACAGCCATGCGTTGAACAGAACAGGATGGTATTGAGCGAAGTGCCAAGTGACGCCGCGGAAGCTTCTAAAATGTTTTGTTTCTCACAGTTAGTTCCGACCGATATAATTTCATGTCACTCCAAATAAGAAGATGAGACCTTGCCAGAATGAACGATTTATTTACAGCTTTTTTGTATTGCGCGGTTATGACGACCAAAAGGTGTGTGTGTTTTACATTAAAACGTCGGTACAACAAAGGAGTATCGCACCAAGGGACGCTAAATATCATGAAAAAAATCGGAAATGTACAGGTACCTACACACTTTGCTTATCATGGAGTAATCCTTGATCAATGCCCGCAGCAATCGTAAATTTGCGGCCCCAGACCATGCACATTTTGAGACACCCATATCCTTATCTGTTATCTCTTCACATTTCCTCAAAATTAGCATTCCAAATTTATCAATGACAATTTACGTATGCGATCACACCCCAAATGGTAATCCTGATATCTGGAGAGAAGTCAGCAATTGCGTTCTGGTTACCGCATTTTTCGAAAGCGTAGTATGCGTTTCCCGATCATTCATGTCACGACTGATCTTCTACACCTTTTTCCATCAAGCTTTAGCCAAAACCCGCTAGTCTTTAGCCCCAACCCACGTTTCTTCAGTCACGACTCACCGTTATTTAGCCTTGACATACAGCCTTCAATCATGCCACTGGAAGCCAGTGAGATCGAAAGTATCGGAATACTATAATGTCAAGAATAATTTATTTGCTATTTTTTTTTACAAATATTGGTGTTACAAAGCTTACCAAACAAGTGAGAAAGTGTGACGATCATTTTCTGCCCAATTGACCGTAGTAATGGTATCAAATGCTGCACCGCAAATTGATTGGGGAAGGTTTAAACGAGGTGTCCGTAACGTGGAGATATGTGAGCCCCGTAGGATTGTTGCATTTTCAGTGATAGTGGTGATGATGATGGCGGAAGACCGACGGAGGCTAATCGAATGTGCAAGAAGAGATGATTTGAAGGACTTCACCAAATACGTCAGTATTAGGAGCAAAACATACCGTGTTATTGCAACTACGGACCGGGATACAGCATCCTCACCTGAATCCTACAAGACAAAGTTCAGCGAAGAATTTCACAGTCGTTTTTGTGGTATCATGAATGAGAACTCAACAAACGTAACAAGGTAATAAAAAGATTCATGGAACATCTTGTACAGTGCGCGGTTTTTCTGCCACTTCATGGAACATAATTTTCAGCTCGTGGCACTTCATTCATATGTTGATTTCCCATTTCATACGGGATATAAGTCTCCTCATCATTGGGCCAGTTACGAAAACTACAAGGGCGGGTGTGAGAGCCGCTTTATTTTATTATTGCAGCTATCACGATGCTTTAGTTTTGTTTCACTATATTTGGAACTAGGCATATTTGTTTTGATCAGTTAGGCTCTATTAAGCATGGAAAACGTTTAGCCAAAGCATTTAAGGTAGCATTGATCGAAATAACTACAAACATTCAGCAGAATGGTAGCTGGGGTCAAAAAAGTTACCCTCAAAGAACACATTTTTGAAGTTGCAATCTCATTTGAAAGAACTATCATATTCAACCCGAGGATATTTTCATTTGGATGAAAGAAATCGGTTTAAAAAGCCATCAGAATTATTTGTCGGACTGGGGTGAAATTTTCTAAACCGCCAACCAATGTTTAATGACACCTAGTATTTACGTGATCCCAGTTTACACCAGGCTGTATTTAAGTCACGACTTCGAACCTTTGACCATGTATTGTCAATGGCCATTATTATTATATGAAAATAACTCATTGTAGCTTTTGCAAAACGGTCAAAATGAGAAACTCTAGTTGTCTAAGTGAAATTTGACAACTATCTATGTATTATCTTTGCTCATTTCCCCGTCTTTCACTTTGATTTTTTTCCTATGCGAAAAAGGAGGCTGAGGACTCTGTGCCCGTAACATCTGATCTTTTGGAACTAAGCCTTGGAATGTGGTTAAATAAAATCCTAAAATGTCATCGTGTTTCAATTCCTTATTTTTGCCATTATCTTACGGATAAACCCTATGTGCTGGCCGTTACCCGAGTTACACTTTTGTAACAATACATGCAACTATGGAACGGAAACACGATAGGAACTTGACCGCACTTTCGCGACTACTTGACACAAGTTAATGTTGCTGATAACCCGGAAAGAAATTGCTCCAATGAGAAGAGAAATAATAGGGACCAATAAAGTAGTGGCACTGGAGAACAAACTAGTCAAGGTGGATAATGGGAATTTTCAGTACTTTGCTTCACCAGACCGAATCGACTGAAAAAACGTCGCTCACATCAATATAAAATAAAAAATCCTAGAGAAATTTCGGTCACTTCGTCACCATGATTGCAATAGTTGTCCTGCTGGTACTCCTCGTGGGTTCAGAAGCGCAAACCAGTAAGTGTTCATCTACCATTTGATGATTAATGCTTGTTTTGTGAAAATTATACTTAGTCTGAAAATCTCGAATATCCGTTTTGTTGGTATAATTTATCAGTGGAACAGATCTGCATAGCTACTGTTGAATATTTGGTACTGAGAGAAGACCCCAGTCAAACCTATCAAAAATTTTCTAATTCACTCAAAAAGTGTAGCCCAAGTTGTTCCCAGACAATTTATGGGACCAAGTAATGTTCAGCATTGAGAGTTATAATCGTTATCATACGGTATCAGGGTAACATCAGTTTTCTTACCTAAGCTCAACATTTAGGTCGTAGCCTAGGTCATCGAACTGATCAGTGAAGCATTTTTCAAAGGATGTTTTACTATTTGTACCTTTCCATCCAATCATTTCATTTCCTTTTTGGTCCATTGCAGAAAGACCAAGATAAGTTTATTTCTACCCCTGAAGGGAAATGGTAAATATTTCTGTCCCAATAATTTCCTGTTCTCCATCATCTACTGGGAGTAACATAGAATAGACTTGGATGATTCTGTCGTGCTCAAAATGTGTTTTACCGTCTGCTCACGGTGAGCTGAAACATATCTTGTTTCATTTCAGATTGCTTGGTAATGGAACTTCAAGCCAAAACCAATGAACAATCTTTTAACTGCCCCAAAATAACTAACTTCTCGTGGACAGTCCTTGGTGGCACAGTCAACTACACACAAATCCGTATGGATCAAACTGCAGTAAGTGCCTTATACAAACGCGTCGAGCTCCCTTCTGCAAGTACTGATCCGTTGCCTTCCCCTCACCCTAGTTGGCTGATACTTCAACAAAAAGAGTGAGAAATTCACACTGAACGCCACCATTGATTATCCTAATTCAACTTGTATAGGAATAGCGTGCCTCATATACGGAAAATCATCATAAGACTTTGTCATCTGTTGAATGATCTATCATACCTACGAGAGAACAATCTGAAGTGTACATTGAATGATTCATTTATTTAGTAATTAGGATCTATATAGGTAGAGAAAGTTTTGGTACGTCACTGACGACTAAGTGAGATTATTGTGAATAAAGCACCCATCTCGTGTACAGGTGTGATCATGAGTCGACAGAAGGGTTCCTAGGATGCATACCACATAAGTAGTATTATTCGTTAAACCAGGTGTATCTCACTTACTTTCAGTATGTCAACTAGCGTCCGTAGTGTCGTCATTCTCGTGGGTAGCCTTGACTAGCCCACCAAGCTTTGAGTTAATTACCATTGTGATACCCTGGAGAACAAATTAACGGACAGTGTGAAGTACACTCCTGATACACGAATGAAATTATCGTGAATAGAAAACTGCTTTGAAGCTTAAATATTCCATTGGTAATTGGAAACCATTGCAATCGGCAACGTCATACTTACTTCAGAGTGTGAAAGAAAACAGCTTAGAAACTATGCACATCCGAAGGAAAATCAACGCGTGATTCCATCAAATATAACCCATTCCATCAAAATATTTTAGTCACACATATTTTCTCAAAATCTGTGTCAGCATGATTTTGCTAAGATAAATACTATGAATTAGTATGGTTTACCTTTTTGGAGATGTTCCATAATTACCTGGCTATTAGCCCTGGGTAAATTTGTAATCACGGTTGCAAGGATCAACAAGCAGACGTATTGGGACAACGATGTGTCCTCTAACTTTGAGGTTGTACCAGTGAAGAAAGAACATAGTTTTCTGACACAACTGATTTGATTCAAAGTCGTATAAGTATATTTCGGAGCGTTTATTTTATTTTTGAAATTACACAGCCGGAGATAATTAGTCCGGCTAGTAGATGTGGGATTTTTCGAGGCAGGAAAGTTTCATGCTTCATTGCCATACATCAAGTCCCTCACTATTTGGCAAACATCCTGTGGTGAGTGCATGAAATAATCTGCAGAAAACCTGCTGCAGTGCTCCTGTTAGGTGACACTTTACTTTCATGAATTGGAACGTACGAGAGAGTTAGGTAGGTGTTGACAGCAATTATTACTTTAAAAATTGTGCATACGTAATGTACAGAGAAGATCACTAAGAAAAGTTGATTTTTGGCCAGTACTTTTGATGTAAGTCAATCGAGTAGATCGAACATATTATTTTCATACATGGATAAGTTGAATGATCAGAAACCGAAGAGAGTAGAGACAGTCCTGGGACTTAGACAGCAAGAGACATGAGGCGGATCAAGGGCCTAGGGAGTGAATGGTAACAAATATAAGACTTCAGACTGTTGAGTCAAAAAAGAAGTTTGCCAACTTGAGGCTTTGATATCAGCTTGAAAGAATGATATCAGGAAAAGTCAAAAAAGAGAACAATTATTTGAAATATCTTTTAGCAATGGCCTTTACTTCTCCGTACTTTCGTCAAACGAAGGCCTATTACCACCTGGAAGACACTCTGTGCAACTTTAAAGGCGTTGTCCTTTACATTGTGAGCGTAAATAGTTAACCACGCAAATGCCCACAATGAAGCCTGTTTCCATCCCTCGTGTTTATTGTCAGATTGAGTGAGACGATGAACGACTAGCCGTTGTGCTCACAAAACTTACCGAACGTAAACAGACTAACAATTAGGTGATCTTTGAGGTAGTCAGTGCTTGCCGACCTCCCACTGAATTATAAAGTACCTATTCGTTTTTTATTTGTAGCGTCTGAATGGATTCTACAAAACTGTGCATGTATGCGGTCGTCTTTTCAAGCGCTTAAACAAGTTAGTCGATCTTACTCGTCAGTAAATTAACTATCACCGAGCTTTTCTGCGTAATCACCTACCATTTCGAAGCCCCGATACAGGAACATAAATTACTTTAGTGTTCGCTTACAATCGACTTTCGTCATTTATTTTTTCAATCGAATATGTATTAGAAAGTTCAGTCTTCTAGACACTAGCGTACTTCTCGAAAATCTTTTATCAGTTCTACTCCACAGTTTATGTGACAATGGAGCAGTTTTTCAATTCGGTAGCATTTCTGCAGTCAGAAATTTGCTTTTAGTGAAACCCCACTACGAAGGAATAAGGTACTCTCGAAATGTTTGGCCAAACTCAACAAGTTACAAACTTTCATAAAAAATTAGTACAGTATATCGATTCAGTAAAATATTCTTGTTATAGCAACTGGCATCCAGAGTAAAGGCATATTCTGAGTACAACACCAGCGATAATCTAAGCGGTTCAGTACGAAAATAATACTTTTTTCGGTGCATAAAATCCTTTATTTAGTCGCAGGAGAAAGTTAACAATTGAAGGTGGTTAGTCTTGGAACATCTTCATCCACTTTCACGTGATACACACCTAACTATGCTCGGGACAAATAAATTATTCGCCAAAAACGCTCCCCCTCCGAAGTAATCCTGTACCATTCACAGATTGTGCGGTTTGCCAAAAACGCGCAAGAGTGGAGTCCCCTTAAGACCTATCCTGGACATGCGCAGTTCACCATACCATGCGGTGGCTAATTGGCTGACGATGTTGCATGACCCGTTAAGACAAGCAATGTCAAAGCGCGGCCCCAAAGACACACTTGAATCCATAAACAGCGTGAAAGACCTAAAAGTAAAAGAACGTCGGAGGTTTTCGTTTTACAATTTACTTTTTACCAGCTTCCCAATAGGGGAACTCGAATGAGACTAGCACACTCCCAGGAGGTCTGGAACAATTACCGTTTTCCTACACGTACAAAATTCAGTTCAACTTCAACAAATAGGTCTATCACCAAAAGGATGGGTTAGCAACGGATTTCTCACTAGGACCACTACTTGCCAATGTCTTTGTGACAACGTCAGAAAATGGTCCACTGCAGTCTTCAGTCCGAAACCATGTTGCATACACACGTTACGTAGATCGTATTTTATGTGCAATCAGTTCACCAGACCACATGAACCAACTGCTAGACAGTTTTAACTCAGCTCGTTCAGACTTACGTTGCACAATGGAAACAGAGTCAGACGATTCGATCGCCTTCCTTGACGTTCGGATGAGTCGCCTTGGAGACAGCTCAGTCAGCCGGTCGGTACACAGGAAGGCCACGTGGAATGGGTGGTACATTCACTTCCACAGCTTTCGTCCATTAAAGAGTAGGAAGAACCTTATCCGATACCTCACCAACAGAGCGAGAATAATATGCTCCTAGGACACCGTTGAAGAAGAACTGCAAATGGTGCGAAGAATGTTCATCCAAAACGGATACTCGGATCCGTTAGTTGAGATGATGCCAATGAAAGTGGAACCCCCCAGGAAGTTTGTGGTGGAGAGAAAATCCGTATACATCTCTTTTTAATTCAAAGGTGATAAGTTGGCAGGGATTGTGCATAGAGGGTTGTCAGGGGCAATCAGCAAAACGGTCTACGTAGCTAAGTTCCGGGTCTTATTTGAATCACGGCCGGAAGCGCCTTTGCGGCTGAGAGGCAAAGTGCCTGATTATGCAGTCTTATTCGGTGTATATTGACCTATTTGTTCCTGTCGAACAATATCCATCGTCCCCATGACTAAGGGTGTGTCTAAACGCCACCCTGCATGGTTAAACACTGGTGCAGCTAAGTCACTCTCTACCCCTAATTGTCTGCCTTCAGGTTTCCTTTTATTGGTCTTGTGATGATCCGCAATGCACTAGTCGGGTCAACACGGTGACCCGAATCAAACAAATGATATGCCACTTCTCTAGATGGTAACCTTTTTGCACCACGAGGATCTAAGTTGTTCGGAATATACTCGCACATTCTGGTAGAGACCATGTTCTGTCCTTTCGACGTGCCCTGTAGCACATATGGATTGAAATTGGTGAATATAGTTAGAGATGGCGCAAACGTCCGGTCTATTCTAATTATGTTGCTTATTTAGGCGCGAATGAATTTCTCTGTTCATTTGTATGTGTGCAACTACTTGTTGGATGAACCTTATGTAATCACATATAGTGTGTTACCAGCTGACTGAGAGTACGCAAAGTTGGTGACCAATCTCAACTCTGCCCACACTGGTTTACTGTTTTACTCAGTTTATTATGCGTTTGAAGACAACCATCAAGTGTAGTTACTACGGCAGAGCTGGTCATCGTCTTCACAACCACACGGATACTAGCATCGTGGGTGAAAGAGTGACTGTCTGTTTGCGCCAAATGAAACAGTGGATATCGGTTAACAAGTGGATTCTGAGCCCTGTACCCAGATAGAAAGGACAGACAATTACGCAACTAAATGAATGAAAGTGCTCCGCTGGGGTTGCAAGAAGCGATGAAAAAGTTAGGTCACAGTGATAACATGATCAACCGAAAAAAAACCGATCGGATCACAAATAACGCCACAACTGGTTGCACAAATAACTGTCACTCCGGGCAACTTGTTTTAGTTTACATGCAATCGCGATATTTCTCAGATGTGCGGATATTCTAGCTGTTATAGATTATAAATCCGAATAGTGCAGACATTGTGAATGGCTCACCGTTAGTCCTGATTCCATTCATTTTTCCTCTAATTCATTCACTCCAATACTGTCTCACATCCAATAATTATATTACTGACTGAATAAGAATCACATTGATTGTCATACGCACGTAAACGGATGCAGCAAAATGATCAGGGGTGAATGGTCTAAAACTATGTTTCTATTTTTTTAGTTTTCATCGAAATTGTATTTCCACTTTACGACCATTCTCTTTTAACCAAAAAGGTCAGCTGAGAGCAGATTGCATCAAACAATAGGATCATTAAAACTGGAAAGCATCTGGAGTTTTGCGTGCCGGTGTTCGAACACGCTGATACAAGCGGGGCTTTCAAGAATTATGGTGAAATCCAACTCCCACACATTTATGCTTTATTTTTCTCAACTACAAACATGAGAAAGATGCAACGACCTAATGACCCTTCCTATTCAGCTTATTGAAATTTATGTTACTGATGGAGTTCACCGATATTTACCGTTTGGCCGGTTCACTAAAAGTCTACTGAGACTTTCTGTCGTAGATGGCGAGTGATTCAGGAATTACCAGATGGAGAGCCAATTCGTTTATTTGATAATGCACCAGCCTGAGCCAGTGGTACTGCTCTTTTCAGCTACCGAGCAAAAAAGTTGAAGTTTTACAAGCCAAAATGAGTTGACGGTTCAGATCAAACTTCACCCTTGTCTAGTAGAACGCGTGCAGCAAACGGAACTATAGAAGTTCTGTACTGCGATACTTTTGAAGGAAGTAGTCCAAACGAGAAAGAGGTCAGCGGGGTGGGGGGGGGCGTGGTTTGTTCAAAGATCGCAATGCTGTGTGTGTGACAGCTCACAATGGTCTTTTCGGCAAGTGAAATAGATCCTATTATATGATTACCACATAATTCGACATGAAGTCTCTTAAGTCTATACCAGAAACAAGACTGACGGTTCGGAGGCCTCTACAAAGGGTGATATAGTCATTGTTCAAGCAAACCAGGAAAAATTACAGGAAGGTAATGCAGATCTACGGAAAATGCATACTGGTACACAACGGAAGAAAAGTCAGACTGCAAAGCACTTAACCGTCGAAGTTCTTGAATTTGGAAGAACAATCTGCGGAAGTTTTCAACAGTAATTTCCATGTGTGAAGAGCGTTGCGAGTTCTCTTTTAAGTGTACAGCCAGTTATTTCTCATGGCACAAATGTGCAAGAGGGGTACAGTTAATAGTGGTGCTGGCGTCTGTAAAACGCCAAAGTAAAGTGGAAAAAATGCACTCTTGATATTTGGCGTTGTTTGTCAGAAAACCGAACCGTCCAGGAAAGTTTTGGATATGTGCGACATTTTCATAAAACTCATCCAAACCCGACTGTTGGGAGACGGACCGAGCCATATAAACTTTTTCGGCATGCTTGACACGGTGCGCAGAGTGGGTTGCGTATAATCACTAATGCAAGAAGTGAATAAGTAAGGAGAAAGAACAACTTGGAGAACACTGGCACTGCTTAAGAGATGTCTGGAAACTTTTATTCCGACTTTGGTACATTTCTTTCTATCCGAGAAGCAGTTTTTCGTCCAGTTAAGTATGTGGGGCAAGTAAAAGATTCCAATTTTTTGAGAATCAAGAATCGTGGTACACTGTCAAGCTCTGATATATGCTCAAGCATGACATACCTCACTGACTAGTCAAGTAATGGACTATGCACACTACTGCGTCTATCGTGGAGCCCTGGGATTTAAATGGAAATTGTTGTTCGTCAGTGGGACTTCTTATTGCTTTTTGAAGGCTCTGACATGGAGTTTCATAATCTAGCTTTAACACCTACAAGGAAGGTGCAGTGGAGCGGAATTTACTGGCCCTCTTTTGGTTACTCGATCATTGTGGTATGAGAATGATTTTGACAGGAAGTCAACAGTCAGGAATGGAGAACGATTCGAGTGAATAGTTGATAACAGTAGTCATTAACTAAGAGAGAGGTCCCGTCCCTGGTTTGAGTAATGCCGAGTATAGGCCCTCTGGTCAAGAATCTTTGGTTAACTTAGTGAACTTGAGGAGCCTTTAAACTTTCCTGCTAGATAATTTTTCGATTTTCGAATTGTTAGTCCGTTGGAAAATTGGTAGACTGTCCTTCAAGAAGCAAACGAACTGAGAACTCAGATGGTCCACATCCTTCCCATCACGGGGAGATTTTTCCAACCATAAAGTAGTTTGATCCCCTGCCGTCTATATTTTATGTTTCCGGAGTGCAGAAATTATTGATTGAGTGTAGCGTTCAAAGGTTTGATTTCTTTATTGACTAGTCTGTGGAACTCAAATGGGTTTTTTCTTTTGGAGTAAAATTTTTCCTGCGCAACCCTTTTAGATATGATGAGGCCACTCTTCCTAGACAGAAGTAAACCATTTCGGTAGGACAGTAAACTTTAAAGACATGGTTTATAATTTTTGTCTTAAAATATGCCGAGAGGGAATGTTTAGAGCTGGGTTGTAACCAGGAGGTGGCGAGAAACAAAGGACGGTTGAATAGTGAAAGGTTTTCTTTAGATGAGTTTCGTTGAGAAAAACGGGTCTGTTTAGTCGGTTAGTAGGATATGCGACCATGTTTCTGGTATATTTTTGGACAAATATATGATATATATATAATCACTGGCACTGAGGGGTGTACTGAGTAGGACAGAAAACAGTTCTGGTTGATTAGGATACAGTCTGACCGTGAGTCACAACGGGTCGAGGCAAGACAAATATTATTGAGATTAGGAGATAAGAGTGGTTACAGAGAAGCGTGATTAAAGTCTCCCACAATGACATTAAGATTGTCGTTATCCAAGTGTACAAGGAGTAAACTAAGCCTCGCGAGCTTTGTGGTGCTGTGTAAACATTCGTGACAATATTACGAACAAAATGGGTAGAATTACGACGACTTGAGATAGATTCACAGTCGACTCCCTAGAGAAACAGAAAAGATGGAGCTGGACGTGGAGTTGATGCGACAATACCAATCCCTCTTTTATTCGTAGAATTCTGTCTGCACTGACGGAAGCATATTTACTGATCCTTTTAAACCACAGAGTAATCCACGTCAGCATTCAACCAGATTTCCCGAGGGCTTTTCGCACAAGTATTTTGAAAGACTCGAGCCGTAAGCAGGGAAGATAACTCCGGAAGCCTTTTGAACAGAGAATGCAAACTACTGCGTACAACGCTGGGAACTACCATATAATCCGGTGGTGTGCTACTCAGGCCTACCTGTCATCCGGCTCTTTGGCGTTTCCTCACATGATGGCTCACACTCACCGTGTTATTTGATAGTAGGTGTTCCATGACTTGTCGTCACACGTCTTTTATCGATAACATACATTGTTTTTATTAATCTCGCGAGAACAGTGACACGGTAAACCACTGGGTTAACAAAATAATTCCAACGAAAAGGAAGCAGCGTGGTAGGGCAGCCTTTCAGAAAGCACGACCATACGTTGACGGCTTCCACATCAACAAACTCATTCCAGGAGCTTCCACCCAGCGATTTAAGACCGGGATACATGGCAGGTTGAAAACTGCCGACGGGAGCTGTACAAAAATACCTTAAAAATAATTTGTCTCATCTTTCATTTTTCCATTTGACAGGTTAATGTATCACGACAGTGCATTGGAGTGTCAAGCACATTCATATCTCCGGAGCGAATAATTTGCTCTGATCAGTCTCCATTCTCAATAACTGGTGACACATCCACACTTTCTTTGAGGTTCGTCGGTAGCCAGACTGAGACCATACCACTTGTGACTACATTCAAAGTGTACTACTTGTTGAGTAAGTTCATACTGATTTCGTTTTAATACAAGAGCTCCAAAAATCGCATTTGGTCTCATCTCCCGTGATGGATACCTGTCCAAGCAGAAATTTTGTTTGAAAGTTGAAGGATTTGGGAATGATTCATTTAACTTTCAACACTGCTTTTATCCCCATTTAGCCCTTTTCATGTACAGCTGGGTTATTTAAAATAATTAAAGTTAATGGAATTGCAAGTTCGACCACTAAATTGAATCTCGATTTTTAATGAACAGTCCTTCAATGTCCACAGAAATGCCGGTGTTTTTTTTGAATAGCCATAATAGACTGCGAATAACTCTTTAATCGACGACTTCTCACTGTATGTTACTGCCAGGTTACTTGGATTCTGAGCAACTCTCCATTCAGTTTGCGTGAATAATGCAAGAATATATCGGCATTTAGGCTCGAGTGTGAGCCATTGTAGTTTCTCGAAATATTGTGGAGAAATGCCTCAGCAGATATAGTCGACCAATATATTTCCGAGTGAGGTGACACTTTCGGAGAAGCGGCCGTTCTTGTCAGAGACAGGATTTGAACACATTTGCAGACACATTGTCTATAGACGTCCTGGTTCAGTTTATAGACAGCCCGCCATCGCCCGTCCAGAATAGAGGGCAAGGTCGAAGTCAAGAAAGCAGAAAGTATGTCACTGAGTGAACATAAGTGAAATCAAGATTTCAATCAGTCAAGTGGATCAGTTGGTCAATCAGCGGCCAACAGTTGTCTGAACCGACCGGAGTGGAACTACACAATCCGAGCGCAACCAGACAATTGAGCAAGCAGAAACGTTTAGCATAATTAGTGGACTAATAAGCTTTCTTGCAAATATTTGGTTATGATCAGCACACTGAATAAAAGATGTGTTTTGCACCAGCGAACTGATATAGTTCGAAGACAGAATAGTATTCTCTCCAGAGCTAGTGAGTTGGACCGAACACTTGGTCAAAAGGAAGGAACCATACAGGTATCTGTCATCTTTTACCTTACCTTTTATTACGTAATAATACCGTGTTTCAGGATGTTGGTTAGGGACGGTTACAGGCGTGGGGAGTGACCGGGGACAGGAACACAATTCGAACATGGGGAAGAAGGATGGTAGTATCATTTTTAAGATGGCTTCCCAAAAATATGCGAATCGCATCTCTAAACGTTTCTTCAAAGTAAGCCTAATCGAACGAATCATTTTTGACATCTTTTATTATGGACACTTCTTTGCACATTACAAGTAACAACAGTTACACTGTCACTGATCCACACAGGTTGAACGTCAGCTTAGAACATTTTACATGTATTCTGTCTCTAAGTTTGAATATAATAGCTATCGAGAAGGTGAGCCTTCTCCTTAATCAATTTGCAGATGGAATTTTATAAACCAGCAGAATATTTTTTCTTCAGGATTGGAATAAACCCGGGTCGAGGGAATTAGCAATATTTTTAAGACATCCGGGAAGCGTGTGTAGCAAAATCGACGTTTTTGAAACCCTGGCTTTTCTTTTCAAGATTATTCCGGGAAAAGTGTTTTTCAGTTTTTCTGTAAGGTAACCTTGACCAGTGGAAATAAAATTGACAGAATTTCTCCAGTTGTTCATGAGTTGTATAACCCGTACTCTTTGGAAAACTTTAACCCTCACTGCGAACAGTAAAACATGAGATATTACGGGTGATTTTATCTGTTCCTGCCGGTAGCTTGGCAACCTGGAGTGACACTTGTATGGGTAACTATACTCGTTACGATCTTGCAACTCGCGTGACAGAATGGCCGAACAAAAGGTGTAAGATCGGAACAATTTAAGGAAGAGAGTTCAAAGGTGCATGGCCGGAGAAAGAGCTTGAAGGTATTTCTCTTGTTGACCCTACTTAAACGGTCATTTTCAGTATATGTATATTATACTTGAACTGTATCAAACTAATTCTGTTGCAGCTGAACTTTAAAGAAAACACACTGATATACCAGACAAACAAAAAAAACAAAAGTTCATTATTCATAATAGGCATATGAAGAAATGATATTCCTAATATTCTGTGTATAATATATGAGGACCAGTTTGTCAGTGTAGTGTGTTTGGCGTGTTTCTGACTAATATGAGTCAGTTCAAATTTATCACAATTTATTCCAATGAATAAAGTAGTTGCTTATGAAATGAAGCACTTTCGTATTGTTGGATTTTAGGATGATTGCGCTGTAAAGTCGAAATTCTACCTTTCTCGTTTCTTCGTTCAAATAAGCTGGCAGATTTGGGTGGAAACCACTAGTTGCGCTTGTTATATATGCACATAACAATATAGATCAAATATCCGCGTTGTTTATTCGAACGACGGAAAGTATATCGCTGGAAGGAGATTAGAGCGTGGAGCAGAAACGGGCCATTTTGGAAGCGCGAGTGAAATATTGGCTTGGAATGAATGGCATTGATGGTTGAAAGAAGAACAACTACAGCGGGATAATGAAAGACTGGTTCCTCTATCATAGATTTCGACTGGAAATATATCCGTAAAGTGATAAGCTAAAAAGAGATGGAAGGGTTATTACCCATTGTTACCTAGTATCAGAAGGGTTTTCTAGCTAAATTTGAGTGAAATCGATCTCAGAAAAAATATCCTATTTATTGAGTTAGATCCAGCGACAGGCTTCAACAGGCTCTAGTAGATGAAATTGCACGAGGGCGAAACGTGAAGCTCGAAAGACCCGGACGGATAAATGTTGATAAATTCCTAAATTTATTATCATTCGGAGAATGAATGTTTCTTATAAGGGCGAACCAACCACCAGTAGTCTGGGCTCTGAGTTTCTTTCCTGAGTATGAAAACCAAGTTTGAAAAATATAATCTGGCAAATTCTTTAATTAATCCTACTCCATTGTAGGCAGCAGAGCACAATAGCGAACGAGCTAGTTTTCAGCAACTTCATTCTCTGGCCATCCAGTCATATATACTTGGTAGGAATGCGTATTTTTGGAATACTGTTTACAGTGTCGAAAAAGCTTTGCTATTGCGTCATGAGTTATTTATCCTTCGTTCTCTGATTATGGTCAGAGTAACTATTTTTGCTCTTTTAAATGCTTTCGTATGCATGACTCTACATGCAGGACTAGATTCTACTCTCATTTTTGGGGCACCTATCTGAAAAAATGTGCGATTTGACTGGTGCATTCTGGCTTGCGATATAAATGGCAGGTAACCTTCACGTATTTCCCAGGATTAGCCAGAGGACGAATTTACAGAAACCAGCTCACTCTCGTCTGTAGTTTGACCAAAAAGTTACGGAGAATCATTTGTTTATTCTTCCCACTGTGTAGTTAAACCCATCATCGCCACGTGTAACTCAACCCAGCTGTCCGCGGATCTGAATGAACAAAACTACAGTGTGTACCCCCTGTCTGGCCCTATTTACCCGAACTATCTGTGTGTTAAGCCAATCGTGGCTCGTGCAGATAGCTTGGTTGAAGTTAACTTGAAAGCGAATACGGTAAGTTCACTTAATTCATATCGATTCACGAAGTTTATTTAATATTATTTAAAGGTAAGGGATTCTTTTACGTTACTATTCAAACTGTGGGAATGACGGTCAGGAAATGAAGTATCATTGTTTTTACCAGGAAGGTCAAGTGTCTGTTCTTTACGGATGCTTCATTACAGACACCCGGTATCGATCAATGTGTTCAAGTGGTGGATATTCTCGATCCGTCTCAGACCAGACAGGTGATTTGTGTTCAATCTGATCCCCGCTCTTTTCGGACAATTGGTTCCTCCGTATCAGTTACATATCCGGGTAAAAAGATGAATGTTTACGTGGATCCATTTCAAGTTTACTACATATCTTGTGAGTTAAATGATTTCAGTTTGACTGATAAATTAATTGGTATTCTATGGTTATTCTAAGAAATATGTCTGACGTTGTTGGCTCCTATAAAATATGAATTCTTTTGGTCATAGTCTACAGTGAAATTTATTTCCAAGCAACATATATTCCATTCCTAAACCAGATGATCATATTTCATTCTTTGAAGAGCAAATTCAAATCAAGTGGTTATTTGGAAACCGATCGGTTGAAGTCGTTTCTAACAACTGGCATCAACCCCCAATCTTTCTGTGTTGTCCAGGTGATATTTTCTTAAAAAGTGACGCGAAGAACTCGTTGTTTTTACTCTTTAACGTGTATTTTGTCCACCAGAGCCTTATGGATGTTTTTGATGCAGCTAGCCGAGTCAAACAAAGTAGTATTTGCCATTTTGTTTATGAATAATAATTCGCCAAAAGAGGTGAGAAAAAAACACTACGGCTTGGACAGAGTCAGTAAAATCCATAAATAGAAGTAGTCAAAACAGTCTGATTTTTCCATTTCCATAAACTTGATTTAGTTTAAGATCTCCTGAAGAAAACGTTGCTTCCAATAATGTGTAAGATGGTGCAAAAGATTTCTAATGCTGAACTTTCCTTAGAATTTTTAGTTTTACTTATTAGCGTCCATGGTATAAAAAACACTGGTTTTCTCAAACTAAATGTCATTCTTTACCGGGTGATCATTCCAAATAGAAAATGTAATTGCACAGTTACCAATTTAAAAAGTCGGTTTACAGAGGCAGCTAAACATCTCAAATAGGAGCTTTCTTTTGCCTGTCAAATTTTCATCCTGTTTGTTAGCATTGATTCTACTAATCGATTTTTCATCGGACATTATACATTGAAGCATTCAAGTCAGGTCCACGTACTTAAAGCGATCAGCTACGCGAAAAGAAGCCTGGGAATTTGGTATTCATCTCCCTGAGATAAGTGTAAATTTCTCAGTAGATATCAACCGGACAAATGATCAATCTTGGTGTCAATATTTCATACTTCTTGTAGGTTTTTATCCACCTACATAGAAAACCTGGGTAAAAGTGATGCTCCTGAGACCGTACCACACGTATTTTTACAGTGAGAAAATGATCTGACAAATAGTTGGAGGTGCTACTGATTTAGCCCTGCTATCCAATCCCATAATAAAATGCTGGAATCTGTGATCTAGAATATTTTCCGTAGTGACTGAGCCGTATTCAAACTGATTCTCTGTAAGATTATGAATTGAGGACAAAATACGGTGGTGTAACATAAGTAGACTCCATCGTTGAAAACTCCCCATACCAGTGTCCATAATATTTATTATTCACTTCTTTTATACTGAACTACATAAATACAAAATTTCAGGAATGAGGCAACGGCCAGCTAGATGGTGCCGTTAGGGGAGGGTGACCTGTTGTGGGAGCAGGATTCGAGCCCCTGGACAAGCAGGGATTTCGGCCCACGATGATAACCTTTCTGCCCTCATCGGTTCGGTTAGATGCATAAATTCACGAGTAGCATATCTGGTTAGATGAATAGGACAAATTTCGAGTACTGTTGCACCGAGTTCTGGCCAGACAAACGTGGGGCTCTTACATCATTGAAATTCCATGACTACGAAATCCAGTGAAGCAGTCAGGCACTGAGTATGTGGCACGACTTTTCGCTAGAACAAACCTTGTTTCCCCAAAATTTTTCTAAATAACTTAATTTTCTGTGAAACAATAGAATATGCTGATCCGTGGTGTAATTGATGTGCTATGGATATGATCTGTTTGAAACTGATAGACATTCTCACTTGCTCGTCGTTAATGGAATTTTGGATGGCAACGAAATATCAACAATTCCTAATCGAAATTATCCGAAGGTTGTTTTAGTGACGTTCACTTAACTGGTACTCTCAGCAGCTAATATTTCATCACTTTATGGCATCCATTTCATCCGTTCTGCTGGTTGTGGCAAAATGGGTAACGTTGTAAAATTCGAATAGTGAATTTCCGCTCTTGGTTCTCGAAAGCGACGGCCGCTTTTCTATTCGGCAGCTTTGGTTGACTGCAGCACCCTCCAGAAATATACAACGCTTTCATATAACACATTACTGAAATAAAGTTCGACGTATTTCACTCAAGTACTTACTTTCATCATGAAGAGAAGGGCCGTGGGCGCCATCACTGTAGGGCAACCATGATAATATCCAGAAAAAATCTGAGCCAAAAGTGCACAGCCACCAGCACGAAAGTGGAAGCGATGGAGGACGCTCACCTTTTGGTCCCAAATAAACAGAAGTGTAAAACACATTGTTCCTCGCGAATGGTCACTCACCCTTCTGTCAGCAGTTAGATTTGTATTCGAATTACCATCTATCCCAATGATCACAATAAATTAAATCTAACAGAACAGACTGGAGTGAAGAATCGGCAGTAACGAGTAGCAACCCATTACAAAACATGATTTAGGTTGACTTTTATTATTTAGTGTGCTTCCCTGAACGTAGAAAACTGAGCACGCTGCGATTTTCCATCAAACTTCTTTAATGTAGTCGGTATTAGCATTCAAACAAAGATAACGATAGGAGTAAGTCAGAATTAGCTGGCTTAAATACGAGACAGAGTATATCCTTTTAAGCACAATGTATAGTTTACAAAATGAAATCAGGAGCCGTTTCATTCTTTCTCTTCGGAAATGGGGTTTAATGACGCCGCTACGACTTCCATTCCTTCTCGGATAGATTGCATTTGCAAAGTTAGATTTACATTTGACTCCCTATCGTTATTAATTTGGCGGGCACTCCTTACAGGTCCATCCTGTCTACAAAATGACAGTCAGGAAGAATATGTGAAATAACGCGAAGGAACAAAGTCGGTTGGAATTCCTGCAATTTCCAAGAGCTCAATGATTTTTCATCTGTCCTTTTTATCTGTAATTGTATTATCACGTATTAAAAATGTTCTCAGAGTCGAATCCTGAACACTGGTCAGATATTCGGTGGTCAGCATTTCACAAAAGAAGGTCACCCGCTTTACTTTGCTAACTGGAGCATCAAAACTACATCCACCTTACGTGGACACATTTGGGGCAAGCCAGAACTATTCTGCAAACCGGTATTCAGAAAAAGTACCCGTGCTAAGCGAAAACGTGATCAACTACTAACCTTTCGACAATGATGTGATCGAATATTTGTCCAAGCTCGTCCTCCGTCAAATTAGAACGATAGACTGAATAATAAGTAGGGAAGCTTTCGGAAATCTACCTGTGTGCTCTTACGGTACACTGGACGTACCTGTATTGCAGTGATCTCTTTCTAGAACCATCTACTGAAAAGGGGTCGCCTCCTCCGCTCGATCTAGGGTGAGACCGTTGTACTGGCAGCACGAGGAGGGAAGTATATGAAGGCGGAAAAGTATTTAGCCTACTGTGATGTTGAGTAATAAAAAATATCAATCTTTGTATGTGAACAAATGGTTAGTTTTGTTTATGTCGACAGGTTTATACTCGAAACACCGCGATAAATTCACACTATGTGAAGGAATGAAAACTTCCTCTTAGTTAGATCCACAGAAAAGTTTGAAAAACTTGTTTCGCAGCGTCGTCCAAGAAAGCTTTTAGGTAAAACTTAAAGCATCTTTGGTAGATATAGAGAGAATTGATTATTTGTGCTCGATGAATATCATAGCATATTGCCATAAGGATTCAAGGGATTGACGCAGAGCCACATTCACTACATCCTTCAGGAAGTGAACAGAAAAATGGGAACTAGATTGTTTAATAAAGTGCGGGATGAATCCATAGTAAACTGGGTTGTTTTGAAGGGTCCAGAAATGTTCTTACCTAAATTCAAGTCTCATCTCAAATCTCTTTTGCTATTCACCTGCTTTGCGAAACCAGCAGAGAGAATTACGGGGCTAACAAAAATCTGACTGAAGGTGGGTTATCCCCAAAATATTACCTCATTGTCATTGATGTTCCAACACTCGATACGCCGGACGAAATGAGCTGCCACTGAGGATGTTCATCCTTGTCTAGGAGCGTTATCAAAGGTATCTCCGACAACACACGGCTCATCAAGTACAAAAAAATAAATGTTCCCATTGTATCTTACGAGAGATTATTCGTGAAAGGTACCTCGTTGCAAATCAATGCCCCAGGTCATTTCCAAGATGCAGAATGTGCTATTGTAGTAAATATATATATTCTAGCTAGCTATTCGTCAGGATCTTCAGCAGCCAAACCATAAACTTGTATTGTTATCAAGTAGTGTTCATATGTGCTTATGGGTAAACAACATCGACCCAGAAAGAACAATCTGTTTCATGGGTAAAGATGTCTAAGTATTGTCAAAACTCATGCTGCAAAGGACTTAGATACTCGTCTTAGTTTCCTGAAGATACGCTCTAATTAAATAAAAAGCAATAAAGCAAAACAAATGAATGAAAATCAAAGTGACTTCGATGTTGCCAGTAATTTTAGCTCTACATCAGAACTATCCTTTTCCACGCCAGCCTATCGCAGATCCCCTCGTATTCTAAGGTCTGCATTCATTTTATGAAATCACCCTTTTCACCTACAGTTACAGTAGTACCGAAGTATGTTATCTGATAGTAGTAGTCCTGCTAATATGGATGTTCCAACTCAAAAAGATTAGAGACCATTAATTTGCTCATCTGAATATGTCCAACAATTTTCAGGCACACTCCATAGCCTCCGACGGTTCATTTTTGACTCTGAGCAGTGGGCTGACACTAGAAAGTCGAATTTGCTTCTAATCCGTAAATAATGTGGCCTTTGTCCGGTTAATGTGAAAAGCAAGAAAGCAGCGCGGCTAATGTTGACCACATTCATTTTGGTTTTGAACTTCGAATGCCACGTTGGTGTGGCCACCAAAATTGTCTTCGAAGAGCAGACCCGAACTTATTTATAGCAGAGTTCCCTTAGTTACTGTGCAGGTTACGGTGTACATCCCGTACTGTGGCCTTAGGGACGACTATCCGAGCAGAATAATTTAGTTCGCAGTGGGCGAACATCACTCCATCAGATATCGTTGGATGATCTCACATTACCCAAAGATCAGGTGTTTACTATCCCCGTGTATTCGTGGTCGAAGATCGTTCAGTCCTTGTGAACAACCAATCGAATATAGGATTTGTTACTTGTTAGATCTCTCGGGTCGCCCGTTAATACCGTCTATATCCCGCACTTTCTACGTACACTGCTATCATGTATTATGTGGAACAGGTTGATCAGATTTTTGGGATTACATATGGGTTCTTCTAACAGGCCGTCGAAATTTTGGTATATCTCAGGCTGATAAGGACAGTTAAACTTTTATTCTTGTAAAATTTCCTGCTAACTTACACTTTTGACTTCAGCCTCCTTGGAGATTATCCCATGGAAGGGACTCGTGGTCCGTTCGAAAAGTAAATCTGCTACCGAACAGATAGTGTCTGAAATGTGTTGAGAAACGTAGGTGGGTTAAGATTTCGTTCCTCACGTTGCAGTAATTGCTCTCAGACTTGCTCATGCATCAGCCTTCGCAGGCCAGTAAGTGCTCCCTTTCATCTTTTCTCATTCGGAACAATACTGCCCAGGTTTCTGAGTCACTAGACTTGGTATCTAGTACGGACTATCCAGCAGAAGACATTATTATGGAAGACAAACACAGCACCTGCTGAACACTCGTAAAAACCCTAAAAACTCCGGATTCGATGAGAATTTTCTTCTGTAACAACAACTGAAATACAGTGGAAGGGCAATCAAGTTGTGCGATTTTTTAGTGGTAGTACTATATCAGGACCAATAGGGTTTCTCCCTCATTTGCGCTTGGCTTTGTGGGATATGATGCTACTTGTTCAACTGGCTTGGAGTTTTCATGGAATCCCGATGAGATGATATTTCCTGAATAGACCATCTTTGGATGCTTGGTACGACATCATTTAGTTTTTGTTAGAAACCGATTTCCATAAGCCTGCCGGGAATTACCGTTAGGCTGCCCTAGCACTTTTTTAACCAGCACAGCAGTTCTAGTTGGATGGCCCTTCTGGTTTCGAACCATTTCTGGTTAATGGCACAACACAAACCATTTTTAAAGGAACTTTGGGGACTATGAATAAATTCTTTCATGGGAGCTTACTGGATCAATGATATTCCTAATCAGCTGGCCTGTTTAACAGGTCGCACTGGATTTTTTGGTTCTGCTCCGGTCGGTTCGGACAACCGTTGGCCGCTGACTGGCCCATTAATCCACTTAGTTGGCCCCACCCTTTTTCACGTCTCTGGACAGCCGGTGACTTGCTGTCTGCTTCGGGGTCTCCAACCTTGCCCTTCGGCGACGACTTGCTGTATGCCAGTGATGCTGACCGTCTACTGGCAATGCACCAGATCGTACCCATACAAAATATCCTTGTTTATGGATTCTATGAAGACGATCTCATATAGATACACTAAACATTCTTATGGGCACAAATTTTTCAGTGCTAATTTTGTCGGTTGTCAAAATTTGGGAGGTGCAATAACTAATCTAATTGGCTTTGTTTGAAATTCATGTGATACCGATGTCATAGAAAAGACCGTTTTTGGTATCCATTTCGACGTACCAATACCCAAACATCACTTTAGGTGTTCTGAAGCTGGTAAAATTGCTGAGACCATCGAAGAAAACTGTCTACTTCGATTCACGGGAACGCATATATTTTGGTGACTGTATTTATCTTTAGATAGTCGTAGCACAGTCTGAGTCTCAAAAATTGCTATCTTACCACGGAGTATGACGGATTCCCATTGTTTTGTAACCTTAGCTCGAATGCATCATTGTGTCCCGCTGCTTAGAATGTCGGAATGACGCACGAAGACGCTCTTATTTACTTTGCGTCTCACTTGTTGAGTCGGTGCTGCAGGAGTTTTGTCTGCCTTGGCTGAATGTCACTCCGGATAAAAGCATCGGGGTGTCTTACCACCATCATTCGCAAATCAGTGACCAACTCTGGATCTGTCTCGAGGAGAGTTCGCTCTTACCGGATCACCTTTTTCTTACTGCATATATTCTGTTTCTCTCCTGATTTGTAATGCGGGTTCTTTCACTCGGTTCATTTGGGGCACCTTCCATGGTACTTTCGTACATTGAGCCAGGTTAGTCTGGCACCACACACAACGGAAGATCTAGTAATATAAACATCTGGCTGATATGTTGTGTGATACGGCAAAAGTATGTCGTATTATTGCCTCCAAGTGCCTCAGTATGATCAGGCTCCGAAATGGCTACCCGTCCTTTAAAACTCTCCAAATGCTCTCAGATGATCGTGCGTTTGCTGCAGCCTCTGCCTAGGAAGCCTTGATCACTTCCTTTTTCAAGACTGAGGAGTTTTCAGCAATGTGAGAGAACACAAGCAAATGTACTGCACTCTCCACCGGATCGACTGACTGATATTCCGTCAAGGGAGATGGCTAAACTCTGATTCCGAATCAACTATGGATGGCGTGTGAGGCCTACAACGGTATGCTTACTGGCATTTGTTGCGGAGGGATGTCCTGCGCACCCAGGATATCTCGCTCCATCCAAAGGGCTTATGAACTGAGCAGTAAATTCCCGGCTTCCAGTGGGTTATGGACCCCACGTTTCGTCCCGCGGCCTTGCTGATTAGGCTTTGGGTAGCTTAAATGCTCCGGTTATGGGCCCCTGATAAAACCGTCTGGTTTTGCTTGGGCAACCAAGCAGTACAACTTCCACAATGAAATCGTGGACCCAAATTATCTAGTTTCCTCCCCGATTTTACCATGTTTTGTTCGACTCACAGTTTTGAATTTAGGCGGGTGTGGTATATATATATATATATATATATATATATATATATATATATATATATATATGTCCCTGACTGGACATCACCTTAGTGTTCGCCCCTAGTTTTTATAATATTCCCGTTACCAGTAACACGATTCTCGTTATATTCGAATTGTGAAACACCAGGAATTAAATGTATAACATCCGACTGAAATAAGCTTTGAAATGAACCCGTACCGTTTAGTCCAGATATAGTTCAGTAGTGGAGCAATAACGGGACATTGAGGGACGATATCTCGAAATGCGATGGCTGGGACAACTAGTTTACTTGTGAGCCTGTCTCTATGGAATCCGCAATAGATTCCTTTGAGGATTTCTGTTTTTTACCAATAATCCCCAAAGGTAACTGTAGTTAGAATCAGTGGGAAACCTTCTGAGATTATTGTTGTTTGGCAGGACTGAGTTTTGAATGCGGGCATGGACAGCTTCTCTGCTTTGAAGCACATCAGCTTGTTTGGTAGTACTACCCAGATATCTTCGTTTTTCTGTAAAGAATTATTTCTTGAAGTAGGGAAACCAAACTTTCTCGACGTACTACTTAATTAAACGCCATTCACGTCCTTCATGAGATAAGTCAATGGCGTATCTTTCCATGAGTTGTAGCAGTGCTAAAGTAGAGTGGACGGTTTCGTCTGTTCGCTGGTTACAAGCGTGGAACTATTTCACGTAAGTAATGTTCCGTTCCGGAAAATTCAGATTTTTCCATGCACTTGAAGGTAGCTGGAATGACTCAGTTGTTCGGTAGTCTTGAATCAGTCATTTTGTCAAAAGCCTCTCACGTGTGGAGGTCATAAATCATATGTGTTGGGCCTTTAGATAAAGAATTACTCCAATAAATTTCTGCCTGCATTTTTCAACGACCGTATTTGTCGTCTGTCGTGATTTTCCTCAGCGACGGAGCCTGGAATGAGAAGCCGTCTGAATCAGACCACAGGTTGTTAACTTGCAGATACCCTGCAGCAGTGCTGACATTTAAATACCCGGACCACCTCCTCTCCATTTAACTTTGAACCTTATTCACTCCGGAGGTGTTTGCGTTCGTCGTGCGTGCGATCTCCATGATTGGCTGCGGTACATTTTGTGGTAAACTTGGTCAACATCACTTTGGGCTCATTTTCATTATCAGCCCATGTCACCTTGAGTCCGCTACTCCAGAGAAACTTTCACCCGGAATAAAGACACAGTACACCCCTCCTTACCAGCCATAACTCGCTTCTGTGAAAGCTGGCCGGGACCAAGTTGGACTAGGAAACTCATGCGTCCCGGTTAGCAGACTGCCCTTAGTTGCACAGGCTCAAGGTAGGCGACAGTTCCCACACTGGTCTATTAGAGGTACTGTGATAGTAATCTGTACATAGTCTCTTTTTGCTTCCAGAGGGACGTCTAGTTATCCCTTGACTCTTCTATGCCCTTTCTGATTCCATTACCATCTGACAGTTTAGGCATTGTTTGCAATGTCTTTAATCGTGTGTCTACATATCCCTTAATTGCTTTTGATTTGAGTGATATTTGTTATATCCCTAAAAGGGAAACGCTGTCTTAGACAGAATTATCACTCAACATGCCAAAATTTTTTCACTTACAACTGAAAGCTCGTTTTACAACGAGTGATCACGCTCTCATCATCATTAGACCCAACATTTTTTAACGTTCAGCAAGCTGTTTACCAGTCAACAAAACAACCAAAAAATATCTCTAGAAACGTTTCATCCAACAACACTTCTCTTCTTCAACGATTCTCTTCCATTGTTTCTTCGTGGTTTTCTTTTTCTTGCTCTGTTTGCCCGATGGATTTACTTACGAAAACATCGAGTGCGGCACTTGGTTTTTGTTGTTCTATGGAGACTATATTTTTTGACGAAATCAAAATAGCCTAAATATCTGAGAAGGCGAAAATAACATGCTTATGAACTACCCGACCATGCTTCTTTGAAATAACACTCCATCCTGATCAAACAAGAGATTCAAAAGGCTGTATCCGGTTTTCACCTAGCATTTCTTCAATATCACTAACAACATGGAATCTGGCTTCTATGGGGATAACGGACCCGGTGGTTTATCTACGATATAGATGCCGGCAGCTCTAAGGCCGCATTTATTCATCCTTCGTCGGATACCCTACCATCTTAGTTTCCTTCTGTTTTCTCATGTACAGAGCTATTTCCTCAGAAGAGGTTTTGAATTTTCTTCAAACCCCTAAATCATCTTCTGCTATAGGTGCAGACGGTCTAGTCTCCATTGTTCTCAGGTTTGTATCAAGCCCACTATCCAGAATTATGACACCCCTCATAAAAAATCCTGCTGATATTGACGCAATTCCTGCCTCCTAAAACCCGTTACATTAGTACCTATTTACAAACACTATACTTCCAGAATTTTGTCAAAAGGTCCCATCGGCATCACTCCTTCTGTGCTTTAGTTGATCGACAGCGATATCTTTTCTAGTTGCGTTCCTCTTTTGTTGTTCCAAATGACCCCTACCAGCTTGCGTGCAAGCCCAACAGATACACTCTTGATGCAGTTACTTTAGCATGCCCCTATATATGACAGAGTTTGAAGAGTTCCAGGAAATTCGTTCGTTGTACTTCCCACGACTGTCCCTCAGCTTTTGATTCGGTTCCCCGTCCTCTACTTCTCCAAACTCTGGAGCCTTCTAGCTATTCTACTTACTTACTGTCATGGCTGAAAGACTACTTTTCCTACAGAACTCAACACACGTAAGTTGGTACGAGTTTATCGACTCCGGTAGCCAACAACTCTGGTTTTCTAAGGAAATCCTTTATTTCCCTCACCTTTTTATTATATATATCAGCGATATGACCACTGCACCACCTGTGCTGCTTTTTACGTAAGCTGATGACTTGGTGCTCTGTCCATCTGTCTCTAGCCAACCTGACCTTAGCTCATTTTCCGAGAACTTACACGTTATAGCGCCTATTTCAAAGTGACACTGATAAGTTTCCTTCCTTTTGGCTGAAATATGATTTTGTTCACTTGGTGAGGTCCTCCATAAGATACAGTACATTACAATACAGTTATCCTGTCTGGATTGACAATGTGTAGTATGTGCCAAATAATCAGAAAGCAGAAAAGACTAGCAAGACTTCGTTAGGATAGACTGTCCTGGATCTCACAAGGTGTCCTGTTACTTCTTGTTTGACGAACCCATTTAGCGTGACCTGAAGCAGAACTGAATGGAACTTGTCGTCAGTTACCAGAGGATATTTGATTAATTCGCGTTTAGCACTTAAACTAGTTTTAATTATGGGTCATGGCTAAAAGCTATAGCGTGGAGACAAGTATAACGAACGTATATTTATACTCCGCCGAGTTTACCAACCTTGAAAGACTTTCCAACTGTAGCGAAAGTTTCTTAAATTGTGGGATTCAGCTCTCAAATAAGATGCAAGGCTCCAAAACGGCGGCGCTTAGCTCCCATAATACCATAGATACGGAAGCAGGGTGTGCTGTGGCAATAGGACGAGGCAGTTTCAAAATGATCGAGCCAACCAGCCGAGAGTTAAAGACCGAAAAACACGCTGAGTATGTTAGATGCACCCCAGAACAGAAGAATAGGGCCTGGCGGAATCGCAGATGAAACTCAGCAGGATATCCGGTGGTCGGTAAGAGCTGCCAATTAAAAAAACTTTAAAAGGAATAATTCCGCCGACGAAAAGAGGAATGTTTTGTAAAAGAACCATATCAACGATCGCGGCTCGTGGCTAGAAAGGAGTCGGAGTGCTTAGGTTGCCCGAGAATCGATAGTGCTGCTGCGCAGAACTGAAGATGACCTACCTAAACCGTCCTGCAGAATGTCCCTTAACTCCGTATCAAATTCCCACTGGAACAATCCTCAGTAGCCAACATTCAGTTAACTGCCATGGATCAGAAAAGATACTGAATGAAGCGCGGCCATGATCAGAGGATTTGTGATATCATTGTTTTCAAAATTTGGCTTCCTCGAATTTCTTCGAAATGGGCAAACAAATGTGCCAAGATACCCGTATCGTCTTAGTGGCTTACGACTTGTTGCGCGTTTGTTTGCTACTTTGAACGACATACAAAACGTGAGTCAACTGAGGCGTCTTATGGTGACCTAATATTCCCTCTGCAATAAGATGAGTTACCCTTTCGCAGACTGCTGTGCCGGAATCTGATATTTTCATCCTCGTTCACCAAGCCCTAATTCCATTCAGTATTTATTATTCAGTCCCACAATTCTGCTCTAAGAAAGTTTTGACATTCTAACAATTTTGATAACATTCTGAGGACATATGACGTGGAATGAGGGTAATGAGTTACGTCATTTCTCGTTGCCTTTCATTGCTCCAGGACAGCAATGCATAATTTTATCATTTACAGGCAAATTCCATTGTTAGGCATACATAAATTTTCTCAGTATTTAGTTCGAGTTTCGTGGTTTAATTAAAGTATATCAGGCCGTCGGTCAGCTCTACTAATTTATGGGAAGTTTCCCCTCACTTACATCAATTCTTAGCTGCGCTTTAGGTAGTTGGATGTGTGTGACGTTGGTTGTCAGAGCAAAACATTCTGAGAAAAGTGAGCAATTCAAAAGGTATGGAAATGCAGTAAAACTGTTTAATATCACCACATAAATTATCCCAGGTTACAATTAGATAGCTCTGCGATCTGAATATTTTAGTAGAAGCCATTTTTTGCACAATATATTTTTGCTGGGTGTGCCTGTATCATAAGTTTAGAAGAAATTGTTCCATTATCCGGAAATTTTGCGATATACGAGGTTTAAATATGCTGTCTAATGATGACTGTCCTAATTACTGAAAAGGAAGGTTCCAGTTCGCATTAGGATCATTCAAGGTCATTTGAGCGCGTTTTGCTAAGCAACCAAATTGTCATCTCAGTGGCGAATAAAAGACACTGAAATTGAATTTGCTCGCACCTATTGAAGAGAATTAGAGTTGAATCGCCGAAGCCTATAATTTTGAATCTTTTTTTGTCGTCTTACTCAGTGTTTTACCGCGAATGAGAGGATCCACTGTGGGATAAATCAAAGAAAAAGCACCCTCAGTACACATTTCACAGTTTGAAGACCTAACGAATCGAACGAATGGAAGGATTTTATGTGTATTTCGCTGAAAAACAGCGCAGGAATTCCCTGTTCTGAGTTTGGTGCAGAAATTTACTGGGCTATCTTACTGCTTGTCGGACAACACGTAGCCGCAATTTCCAATGCGACTATCATCGCGTGATATGAGGGTTGCCTTGCAAACCTAACAACTTAGACCACCTATTGATTTAAACAGAGAATTCAAATCAAGAGGCCTGTCATTTTGGCAATCTGTTTGTTCTTTTATGTGTGTCTGGTATATGATGAGCCGTAGAAAGCTCAGAAAAATGTCGTTTGGTGTGGGAGTTTTCCCTGAAACATTATCTCACCAAATATCGACATTTCATACCAACCAAAATTATTGACTTGGATTGGAATAAAACATGTTAAGCCCTGTTTGTAGACTTCAATAAAAGATGCCTTTATTGTTGGGGACATCTCCAACGTTGTGACTGAAACAGACCCCAAATTCAAACAAACGAATTCACCGAGGAAGGTAATAGTTTTTCTGGATACCGCGTTTGTGTCACTAGGGGTTTATGAATAAAGTCATGCAGAACAAGTTGTATGATAATAAGGCACCTAAAGACTTGTAACTTGGGCAACTTGGAGGCCCAGTTCATTTAAATACCATCTTACAGCGTAGATTAAAACGAAATCGTAAAAATGTATCTGTTTTAAAGAGAGTAATCAAAGAGCTACCTGCACGCTGACCACTGGATTCGAACGTGTAACGTGTGATATTGCATAAGATAAAGAACAATTTCACCACCCATATGGTGGACTCCATGCCGATGAAACTGCGGGAAATCTTAAAAGATAATAACAAATCAAATGCACAATGCCGTGTATAGGCATTGTTTCATGAACAACGTTGAGGTTGGTTCAATGTAAAATAACGTTGTTCCGTTTTCCCTCAGAGGGTCAATTTCCGTCATAGTTGTGCCCCTCTGGTGGTAGTGAAAATATGGTTTCGCCTAGTCACCGCAACAAGCAGACCACAAGGGTAATTGTCGTAAAACGTCGTCTTTACCTCTTAGTTATGTTACGTATAAAACTATACAGTTATGCATTATTGCTGTCGCTTAAGAACACAAAATATGCTCACTGGACACCTGTATGTATCATTTTTCGGCAGTATCGGTATAATATTCAACATCCGACATAATTATGTTACCATGAAAGTGCAGGTGCATTTGTGTTTACCTTTGAATGAAAAAGAGCACTCGCACATCACTGAATCATCGGCGAAATATAGTAATATCATGGACCCTATTTAGTTCACTCTAATCATAAAATGATAAATAAATCTGTTAGATCTGTTAGGTAAATATTTCACGACTATTCTTCAGTCTTAGACCTTATTCCTTGACAACTGTTTCTACAGTAGCTTAATTTATTTGGTCGTTCACCTAGTTTATCGATAATAGATATGGATTCTTTTCCGGACGCATCCTACACACTAGATTTGCCGACAAATAGTTCAGATTCCCAATAAGTAACTCCGGTACTCTTCAAGCGGCCCTCCTCTTTTTTCCTCACTTTAGTTGGCGGCCCTATATCTGACTTCTACGAAACTGTACTATGGTTTGCTGTTGTTGTAACTATTTCTTCTGTTGCATAAGTTGAAGAAGGATTTGAAAAAACTGTCCGATAGTTTTCAAAATATCATGGGTTATTCTTCCCCGCAAACCTTCCAAGTGTTCCCAATAAAGTTTCAATTGATCGCGCTCAGCTTTCCCAAATGGTCAGCATAATCTGCACACCATTTAATTACACAGAGTTAAAACCATTAATTACCTCGGAGTGACGGTAAATAATGATCTCCTCGTTTTGTTATTTGTGTGCCGGAAGTACGTTGCTTGATCTTTCTGATTCTATAAGTCGGGTAATTCTGCCGTATATCTACATACACATCCTCTTCTGCCTCTCATCTCACCTGTAGTTTTTACCATAATATCAATACAAGATTTTAGTTCTATTGCGAGATATTCATGTAATCAGTCGGATTTATTCCAAGCCGTTTTATAAACTTATCAACAAGATATATGATATGCGCCCTAATGCCTGTGAAAAACATATTGGCCTCACATGAAGCTACATATGATTCGTTTGAAGTCAGAACGACGGAAATTCAAGTAGAAATTTTTTTACTGACTTTTGTCCAGATACGATGCTTTCATTACTCTACTGCACGAGGAACAGTTAGTCGTGCAGTAACCTTCAAACCGTCCACAACTTTTCCCACCAAGCTCTAGCTAATACTCGCAATCCTTTAGCCACGACCCATCTTTCTTAAGCATTGACGCACAACTTTTAACCACTGTCCATTGTCGTGATCGTTAGAGATAATCCTCGCGGCGGGGAATCTCGGGTAAATTAATCCAACTATCAGATTATCTCACCACTCTCTGTGTTGCATACCTGCGGACGCGCATGCATGCATCAACGAGCACACAGGCACACCCTCCGCAATATTGCGCTGGCGATTGCCGCGTTCTTGAGCGTGAGTAATTCATTACGTGCGGCAGGGAATATCTCTGACCTACCCGAAAATGGGCGATAGTTAAAGCTTGTGTATCAAGGTCAAAAGAATGATAAGTCGTCGCTAAATATTGCACATAAAGGCTAAGAAATGGCGGGTCTCAGCTAAAGGATTGTGGGTCGCGGCTGAAGAATTGCGGGTTTTGGCTAAGGCGTGATGGGAAGAGGTGTGGCAATGGCAGATATCCGACAACTCTCCAACATTGGTCAATTTCACTCCACGTTTCTTGCTGGTCCCGTCTTCATCGTGGACCGTTCAGTCAACTACCCTGCTGGCATTAGAGATGCATTTGAGTGAACAAGAGTGATGCTAGCTCATCGTTGATAGACGGTCACCCCCCTCGGCAGAAATGTCTCAGCCTTGAAACCAGCGGGACGAAACAAAACAATGGATACTCAAAAAACTGCGCACATTCACGTTCGACACGAACTAACCTACTTATGTTGTGGGCTCGCGTTGTTATGGTCTAAGTTCTACCATAGATGGTGACACACGTACTCCTATATACATACACAGACACATCGCACTTTTGCTATTTTCGCCGTGACGCACTGAGGTCCGGTAAAACGGAACTACGTGCATTTGGCTTCACTGCTTTAGTTGGGTTTGATGAAGCCGCAACGCGATCAATGGGGCTTGCCAAAGGTAAAACTTATGGAACATCCAGGGCTTCAGTAAACCACAGTAGTCTCACTGGGCTTGGTTGGAACTGGCTACGATGGTGCAACAATGCCTAACGGTGACAGCCAAGGTCCTCTGGTTGGCAAAGGCTTACAATTTCAAGTGATACTAAGATATTAGACATCCGTTACTACTAGGACTCACCAGGATCGGAGTCGCGTCAAATGTTCGTCAATAACCTGCTACAGCTGTCAAACCCGGTGCAACTACTGTGGTCTATTGAAACATCGGATGAGTTTTTGACGCAACTTCTCTGGGTTGATTGAGGTCGAAAATTGGGCTTAGATGTGAGCTGTGAATAGTGCACGAAGTACTGATAAACCTACGGCTTTGTCATTGTTTTTGAACACCACCCCTTAGGGCGACCGCATTTGGCATGTTGATGTATCAGCCTAGAGCTAAATTAAGTAAGAACGTGGATTTTAAGTATAACCCGTATAAACTTAATTTTTTTTTGAGGAATGTCGCTGCATCTTCACTACTTCGGAGAACATCTTACATCCCAATGCTATTGACTTCTGCGTCCGAATCTGTGTCGGAAAATTTGTTTTCAAACTCATTAATGATGTCGGTTAACTCCCATTCGTAATGTGGTTCGCCAACAATTTGATTAAAACAACGGTAAAACGGGCAAACATGTAAGTTATTAGGATCTTGCGGGCATCTGGGGACACTGATTTTACCCATTGAGATCGTATGAATATTACTTGTGGCAACCAAAATCCGTGGGCAGTGCTATCGCTGATTGTCTGGCTGATGGCAACCTACTTGGCAGTTTTACTCCGAACACTTTCATGGCAGCAGTTTGAGGAGCAAAGCCTGGAATCCGAAGTGACTAAGGTGCTCCCGAAATTAGCAGTCAAATGTGTAAGCTTCACCATCATGAAATGCCTGGCGAACCAAATACAATTGCGCCTCACTCGCGCCGCCCACCTCATTACACTATAACAGAACTCACATTTCATAAATAAATATTCCCTTTGAGTACATCAGAACCAAACAAAATGAGGAGTGTTTCGAAGCATCGATTCGCTGTATGCTTCGGTTTCGAGATCTCGGTCAAGAATATAATTGGTTGACTTTTCGGTTACCGCTGGTAATACTTTTTTCAACATAGGTTTCAAATTCTAATGATATAACGGTAGTCACTACGAGCCATAGAACATGCGAGAGTTTGCTAAAAATCAAGTCAGCAAGTGGTGATCAAAAACCAGCAAACAACAGCAAACTGGACGGGTTCGGGATAGGACCGATGTCTGCCCAAATAATCACATATATGTGGGAACCAAAAAGTTCCGTTCTCTACTATAAAGGGAGTCATCCGTGATTTTTTATGCATATTCTTACTTACTGTAAAAACTGATCCATATTACTGTGGCGTTGCAAAGAAAAATAAAGGAAGAGGGAAGAATGTTGTCAGGTGGGTGAAAAATTGAAAAGGGAAGCGATGTCATCGGCCGATAATGGTTACCACAAACGTAAACAATTGAAGAAAGATAAGTTCAGAAATTATATGAACAGGTAATGAGAATCAGTATGGACAAACTATTATGAATGAGAAACATCGGGCAGAATTTACAAGCAAGTACCAGAACATTAAAATCCCCGATTTACGGTGTATACTCTAGTCCACTATTGAACCATCTCAGTTGTGGCTTGGTGTGACTTATAGCATGAGAGCCTACTTTTCTCACAAGCGTCATTACCCGGTAAATATCGCGTGTCCTTTTCTCCTCTTCTTCGACAGTGCCCGTCATTAAATGTAACACAACACAAATGAATGCTTTATTGGTTGAGCAGTACTACGACGTTTATGCACAGAAGCAAAATATTCCCGTGATCTTCCAGTGCAAACGGACCATCACAGCCACACGAGGTCAGAAAATGCAAGTTTATCTCAAGGTGTCAAATGTAAGTCCATCCATGGGGTAACCTATCCCGTATTATTAGATAGAATGTACCGGATCCGATGTGGTCATACACGAATTGAGGGGTCAGGAGCTAGATGATTATCGACCTGATTAGTCGATAACTGGTTTATAAATAAAATTCCAAAATCAACACCTATGAGTTGTATTTTTATCAAGATGCATGATTCTCCTCATACGTTACAGAAAATGTCGAATCCTAACCAATCTCCGTATCACTCTGCAGGCATCCAGTGCAGATCAGTGTGTTCAAGTGACTGATCAGATTTATCCTTATCAGACCAGTCGCGTAATTTGTGCACAATCTGGTCAGGAATTATACCAATCGATCGGGTCAGTCGTGACGGTCACATATCCTGGCAAGAGGACAACCGGACGAATCACTTCATTTCAGGTTTTCTACCTACTCAGTGAGAAACAGTTTGTTTGACTACCGTATTGTTGTACTGTGTCACACTCAATATCATGAGTAATATTTTGTGAAGTCCGGCAGTATTTTCCAGTTTCCAGAGAAACCTACAGAAACTTAGAATCTCTGGGTAACTTTTAAATTTTCTGATATTATTTCCACTTCTGTCGTTCACAGTGCTTCCTTTTGTGTGCCGTTCTGTTTTGTCTGATAGGCATTACCGTAACTTGTGTGTGTGTGCATCAAGCGTCTGTCATGTGACGATGTTTTCGAAGATAGCCAAAAACCTCTTGTGAACAGACCCAAGATTATTAGGAAAAATGATTCCACGAATTCTGCGGTCTAAGTGCAATTCTGTATTATGAATGAATTGTGTTAATAATGTGAATTAGCAATACTATGAATGCCGAAATACAGTAATTGGCAGTTATCTGGGTTCAAACGACAAAACGCGATTAGAAAAGTCGAAGTTTATCTTTTGGAAATAGCATTCACTTATTACCAAAGCCTACTTGACATAAATGAAGAAACGGAATTTGATGGAGTGCGATGGATAGCATGTTTTGTGTGGATGCAGATTTTGGTAAGAACAAAGGATGAATGATTATATATCGGAGTAAAGCTGTTCGGTACTTGAGAATTCAGTACCACAGCATACACGACTGGGATTGTACAAACATGTGAAAAAATGTACCAGAAAATCTGGATCAGCTTGTGAGAGTTGATAAGATGCTCGACTCGAAATTCAAACTTGTGATCATCCGGGTATGTCGACAGCTGATCTCGGAACACACATCGCCCTCCACTCCGAATTCGTAACACAAATTTATGAGACATTCTCTCTAAGCGTCTTGTAGTAGTTGTTCCACGCCTTTAGCTAATAGGCCTGTGAGCTGGACTTTATCACGCTTTGTTTGCATTTGCGAAATCGCGACGGATTTGGGCTGAGGTCAGTCCATTTGTCCGTGGTCGATGTGTCATCTTTTTATGGATCTGTCGCCCAAGTCAGGTACTTCGACTAAAAGGTTGCCAATTTTTCCAGTATTGATACGCGTTCACAGATGTAGTTCGTTCCTGTGGAAGAAGGGAAAACTTGACGAATCTAAACACTACAAACAAGCTCCGAAATGGCGTGATTTGAACAGAACAGTGGCTGTTTATTCGGTAGTAGAAGGAATAGCAAAGCAGGGCATAGAACTTGTATAACGCAGCAAAAAGGGATTGCTAAACCGACGTAGCTCAAACGCCCCTCAAGCATGAAGGTGGGCTCGCAATAAACTCGGACAAAGTTAACCACAATCATGCTTGAACATGAATAGAAAAGAGCTGTGTACATGTGACTGCACCCGATATTGTCTAACTACTATTTGATCGGTAGTTTTCAAAAGCTAACATGGTGAACACAGATATACTTCCCGTCACTTTCACATTACTTCCACCGTAGTTTGTGACACAACACAACTGACTGCGCGTGAAAACGAACTATACTACGATGTATGTCCTCAACCTGGTCCCATTCCTACTAATTTCAAATGTATTCGGACAATCGTGGCTGATCCTGGACGAAGTATCCTAATTTATCTCAAAGTATTCCAGGTCAGTTTACCGCGCTCTTCGAAAAAGAGATGATTGAACGTTTAGTCTCAATTCCAAAGTCAATCCTAATCATTTGCGCATCAAAAAAACCCATCTGTTCACTCATTCAACCAGAATGTCAGTCTCCGACCGATCTAATATTGAGATAAGAAATACCTCTTCTAAGAATTGATCTCGTGATACTTCCAACAAAACAGAAAACATGACTTTGTTTACCATGAATATTTTTGTACTGTTTCCTGATATATGATATATATATATATATATATATATATATATACAGAGTATTGTATGATATATGATCTATGATGCATTATGTGTATCGTCCGCATAACTTATTGTAGACATCCACTGCAAATCAGTGTGTTCAATTGATCGATGTGTTCAATTCGTCTCGGATCACTGAAGTGATTTGTGCACAATCTGGTCAGGAGTTGTATCAATCGGTTGGGTCATCTGCGTCGGTCATGTATCCAGGCAAACAAATCAGCACTCAAGTGAATTCATTCCAAGTTTACTACATAATGCGTGAGTTACTTCTATTCGATTGTGTATCTGACGAGACAGACTACGGATTTATTTCAGAATGGATATATTTTTTCCGAAAAAATCAGTTCGAATTGCGTAATGCATTTATTGTTGCTAAAATCTATTCACAGTCGTTAGTTTCATACTTTTTGAGGAATGCCATCTATCTCGAATCTGTTCCCAACTGACAGCTTGTGAAACCTGCGCAGGCTTGGGATCAAATTTGAACAACAAAAATAATGCGATATCAAATTATTTAGGACATACGAATGTAAAATAAGGATGATGCGTGGGAGATACGATGTAATTTAGAGGTATGGGGAGAGGGTGTGTGTGGGGGGGGGGGGTTACAGACTTTTTACTTCAGCCGGCCCCAGTTAATACACCGAATGAAAAAGTCCGTTGTGGGATAATGTCACAACACATCACAAAGTACTTCGATCGATATACAAGGACTGTGTCTGTAGGAAATGCTTCTGTGTAAATAGAGTGCTAGATAACATTTGGAACACTTATTGTAGCAATAAAATCATTTTAAACACAATGAATCTCATTAATTCTATTATGGAGTTATTTGCAATGGAAACGGACCAAGTTATCAGCCTTGCAGAAATCCGAGTAACGCAAAGTGTAACCAAGCGGCATAGGGGACTTGTGGTTAGACATTTACTGTTTAGACCCGTATGAATATTCATTAGTAATTAATGGAACGTCATTTATCATTCCGCACAACAGACGCGTAATATATTATCAAACGCCGGAAAAATAGTTTTCTATCCTAGTAGTATGATTTTGTGGCTGGAATACATTCCAGGACCCCACGTGATTCATTTTTATTGCAAACCCATTTTGGTTGGCCGAATATCTCTCTGCTCTTGGCGTTGCTGATTTTCTGTCTTAGAAAAATGGCTGCTGATAGATATTCACTGAATAAGGCAGTTTTCTAACCGATGCACACATGAGCACCAAATTGTTCGCACCCGTGTGCTAGCCACCCCGTTCGGTTAACCGAATTCGTTTGCGGCAATCAAGTCCAGTGCAAGCGCCTCCGGAGAGACAAGCTCGGTCTCTCAGGTCGGTCGAGACCTGTCCGAACTTGTTTTCCTCGACCACGTCCGAGCAAAATCCGTGTGACCATACTCATAGACTGATGGTCACTTTTTGACTTAGCTGTATATACCGAAGGAATGTATTCAACACCAGCGGATGGCAAGTGCGAGCACGAGCACGTAAGCAGTAACTCAAAAAAGTAAGCAGGTACACGCGTCGGAGTTTCGTGCCAGTCAAAAAGCGAACCAAATGTACCGTTGGAGCAGGTCACACAAGGCTATATTACACTCGAAAATAACTGGTTTTTATCTATACTTCAAAATTACTTGCAAGAAGTGTTACTTGGCTGCCTACCCTTTGAATTCCACCTTTCATGCTCAAACTACGTGTCATCCAACGAACCCTGCACTTGAAAGCACCAGACTGAAATTTTGCTCTCGTTAGAGCTCATCAGTTGTGCGTATCCCCCGCTGCACCCGGGGTGTGAGCCCAGTCCTTTTCATTTCAAAAGTGTTTATGTTCGAAAGTAGAAATTTCTTCTTTCTAGAGCTACCAGGATGGACTAGAATAGATTGCAACCCACCCCCTTTTCTGAGGTGCCTGATAAATCGTGTATGTGAATGTTTATAACCCTTACGAACTCAATTGATGTCGGATATCATGTAGTGCTTATGTTATTAGGAATCTGTAGTAGCTCCGTTCAGCTGAATCACTCGTGGGTAGATTTATCACGGACCTTACTCTCAAGCCCAAGTTCCATCCACACAGTTCCTGTAGTATTATTCTACTATAAATAGAACTGCAATATAATAAAGCCTGCTTGTTGGTATGGATACGAGATGAGGTATTGTTGAGGATCAGGTGACAGTATTTACAGGTTTTCTTACAGTAAAATTTAATCCGTTTACTTTGGTTTGTTGCTTGCCCAGTGTCGTTTGGTTATCGTCAGATCTCCGATCGACACACACTTTCACGTCAGATCCTCCTTGTTCCATTTCATCAGACAGAGACTGGACTGAGTTGCAGGACACGTTGGCCGAAGTGAACCGGGGCATTTGTAAGGGTGATCACAAAACATAGACCACGTCTTGAGGGGCCTGTGCAGAGACCATGACTACTAGACAGACGGTAAATTAAAACCAACTCCGAAACCAATCGACATGATACATGGGATGTTTCATTGCTATGTCGATCAAACAGTTTATTGCATAGATGATACAACATAAAAAGACTGCTCTAAATTGGATCTCAGTCCTTCGAAGTACATCAGAATTGCGACTGAAACCGTGCATACCTTGCACAACATTGCTTGGCAGGACCTACGTGATGGAGGCCCTTGGACTAGACGAAACATCGACATAATATCAGCGAACTCTCAAAAACAAGTCATAACACCACTCGGGCTATTCGGTAAATTAGGTCCCGGAAGAGGTTACAAATTGGGAGATTTGCCTACATGACAGAAGCCTGCAATTAGGTAAATGTTGGATGTGGCTCATTTTCAAGTACATTGATGTACAATTCACCGGAGATGCTTGTGTCAATAATGAAAATTACCGATCCTGCCAGAAATGTTTCATTCTTCTAAAATTTACGCCTTGTGTTTTCGTAACAGAAAGAAGAAACCTTTTAACGAACACAACTGGAGAATACCACATTGTTCCGCAATTTAACAGCCAAATCACAGTGGACGATAAACAGGACTATTCTTATTTACTTCCAATAAATGATCACTGAAATGAGTACAGAAATTCCGAGAATTCGAAATAACCTCAATTTAACAAGAGATCAACTAGCACTTGCTCTCGTGATAAACATTTTGTTATGACTCAACTGTTAGGCGGCACAGAACACCCGACCACTGAGTCGGTCATTTTATAGATGAAAATGAGCGTGACACACAGGCACGTCTAACAAAATAGATCGATAAAAGGAAATCGATACAAAATGAACGATTGTGGCTTCGCGAATAAGCGGAAAGTACGGACACTGTTTCGTGTGAGCGTACGAGTACGCGGGCTTGTGTGTGGGTGTGTAGGTGTGTATGCATGCGCATAACGTCAGCTAACGGTCCGTTAACACCCTCCCGTAATCGTGCGAGTTTTATGGGGATCAATGGAAAGTCTTTTAATAGGGGGCCGGGACCGCATTAAGTATCGCCGCGCGGTAAAACAGTCAGAACGTGGTGGCCCAGGTGATGCCGTTTTCTTCTCTGTCGGTGGTAATGCAAAGATATCCAAAAGCACATGTAGTGAAAGTTCGGCCTCGTTCATCTCATCTACCGCTGCCGCGCTGTAACGTTTCCTGTTGTGGTTGACATGCCGTTTGGCTGTGCCATTGTCTAAACGAACACCATATATCACTTTGCCCAATCGGCTAACAATTACTCCTGGTATCCATTGAATTGAAGGATGACGAAATTGAAGAACATGGACACGATCCCCTTTGCTGAAACTGCGTGGTCTTGCACCATGATATGTGTTGAAGCGCCCTTCCATGTGGTTGTTTCGAAAACTTGGTGTGACCTTAGAGTACATGGCATCTAACTGTATTCGCATGCATCTGCAAAGTGAGGCTTCTGCTGGTGCGGCATTGTTTAGGTCAATCAACACTAATATGTATGAGGACGTGTAGTGTGTCCTCACACTGCTCGTTCCACTGTCACACATCGGATGAATGTGCTACGTAAAATGGTTCGGTTCGTATCGCAAAGTTTGGATTGTAGAGAGAAAATGTGCCACATGCACTCCGTGATTGATCGTAAGCGTACCTGATACATGGAAGACTCCATTTCAAGTGAAATGACTCAGATCCGATTGTTACTCGTTTGCGTTACAATAAAAACCGAGAACTTCAGTCCGGCAAGACCGACCTCAAATTTGTGACGTTCATCGATACTTTTTCTCAACGTACATTTTCCATAGTTATTGAAATTGACAATCATGTTCTTCGTTTATGGATCGAAAGGTAAGCACCCCATAAATACCGCCTATCACCTCGTCAGTTGAAGCCTATAATATCCCAAACGATATATGCAGTCCAAATGGCATGCAATTTTACTCGGATATATCCCACAAGTTGTTCGTGGTTCTAAGTGGTTTGGACTCCGTGTGCAGCGAAATTTGAAAGAACACCTCAGTCGGAATAATTTTAAAGAAGTGATTGCTGCCGAGCATGCATTCCATGAAGTTCTCCGGCTTTACAGTAGTTGCCGCACACCTCCGCAGCAGCAAATTCAGAGTCAGCTGATAATCACCGAAAATTCGAGGTGTATGTCCGTTACTAATCATCGCCTATGTGGATGAAGTCACACGCGTGATGGTAACGTCTTGTTCCATCTCGGTAAGCATTTTCAGAACACTATCTTGCTTGCCTTATGGTAATATTCGTCGCTTCAGGAACACTGGATTGCCACCAACCTCTAATTTGGCGAGTTCAACCTGCTTGCTGCCCTTATTGTTTTAGTATAATACAATCAAATTGTGGAGATTCATTCGATTCTCCGGGGTTTCGAAAGTTGTCTGAAGGACCACCGACTGATCATATGGGCGCAGGACTTTTAAACCCAGGATCGATGTATTGTCTACTGTGATCCGGAATCGTACCGAGACACACTCGCGGTTCAATCAAACCATCATTATAGCAATATATCCTATGAAGATCTTATTGTGTTAAACAACCTGATCTTTCCTTACTGCAAATCCAAAATTATTCCAAACGTGAAAGGATATCGGATTCAAGCTACTAACTCTGACAGTATACAAGTGTCGTGGATGAATGTTCGAAGTGGCTTCGATTAGTAGTTTCATTTCATCGGTTCCTGAGCGTGGAGCTAGACAAACTAAACCGCCAGGTCAGTGATCGGAAGTCCATAAGGAATTAAATTACAAGGGATTTATTTTGAAAGGTTCAAGTTGGACAATTCTAACATGCCAATAATTGTTATCTGGGTCATCGGCATATAGTCTATTCCTCTATTGAACCATCTTAGTTGGTGCTCTATGCTACTAAGAATAGCATTATTGCTTAGTAACAAACATGTGGTCTTTTCTCATGTATTCCTCTTCCACAGTGCCCATTATTGATTGTGACACAACACAACTGACTGCGTTATTGGTTGAGCAGTACTACGAAGTTTATGCCCAGAGGCGGAAAATTTCCACTGACTTCAAATGCGAACGGTCGATCTTAGTCACAGAAGGTCAAACAATGCAAATTTATCTCAAGGTATCAAATGTAAGTACATCCACGGGGTAACCTATCCCGTATTATTAGATAGAATGTACCGGATCCGATGTGGTCACACACGAATTGAGGAGTCAGGAGCTAGATGATTATCGACCTGATTAGTCGATAACTGGTTTATAAACAAAATTCTAAAATCAACACCTATGAGTTGTATTTATATCAAGGTGCATGATTCTCCTCATACGTTACAGAAAATGTCGAATCCTAACCAATCTCCGTATCACTCTGCAGGCATCCAGTGCAGATCAGTGTGTTCAAGTGACTGATCAGATTTATCCGTATCAGACCAGTCGCGTGATTTGTGCACAATCTGGTCAGGAATTATACCAATCGATCGGGTCAGTCGTGACGGTCACATATCCTGGCAAGCGAACAACAGGACGAATCACTTCATTTCAGATTTTCTACCTACTCAGTGAGAAACAGTTTGTTTGACAACTGTAATGATTCAAGACATTTATTACCACGGGTATCGTATTTCTCTGACTCCATCTATTGCCATGGCATTTTGCAGTTTCCAGTGAAATTTCGTTTCCAAAGTAGTGATATTCAGATAATAACTTGTTAATTCTACGATATTCAGATGTGATCAATCTGTTGCATATATTCACATTACCCTAAATGCACGCCATCCCGCTCTCATTCGATAGCAATTATTAGACCATATGATTTGAAGTGAAGTCGACCAATTCATGAAGGGGGTATTTAACCATCCTTGTGTGATCCATTTTTGAAGGATGACACGCGACCCACTGAAACTGAAGGCTACATTGAAAAAGAGAATGCCATATTTCAGTGCATCACAGTAGCAGAGGAAACGACGACAACGAATCATGCAGTCATCGTATCAGTGAAGTATCTTCATACAACATGTTTTCCTTCAAACTTTTATCGCTTTATCAAATTCTGATGCCAAGTTCACTTTTTATTTTGCTATGTTGGATGTACCCAGATGAGTTCCAAACTAAATCTGCATCGTGCGAGATAAGAGTCGATAAAATTGAAATTGGATCAATACATTTTGCAATCTGAACACATTTCTTGATTTAGTTATTCGCGGAGGGATGTAAATGAAATTCATAGAAAATATGTTTGATGTTACGAGAAAATATGTCTAATCAGAAACTCAGACGACTCGATCCCAGCCAAATCATTTTCAGAACAAAGTAGCGCGACGAATAAAAAGGAAATAACCAAAAGACGAGTAAAATACCAACCAAAATAAATCAAATTCACTGAAAATAAAAACGATCTTCAGAACCACGGATAAACTTTCAATATTGGTGATAAAGCTGTCGTGGAAAATATCACTTTCTTCTACTTCGCTTTCCCACTACCCACGGTAGTTTGTGATACAACACAACTGACTGCGCGTGAAAATGAACTATACTACGATGTATGTCCTCAACCTGGTCCCATTCCTACTAATTTCAAATGTAATCGGACAATCGTGGCTGATCCTGGACGAAGTATCCTAATTTATCTCAAAGTACTCGAGGTCAGTTTACCAAGTGCCACAACACGCCGAGATGATCGAACATGTAGAAACGATCACAAACGCATATATTCATTACACATCACCGTTTTATCACAACATGTTCCTATCCATTCAGTCATCACGAAAATTCGATGCACATCAGCCGTCCATTTACGCCATTTATGAATAATGAATTCACCCTTCCACTCAAATTTCGTACATCGGTGTGTATCATAATATATCTTCTTTCGAAAGGGATAAATATCCTAATTATTACGATATTCCATCAATTACTACATTATGTGTACAATTTTCTGCAGACATCCGGTAAAGATCAGTGTGTTCAATTGATTGATGTGTTCAATTCGTCTCGGATCACTGAAGTGATTTGTGCACAATCTGGTCAGGAGTTGTATCAATCGGTTGGTTCATCCGTGTCGGTCATGTATCCAGGCAAACAAATGAACACTCAAGTGATTCCATTCCAAGTGTACTACATGTTGAGTGAGTTGTTTTTGTTTGATTTTATGTCTGATGAGAAAGTGATAAAATGTTGTTTACAGGAGCGTAAATTTCTGACCCACGTTTCTGAACGAAAATCTCTACCAGAGAACGAGCTTTTCCAATTTATCGGTACAACCTTTGTTATTGTTATCTGAAAGTGTTTTACTACCAGAGAAATTAATAACTCATTCAGATTCTGCGCTATTTTACCCGTGCTTTTTCTGATTTCGAATTGGGCAGTGATTTCATATGTATGAACAATGAAGTCAACTACTTGGTACCCATAAGGTATCGCAAACTAGGTAGGATACTTGGTAATTTACCGAGCCCTCTGTCGTGGAAAACCACAGTTGCTCACAGCAAGACTTGGTACCGTATCCAAAGAAAGAAAGAACTTGGATCGCATCATGATTGGCTTTGGTGGTTGGTTTACACCGAACAATTTGTGGAGAAACTTGTGCGCACACAGACGCAGTACTTTTAGGAGTAAATGTTTGAATGAACACATCAAAACGACGTAAAGATAAAAGTGAATTCACGTATTAATTTTTTCCCAGCCCAGTACTGAGTAATCCGAAACAGAAAAGAGACCATGGCCTTGGAGCTGTACATTTTACTGCGGAAAAGCTCTACCGCGAAGTGGTACATAGAAGATAATAGGTGGTTGATCAAAAGTCAAAAAATCACTGTTCTTTTGCGCCGTGCCTTTCCACGGTAATTTTGGTTGCCTGGAGTTCAAAAGCGCACGTGGCCACAAAACTAAACAGGGCCGGGGGCCTCGTAATTCCCACTGAATTACCATGTTTTCATCTGCTACTTTTCAACGCAGCAGCATTAAGGGAAACCAAATTTCATCATTCCGCTACTGTCAAGCACAAGTGCGTAAACTAGAAATCTATTTTCTGAGTTATTCTGCCGGGTAGGTATAGAATATCGTAGAATATGCAAGCAAGTTACCATCCCATCGCTGATTCACAGTAGCCTGTGATATTTATGGGTATTTTAGGAAATGGAGGGCTTGATGTTCTGTGACGATCATAAACTTTTGGACCAACAAACACTCGTGGTGTCGAAGTACCGCCGAAAACACAGACAAAGCTAGCTTCCGCTTCTACGCTTAACTCCACACAGAGGCGCTGAGATTGCGCGAAAAGCAGATCATAGTACATCATACAGGCTTTAGGACGGCACGAATCTTCACTGAAGACGCGCCGATGATGAGCAAGTTTTACTCAGATGGAGCGAACGAGGTAAATTTAGGCCCACCAACAATGGTTTGTATGAGGCCGTGTAGTGTGTCCTCACACTGCTCGTTCCACTGTCACACATCGGATGAATGTGCTACGTAAAATGGTTCGGTTCGTATCGCAAAGTTTGGATTGTAGAGAGAAAATGTGCCACATGCACTCCGTGATTGATCGTAAGCGTACCTGATACATGGAAGACTCCATTTCAAGTGAAATGACTCAGATCCGATTGTTACTCGTTTGCGTTACAATAAAAACCGAGAACTTCAGTCCGGCAAGACCGACCTCAAATTTGTGACGTTCATCGATACTTTTTCTCAACGTACATTTTCCATAGTTATTGAAATTGACAATCATGTTCTTCGTTTATGGATCGAAAGGTAAACACCCCATAAATACCGCCTATCACCTCGTCAGTTGAAGCCTATAATATCCCAAACGATGTATGCAGTCCAAATGGCATGCAATTTTACTCGGATATATCCCACAAGTTGTTCGTGGTTCTAAGTGGTTTGGACTCCGTGTGCAGCGAAATTTGAAAGAACACCTCAGTCGGAATAATTTTAAAGAAGTGATTGCTGCCGAGCATGCATTCCATGAAGTTCTCCGGCTTTACAGTAGTTGCCGCACACCTCCGCAGCAGCAAATTCAGAGTCAGCTGATAATCACCGAAAATTCGAGGTGTATGTCCGTTACTAATCATCGCCTATGTGGATGAAGTCACACGCGTGATGGTAACGTCTTGTTCCATCTCGGTAAGCATTTTCAGAACACTATCTTGCTTGCCTTATGGTAATATTCGTCGCTTCAGGAACACTGGATTGCCACCAACCTCTAATTTGGCGAGTTCAACCTGCTTGCTGCCCTTATTGTTTTAGTATAATACAATCAAATTGTGGAGATTCATTCGATTCTCCGGGGTTTCGAAAGTTGTGTGAAGGATCACCGACTGATCATATGGGCGCAGGACTTTTAAACCCAGGATCGATGTATTGTCTACTGTGATCCGGAATCGTACCGAGACATACTCGCGGCTCAATGAAACCCTCAATGTAGTTTCACCCGGCAGTGAGAGGTGATGACCAGGGACTCCGTGAATGCGCACGCCACTGGTTTGAAAGGGTACGCTGCTCATGATCAATTCGCACACAGATTTTGTGATTGTGAGCTCTCAGCTACCAGTATCTGCAAAGCGTTTTTGCTATAGCCGGCAATAAATATGACTGTTTTGTGCAATATTTGCTTGGAATCGTTTTTAATTCTCAACGTGTGCGCCCTTATTTCTTCACCGACAAATATTATGCAAGGCGGCCGGCCGCCTTTCTCCTCACACTTAGTTGTGTTCAACCAAAGCTCGAATCTTTCAGTCCAAATACTAAGTTCAGATGCAGAGGCATGCCGGCTCAGTTGTGCAGTATAAGCAGCTCCGTAACTAGACATCTGTTGCAGTAGTTCCGATGCTTGAACTTAATGCGCGTGTCGAAATCGCTCAAATCCATTACTCCGCAAACCGGAATATCGAAGCTGTTGATCTGTAAACAGGCTATTTCTCACTGAAAGGTGATTGGTAAATCGTGAGGTTAGTCTATGTTTCTTCTTTCCAGTATTACCAAAAAAGCGATTCAAAGAACAGCCCAAAGAAACCAATCAACCAAGCACAGAGTTTATGATAGGAATTATGTTGTAGTGTTATTTCGAGGTCTAAATAATAGTCTGAACGTTTGACACTTTGGAGCAGCAGGAGAAAAATACTTTGACGTATCACATGACTGTGACGTTTTGAGGCCCGATAAAGAAAAAAGAGTCCGTTTCTTTGGGCACTTCATTCTAAGCTGCAGACCTTGGCAAACCGTGTTTGCAAAATAACTGGAAAACGGAATAGTATCCAATAGCTGTACCAAGCGGATTAATTGGTGCATCAGAAGTTAACCATTCACATCAAGCTTTCGTTATACCATTTCGAGGCAATTCTTATTGGTTGGGGCTCCTATTGATTACCGACACGAAGCTGTACTATGGTGTGTTCCGTGCATGCTTATTGAATCACCGGTCTCTCAGGTTTTCGCTGAGCGTCTGATTTACATGAATGGGCAAGACAAATCTGCCTTCTGAGACTTTGCTGAGTCATTCACACGAATCAGTCTCAAACTTATTGTGTTTTACGATGGACATCTTTCATTTTCCCGAAGCATAATTTACACACTTCACCGATACAAGAATAATTCATTTCCATTTGTAAAGTTATTTTGTCGGAAACACAAAAATATATGTTCCGCGGTCACAGAAAAGGGCTGACAGTCTGATTGATTGAATCACAAACCATGAGGCACGTGTTTCACGTTTACGTGATGGAATTCAAATAATTTCATTGAATGAACTCAGACGTAAATCGATCAATACTTGTTTCTTAGCTAGCATTTTCGATATTTTCTTCTATTTATACGTAGTAATAACACAGTGATGGGTCTTATCATTTTGAACTTCCCGATATTCTGTGATGAAACGTAGCAGAAGTTTGACAATGAGGAGGTGGTTAACTTCGGATCTGCCAACGAACGACATCGCGTTTGCCTTCTACCCTGTTTATAGGAGCAGTAGAGAGCACAGTTGTGCTGTTCTAAATGGTCGTTGCTAAGTTGACCAACGTAACCAATAGCTATACAACCTGGTCACCGGTGACTAATGGTTAGCACAGCTTTGATGTCGATTGACGAATCAAGAGGTGAAAGCTACACAACAGGAAACTGCGTATCTCTAATTAGTTTCAAAAATCGAAAGTGATTGTGATTGTATGTGTCCATTTCCTGCGGTGTTCGAGTGAGCTGGATCGTTTGATTACCACCTCGGAGGCCCAAGGTTCGAATCCCCGCCACCACCGGTTACTTTGAAGGTAAACAGCATTTCACTGTCGTACGGATAGGGACCATACCTGACCGATTGGGGCCTTATGTGGTTCTTCGCCACTCCAAGTCTCAGTACTTGGTTGTCGGTTATACCTGATAGTGCAGTGTGCCTTCGTGGCTATGGGTTATATACCCCTTACACTGCACTCATGCACGAGCACGTAATAAAAAAAAATTGGAAATAAATGCTATATTTCTGATAATATCATATGTAACCATCACTATTCATCTCCGACCAATCGGAATTAAATCTAACCAGTGTCCTTCTCGCACTATTGTCCATGTTGTCTCACTGACTACTACGCTCGACTTCAGTAGCAAAAGGAACACGATGAAACAGTCATGCAGTGCAATTACAGTATTACACAAAACAATTTCGGATTCTCATTCAGTCATCCCCTGCATTAGATTTCCAGTGATCTGAATCATGGAATGCATGCCAATCATGAACCACGTAGAATATGCAAATGTGCAACTGAGCACATTATCATTATGACAACGACTCACGCAGCCTAATTGACTGCGCCAAATAGAACATGCTATGTGAGACTTTCTTGTAAGAATGTAACGCATGAACACTTTGTGGAGTGTCTCGGGAAAGAGACTTCATTTACGGAGTTAGTGTTTGCCCACAATCAGTACTGAGATTGAATGGGAGTCAAAGGTAGAAGGTTCGGTTTGAAGTACACTTGTAAATGTTCATTTTGTCGATCGATATGCGCTCCCGAACCCCACACGCCAAGTCCAAGTGTCTGTTAATTTTTCGCGAAACAGAAATTCGCGTATAACTTCCAAGCTCAATGCAGCAAGTTTTACATCCCTGTTGTAGTTTTCTGATGAAATCTGGACAAAAGTTGTTCAACACTGATTCAAACTTTATTTTTGCATTTGTTTTCATAAACAAGAGAAACATAGAATTTCTCAAAATAAATGCATAACATTCCAATTTGTTATAATGCTTGAGACCGTAGTTCCAAGTCCAGGAAGTTTATTATATCCTATGAAGATCTCATTGTGTTAAACAACCTGATCTTTCCTTACTGCAAATCCAAAATTATTCCAAACGTGAAAGGATATCGGATTCAAGCTACTAACTCTGACAGTATACAAGTGTCATGGATGAATGTTCGAAGTGGCTTTGATTAGTAGTTTCATTTCATCGGTTCCTGAGCGCGGAGCTAGACAAACTAAACCTCCAGGTCAGTGATCGGAAGTCCATAAGGAATTAAATTACAAGGGATTTATTTTGAAAGGTTCAAGTTGGACAATTCTAACATGCCAATAATTGTTATCTGGGTCATCGGCATATAGTCTATTCCTCTATTGAACCATCTTAGTTGGTGCTCTATGCTACTAAGAATAGCATTATTGCTTAGTAACAAACATGTGGTCTTTTCTCATGTATTCCTCTTCCACAGTGCCCATTATTGATTGTGACACAACACAACTGACTGCGTTATTGGTTGAGCAGTACTACGAAGTTTATGCCCAGAGGCGGAAAATTTCCACTGACTTCAAATGCGAACGGACGATCTTAGTCACAGAAGGTCAAACAATGCAAATTTATCTCAAGGTATCAAATGTAAGTACATCCACGGGGTAACCTATCCCGTATTATTAGATAGAATGTACCGGATCCGATGTGGTCATACACGATTCGAGGGGTCAGGAGCTAGAAGATTATCGACCTGATTAGTCGATAACTGGTTTATAAACAAAATTCTAAAATCAACACCTATGAGTTGTATTTTTATCAAGGTGCATGATTCTCCTCACACGGTACACAAAATGTCGAATCCTAACCAATCTCCGTATCACTCTGCAGGCATCCAGTGCAGATCAGTGTGTTCAAGTGACTGATCAGATTTATCCGTATCAGACCAGTCGCGTGATTTGTGCACAATCTGGTCAGGAATTATACCAATCGATCGGGTCAGTCGTGACGGTCACATATCCTGGCAAGCGAACAACAGGACGAATCACTTCATTTCAGATTTTCTACCTACTCAGTGAGAAACAGTTTGTTTGACAACTGTAATGATTCAAGACATTTATTACCACGGGTATCGTATTTCTCTGACTCCATCTATTGCCATGGCATTTTGCAGTTTCCAGTGAAATTTCGTTTCCAAAGTAGTGATATTCAGATAATAACTTGTTAGTTCTACGATATTCAGATGTGATCAATCTGTTGCATATATTCACATTACCCTAAATGCAAGCCATCCCGCTCTCATTTGATAGCAATTATTAGATCATATGATTTGATGTGAAGTCGACCAATTCATGAAGGGGGTATTTAACCATCCTTGTGTGATCCATTTTTGAAGGATGACACGCGACCCACTGAAACTGAAGGCTACATTGAAAAAGAGAATGCCATATTTCAGTGCATCACAGTAGCAGAGGAAACGACGACAACGAATCATGCAGTCATCGTATCAGTGAAGTATCTTCCTACAACATGTTTTCCTTCAAACTTTTATCGCTTTATCAAATTCTGATGCCAAGTTCACTTTTTATTTTGCTATGTTGGATGTACCCAGATGAGTTCCAAACTAAATCTGCATCGTGCGAGATAAGAGTCGATAAAATTGAAATTGGATCAATACATTTTGCAATCTGAACACATTTCTTGATTTAGTTATTCGCGGAGGAATGTAAATGAAATTCATAGAAAATATGTTTGATGTTACGAGAAAATATGTCTAATCAGAAACTCAGACGACTCGATCCCAGCCAAATCATTTTCAGAACAAAGTAGCACGACGAATAAAAAGGAAATAACCAAAAGACGAGTAAAATACCAACCAAAATAAATCAAATTCACTGAAAATAAAAACGATCTTCAGAACCACGGATAAACTTTCAATAATGTTGATAAAGCTGTCGTGGAAAATATCACTTTCTTCTACTTCGCTTTCCCACTACCCACGGTAGTTTGTGATACAACACAACTGACTGCGCGTGAAAATGAACTATACTACGATGTATGTCCTCAACCTGGTCCCATTCCTACTAATTTCAAATGTAATCGGACAATCGTGGCTGATCCTGGACGAAGTATCCTAATTTATCTCAAAGTACTCGAGGTCAGTTTACCAAGTGCCACAACACGCCGAGATGATCGAACATGTAGAAACGATCACAAACGCATATATTCATTACACATCACCGTTTTATCACAACATGTTCCTATCCATTCAGTCATCACGAAAATTCGATGCATTCAACTATTCATCCATCACATCAGCCGTCCATTTACGCCATTTATGAATAATGAATTCACCCTTCCACTCAAATTTCGTACATCGGTGTGTATCATAATATATCTTCTTTCGAAAGGGATAAATATCCTAATTATTACGATATTCCATCAATTACTACATTATGTGTACAATTTTCTGCAGACATCCGGTAAAGATCAGTGTGTTCAATTGATTGATGTGTTCAATTCGTCTCGGATCACTGAAGTGATTTGTGCACAATCTGGTCAGGAGTTGTATCAATCGGTTGGTTCATCCGTGTCGGTCATGTATCCAGGCAAACAAATGAACACTCAAGTGATTCCATTCCAAGTGTACTACATGTTGAGTGAGTTTTTTTTGTTCGATACCATATCTGATGAGATAGGAGTAAGTTACCTTGTTGGAGGCAGTTCAGAATCGTTGCCTTTTCAAAATGAATATTTCTTTGCGGTGAACTATGTTTGAATCGATTTGGAGGGGAAATATTCTTGAAATTTCTTCCTACTGGTTGCTCTCAAGGCGGTTTGTAGAATCGATCTTTCAGAGGCTGAGTCAAACAGGTGTTTCTCCCGAACTATACCACATTTGTTCATGACTGGTACTGATGTTGTCCGGAGTTCCGAAATGTAACACAGCGCTGAGGTTTTCATTGTGAATGTTTCCTTGTGAACGAATATTTCATTTTATTCACTCGGACTGTATTGTATAATTGTGTACTCCATGAAAAGGATTCCTACCTATGACTCGGGACAAGACGGTGAACCGTGATATGAGTAACTGCATTTATTCTTCGTTGTGGTAGCTGATTCATCGGTGGTCAGGCTGAGACACACTTTATCTGAAGCATGTTTTCAAATTGCCGTGGCTGCCAACACTACTGAACATTATTCGCGGGCATCCTCTCTGGGTGAAAACCAAATAAAAGCGGCCAAATATGGCATCATTATCGTGAGGTTTTCTTATCATAAAGTTCCGTAAAAGCCCTGGTTACGTTACCGTGGAACACGACGCTGTCCTTCCGGAATCATGGTTTTCTATGAACTGAGCAAAGCTGTTCGAAGATGTGGCTAGCAGACACAGGTCATCATTTGTCCAGAGTTGAGGATAAGTTTTGGCCTAACGAACTAGGATAGTGGATCAATCATTGATCAACAGTTCTCTGAGCAGATCGGAGTTGAATCAGCCAATGGGTTTGCAACTATGCTAGCCGATGAGAAGAACTGCTCGTCGAATACAATTGCTTCCCTAAGTGTACAAGCCAGGACTTGGGTGCGACTTCCGCATATCCTATATAAGTGATCTTTTTCGTACAAAAAGACCGATCAAAAGAGTTGCGAGGAATGGAAATGATTTTGATTTGGGACTAGAGGATGCTGAGGGATGTGAACTAGCACGGGTATTTTTCCTCCCCCGCCAGCAAATTTATCTGGCAAATACCTACGCAGTCCACCTAGTTTCATGTGAAGACTTGTTTTGATGTTCCTAGTCGATTCACCGTTGGAGTAGTCGTAATCTATCGACTACAAAGAGAATGCCGGAACTGAGATATGGATATAATCTTATGCTTGGTTTGATAGCAGTTTGGTCACGAACAGTCAAGTACTTCTCACGAAAAGTAGCTCCTTGGCAGAATAAGGACATCTTTGGTTGAGGATTTTTTACAATACACAAGAGGTCGACATATTAAGTGGCAAGAGGTATGAACGCTCTATGTCATACTACACGAGGTCTACCGTAGTCATCTCTCCACTCGTTTTACGCATTACACTTGAACTGAATTACGAGAGGGGCTTGAGAAGACTGCTAATTGTTTTTGGCATCTAACTCATGCTCGGTTTCTGCAGGGTCTCTGTGTTCGGTACCGTCTCACTAGCTCCGCTAGGAAGACTCTTCTGGCTTCAAACTGTCTCATCGTATTACCAGGAAACAGACGGTTTTCATAAGGTGCAGGACTCATTTTCACCAGTCATAGCACCATACCCAACTGGTTCGAAGCTGGAATAAGGTAATTTATACTGTTGCTTGTAGGCGATACGGCCAGGCATTGCGTAACGGGAATCTTTTATCGTCTTACCGAGCAGTTTTCTTGTCGTTCGTGATTTCGTTCAGTTAAATTTTAACCGGAATTTTGGATTGGGGCGGACTAGACTTGGTTGTCTCTCGAAGATGTGCTTGCCTATAACCTCATACACAGTAAACCGAATCGGACTAAGCCTTGGAGACCTGTTGGTCTACAATCAATAATGTGCCATGTTCTTCTCATTCCCAGTCTGTCAAATCCCAATGCTCCTAATGTGTCACTCAAAGACTCGGTCTCAAAATGTCGCTGTCACTTGATACGTCAAAGTATTTTTCTAGTGCTCCTTCAAGGTGTAATAATGGGCCTTCGTTATAACATTGACTACAACGTTGACCCTGTGGCAAACACTACGCTTGATTAGCTGTATTCTTTGGGCAGCTCAGAAAACAGCTTTTTTCGTGAACACTAGACCCGGGAACCATAGACTAACCTCATGATTGCATCAATCACCCTTCCGTAAGCCACTACTTTTAGATTCAAAACGGTTATAAAATGAACTAAAGTCGATTGGCTAAATTTTTTTTCAGGTGTGAAATGAAATACTGCAGGTATCGTAGACTTACTATGAAATCAGTTCACTGGATTCAAAGCGATTAGGAGCGATTCTTCTAGCTCAGCTTACCTGATTGATTAGCTCAGCGACCTACACAGAAGAAGTAATTATAGGATGAATGTGTCGTTGGCCGTAAGGGGGCCGGGGAGACTCTTGACTTCTTCCAGATGAACGTTGTGGCTGAATCATACGCATCTTCAATTATAATGTTAACGAACAAGTTGACTGTAGGCAGCCTGGTTTCTTTAGCAGAGCTGACGGCTAAGCAGGTGCAGACTCGAGGCTTAGCTTGGAGCTAGCCTGTTGGAGCCATGAAAAATACTAATCAACATTTGTCAGAACCGACCGACTCGAATCAACCAATCTTGTTTGCAAACTGTCAGAAGATCCGGCTATGAAAAACAGTTGAACGGACGAGTTTTAGTGCAAGGATTTACCAATGGTCACAAGACGTCATATGTGAACTGTGTGTTTGGTACCAATAAAGAAGATTTCTCAACGGTAGGGGATTCTTCTTGCCAGATCTACTGTGATGGACTAGAATAGATTTCCACCTCACACATCACGTAGGTGAATGTTTATAGCCCTTTCTAACTCAGTTGATGACCAAAATCACGTGGTTTTTATGTTTTCACGACTCTATAATTGCTCCTTTCTGTGATATCATACGTTAATCTCTTCTGCTAACCAAGGTTTCATTACTGATGTTCTTATTTTATTCGTTTGTAAGCTGTAGGAATGTAGTAAAAGAAGTATGGTATAGCGATGACATATAAGGCAATTTTAGTAGGAGGGTTTTGAAGTTGATCGAGTAGCTAAGGTTTGCAGGTGGCTTCGAACATAGGATCCCTTTTGTCACTTGAACTCCTTACGGCAAAGTTTCCGTCGTAGGATGCGATCGCTTTTCGGTCGGTGGGTTGTTACCATTGAAATGCCAGTTTTATAAAAGCGCTAGATCATGTAGTGGTCAGATATATACTAACTATCAGGAGCCAGTCGGGATGGCGTAGTGGTAAGGTATTCGGTTCACATGCCTTCGTCCTGGGTTCGGGTCAAAGTGGGAACTCAGTGGATGCTCGGGAAAATCAAAAACACTAATCTGACACATTATTGGCAAGTAATTGCAGGATGTACATATTGTAACCCGCAGAGGCAATGCTCTTCCGAAGAGGGTAGCACGTGTGTGATCTGCAAAAGCACAAGAGGAGGAAAAACTCTATGAGCCGAGGCCCAGTACGTGTATCAACACACTCCAACAACTACATTAAACGAACAACAGGATAGTATTATCGGTGACTTTGAGACATGATGAAAGATGAATTCAGCCCTTGCAAACTGTCGAATTCTCATCATAAAGCCACTCAGGCTAATCAACAAATCAGCTTCTTGAACGAGTTTGAAACTGAGTGATAAGCCTGCAGCATAGAAGTTCGAAATCAGTTGATAGGCATATTTCCCAGCAATATGAAGGTTAAATCCACCGAAGTTATTTGGTTTCATCGACGAACAAATACTGATCGTACCAGAAACATTTCATGTTCTAAGTTGCTCATCAAGTATCCGCCAAACAGGAGAGAGAGAGAGAGTAAATTAAAGAAAGCTCACTTGGCGTACGCTATAATATCTCGCAGTGCAACAGCAAACTAATGGTGGGTATGATTGACCAGTAACAAACGCGTGTCATTTTCCCACATATTCCTCCTTCACAGTGCCCATTATTGATTGCAACACTACACAACTGACTGCCGTATTTGATGAGCAGTACTATGAAGTTTATGCCCCGAGGAGAAATATTCCTAATAATTTTGAATGCGAACGGACGATCTCAGTCACAGAAGGTCAGAAAATGAAAGTTTATCTGAAGGTGTTCCAAGTAAGTTTACGCTCAAGGGGCACCCTACTGTATTCCAATATATAGAATGACCCGGATAATAACCCATTCCATTTAGTCCCACAAGAACTGCGAGATACGGGAGTTACATAATTCTAATCTAACACAGTGTTTACCATTCTGATCAATCGACAACTGGTTTCTGAATAAAAATTAAAATCAACATGTAGAAGCTGAATCTTTACCTTTGGAAACGACTTTGCCCATAGTAAGTTAGACAGTGACTATCTCTACATTCCGTACAGGCATTCAGTGCAGATCAGTGTGTTCAAGTGACCGATCAGCTCGATTCGTCTCAGACCAGTCACGTGATTTGTGCACAATCTGGTCAGGAATTATACCAATCGATCGGGTCAGTCGTGACGGTCACATATCCTGGCAAGAGGACAACTGGACGAATGACTTCATTTCAGGTTTTCTACCTACTCAGTGAGAAACAGTTTGTTTGACAATTGTAATGTCTCATCACATTTCATATCATGGTTATCATGTATATTCTTATTCCGTTTAGAGCAACAGCATTTTTAGTTTTCGGAAGAATCTTGCATTCAACCTGGTCAAATCGAGAGAAGGCATTTGCAATTTATTGACCTTCAGCTACAGTTATTCTACTCATTGTATTCACTGTGTCCAGATTGCATGCCATCCCGTTTGTATTTGATAATCAGTAATAGATCTCATCTGTGTGTTATTCGATATTGTTTTCGGAAAACACGAAAAAACCTCCTGTACAAAAGCCTACTAAAATTAGAAAGGGGCTCCATACATTACACCACCTGAGTGTGTCTGGTTCCATCCATGCCACACAATGAACCGTGATTACCTTAGTATTTGACAAACAAGCTCAACTAACGCAGTCATTTTGCTGGCTGTCTTTATCTGTCATTCAATCACACAGTCCACTGGCTGGTCATATTTTGCCTTAGTAAATCAAATTATCTACCATGGGTCGTACTCTAAGAAGGCGTCACAGTCATTGAAGTGTTCGTAGCAAAAATTGGTCAAACCCTAACTTGAGGCTGTGAAGGAAAAGGTTTAAACTACGAAACATACACCTGAAGTTACAATGGTTTCACTTGAAACTGAAAAGGCGTGGAAAAATTTCTTTACTTCCGAACAGTCTTCTTTTAATATGGAAAAGGGAGTTTATAAAGGATACCAGATGAACACATTGAGAAATATCGCACGAAGCTCATTGGTCCCGAAAGTTTTCTATAACGGGTTCTTCTACCTATACCCTTTATTCACGTAACGGATGGGGTAATTTTGCCGCTTCTGGTTGGAATAAATCTACGCTGATGATTGATCGATTCCGTTCTGATAGGTGTGAATGAATGCTAGTGACTGATTGGATGAGCTTTTTCCGTTTTGCCACCAACCAGTTGGGCCGTCGAACCACTTCGCTGGCTCCAGTTTTGCCGTTGATTTTGAACAGACGGGACTTGCTGTCTGCTAGTGGAACCAGGCCGTTTATGCATGTGTCAGTCAAAGCCCTCGGATCCTACCCTCTTTAATAAAGGAGGGCGGAGGGAAGTTCTTTTTCTCCCTATTTCTTGGGAGCACTTGACCTTCTCCGGAACTCAGGCCATTTGAATGCTCATGTTTTCTATTCCTTCGATCAGTTGCCTTCTAAGACCGGTGTCCCAAGTATCGTAGGACTTTTCCTTCCCTCCGTTGCTGAGACCCATCTGGAACATCCTGAACCCATATTTCCCCTCCTTCTTTCACCTGCGCTCCACGACAGTAATAAAAAGTTCCCTTGTCTATTCTGTATTGTAAACTGCATTGTACTGCACCGGAGTGTTGAGCTTTGGGATCAAGAATATCTCCAACGGTTGAAATCGGTGTCCGAGTTCTTCTTCTGAACAGTCTTCCAACCGACCTATATTCTACAACCACACCCGGGAATTTTTTTGTTCTAGAAGCATCAAATGCGTGTTAGTGCCGGATTCTCTTGCCGAAGGTAATATACTCTTTGCTATCCCCACTGCAAGGTCGATCTTGCGATTGCACTGACTGGAGTGCGCAATGTTGGCCCTATGCTCAAACTTCTGTTCATGACAGAGTTGTCGGAACTTCACAGTTGTTCTTTGAGGTCTATTTTAGGAAATCAACGATCCTGGAACCCCGGGAGAAGTAAACTGGCCGACTAATACTCATGTTTGTTATCGCTATGATTTGCAGGTGGTCAACTCTGAACAAATCACTGTAATAATCGATCAAAACCAAACAGTTTTCTCCCATGCTCCAGGATATTTTGACAGGGGCTGGTAGGCGATTCCCATAGGAACATTATTTATTTCCTCTGTTTGTTCTCATGGACATGACACAGTCAGTGTAATTCTGTGCTGTGAGTAAATTGCACTAAAAACACAAACTAACAATGCCTCGAAACGCGAAGTCCAGTTGTCATCAGTTCTACACGTAAACCACGCAAAACAATCAAGAACACGGAGAAATCAGGTCGTATTCAAATAGATACACTTATACGCATAAGTATTTCGGCAAACCTATGAGAAAAACAGTCACAAGTTAATAGAGTACAGGGTATGTGTTTGTGTTTGTCAGTGAACACTAAGTTCAGTTAGTCGGTTAGGGAAAAGTAACTGGTTGAGTCATGAGATCTGTGATCCGCGTCACACCTAGATGCACGAAAATAGCGCACCCCAAACCACTTCTATACAATTCACTTTAATATCTCGGAATGATATCCAAACCTATCAGAATAAAGTAAAATAATTCGGAATTGCCACTTGATTGGCTGTTTGCCATATCAGCTGCATTGGTCTGAACACCGGCTAATCAGTCCCCCTTAAACTTTTCCGAAGGGGGCCTCATCGGGCTCTTGTCGTCTGCGCATCGTACCATATGCCGTACCAGTTACGCACATAGACCCGATCTTATTCAGACCGGCGCTAAAAGCTACAGTGTATTTCCGTAACCGATCTAGATGGTCGAGAGCTGTTCCATAACAAGCTCTGTGTACAGGCAGGGTATTAGGCTAGCTTTTGCATTTTAAGTGAGCAAAGTAGACAAAACAGATCAAATCACAGATCAACTTCGAGGGAGACAGTGGGAAACGAGAGCTTCAGTACTGTTGCAAATGTATCCCAGTTTCAATCAGCTTTCATCGTCTCTTCAAGATGGTAATAAACTACCGGTTCATGTTATTGATAAACTGCAGTTTAGCTCAGTCTTTGAGTGATGCTAGGAAGTAGTTCCGATGAGCACATATTTGAGCTTGCAGATGAACATCATTCCAAATTTTTCTGTGAGCCTCTGATAACCAAGGATAAATACATATTTTTTGATAACGAGGAATGAAATTTCCTTTTATGCATATTTTACAAGCGGATAATAATTACTATTTCTAGTTGTGCCGACTTTTAGGCAATCATTTTGTTCTTGCGAAATGGTCCAAGAAAGAATGTCTAACAGTCTACAACTCCGTACTGATATAGGCATTGGAGAACGTGACAGAGTTTAATTCGATCTCTCATAAAGAGTCCACCTCTTTAGATAACAAAGTCATGATCTTGGTGGGTAAAATATCTCATGACCGCTTGATTTCTCGAATGAAAACCTAAGTTTTCAGCCTTAGCGCTTCTGATTTTCACCTTACGGACCATTTAGCTAAACTTGAATTGTTGACATGGATGTGTGCGCGAATCATAACTTTCCTGCTTTTGGTAGAGTTGAAAAAATGATATTGGCAGACGAGATCATCCATTTCGCATGTTGTCAATCAGTTGTCAGTATATTGTACATATCACGTAGTATCCACATAATATTCAGTATTTTTCGTAGTAATGACTAAGTAGGGAGAAAATGATTGAATCTGAGAAGAACCGAACTATCAAGCTGTGGTGCGTCATCCTCAGGCAAGGCTTTTGGAGTCCCGTGCTTCGTACCATCCCATGTACTGTTTTCCTTGTGGATCTCCGCTTCAGTAAGCGAATCTGTCGAAACCTGCCTCAGAAAGAGTGACAAAGTGGGTCTGGCTGGAGCTGGCATTACCAAAGAACTAAACAAACAAATAACAAAAAATAATCGCAGAATTGTACATAAATAGCAGAATCAATTTCAATAGATTGAGTTTCTTAAACCAGAAAGCACTGGGAACGGTCAAAGTCATCAAATTTAGAAGCAATATTTGGAAGATCACAAAGTAAAGTCTCGATAATGAGAAACTTGTTAAGATCAAAGCCATTCCAGGGGTCAAAGTTTAATCAAGGAGCAAGTCCTATATATATATATATACATATATATATATATATACATATATATATATATTCACCGAATAATCCCATTTCATCATATATAGAAAACACGAATAGCGAACAAGCTCGTTTTCGGTAACATCATCCTCGTGGCTAATACAGTTACATTTATAGGTTAGAAATGCATAAATTATGAACAAGGTCTGTGTGCTAAAGTTTGATTGGATGGTCATCAAAGTTGGTGTTGCGTAGTTAGGAAGGATAGGAGGGGAAATGTTGTTGTTTCGTGGTTGGGAAAGGGGGCCCGTGAAACAATGAACAAGGGTTTTGGGGATTATCCATTTCCGGTTTGAACCAAAGGGTCAACGTATGGGTCACACTGAGCTCCAGGGTCGGTCTCGGATCGCGGCCAGGGTAGTTTGAGTGCTTTAACGAAACGTTTCTGAGAACAAAGCGATGGATTGAATAATCTGATTGCCACAGCCTCTGCCGTTGCTAGATGTTGTTTTTGAGCGGCTTTCGGCGCATTCGTAGGGACTCTGAAGACTATTTTGAACGCGTTGTCGTTTACGTGATGTCCAGTGTCTGCGAGGTGCGCCACAATCGCGCTGGTGATGGATTTTCTGTTTCCCGTCGACAGCCAACTTGGTTTGTGCTCTTTGATCCTTTGTGATAGTTGCCGTGTCGTTCTACCTATATAGCTTGCCGAACATGAGCAAACAAACGAATAGGTTAGCATGGATGAGGTGAGGACAGGTAACTTGTCTTTTAGGTTCGTCGAGATCACTGGTCGACTGGTGAAGTGGGCACGTAGTGTAGCAGCGGGAAAGGTGCGAGCGATCGCCTTTTCCAAGCGTCTTATTAGTAACTCGCTTTTGTCATCTCCTTTGAAAGGGAGATGGATGTATAGATCTTTCTTCTTCACGGTCACTAACGCTTGTCTCGTTGCCCTTTCAGCTATATTCTTCTGAATGAAGCGCTCGGGATATCCGTTATCCAGTAGCGTCTGCTTCAAAATGTCTAATTCTTCACTCACCGTCTCATTGGAGCAAATATATATATATATATATATATATATATATATATATATATATATATATATATTGCATACATAAGAGTACGGGGATCGTCATCTGCTCACTGAAAACATCACCTCGACTGGTGAGGAAATGTTTACAACCTGAACGTCAAACTCGGTGATCAGAAGCCTTTAAAGGGCTAGACACTGTCCGAAAATGCTCAGCCCAGCATTTGAGACGCCGCAGATAATTGAGAACTGGTGGAAACCTTCATTTTTACAGTTCGTTTCGCTCAAAGGTGATGGTTTTGAACCGATGATCCGAATGCGATAGAACTTCTTGTGGGTATTACCTATGCCGCCAGCATGATTCAGTTAAAAAAAGAAAACAAGGTTCGCCTCGGGATATGCGGTTCCATGCTTGTCCAACTCACACCGATGCCTTTTTGATTGGGTCCTGTTTTTTTTCAGCGGTTAGTTTTACATTTAAAATTCCTGAAAAATTATTATCGGGGTTATTTTTAGCGGAACGTTTTAGTTAACCGATAACAAACTTGAAAAGGTTCTCGGTTTCAACAGCAAGGAAAATCTGTTCGGCTGACCTCTATCTCCATCGGCCTTCTTTCACACCGATACACACACAGCACTCATACAATAGTCATTTTATTATAAATTCGTTGATTCTAAGTCTTGATTGCTCTACCCATCTCTCCGTGGGAAGGTACCATTATTGTCTGCATTTCAATTAACATTTACTCTTGCAATAAGACAGAGATTGGAAATGTTACTAATTTTTCTGTCCCTTGGATTGTTAGGCCACATAGAAAGTAACGGCATGATCACGAATTTTTGAAACAATTGTTCGCTTGTACTCATTTGCTTAGTGTGACTATGTGCATTTACCATCGATTCAAATCTTCCGATCGTTATTTTGAAGACTTCGTACCACTCAGCTCATTGGATGAACACTGTTCGGTGATGTGCCCTCGTACAGGAACGGTTTCTGCCATGAACAGAAAATGAACTCGGCGGTGGCTCAAGATAACCATGTGTGCGAATTATTTGACTCTATAGGTAGATGTTCTTGATACACAGCAGACAAACGCACCAATACCCGAGCGTACAACCAGTGCGCAGAAGCCCGTTAGGTGCAGAATTCATTGGGAAAATTATCAAGTCTAAGCGTAGCGTGTGAAGCAGATTGAATGGTTTGTCTGATGCATCTTCGTGGATAATGCTAAACTCTGCTTACCTACGACGCTGAACGGCCAATGCTGTTTACGACATACAAAAAGTCCGACAACAATAAAGTCAGATCGATATTGCCCTTTCACCGGTGCAACTTTGGAAAACTTGCGCATGAATACTACCCCAAAGCGAACATTGTTTCTTCGTCTCAGTGACTCGGAAACTTGAGGTAGGACCGCTTAATCTGATTTGACCCCGAGTTTAGTCAAAGGGCCTGGCTGTAGTATTCTAGTTATCATCCTGTTATGGTTAGTCTGTTTCACTGAGCTTGGCAAATGTTCTGTGTAAACTCAGTGAGGGCTCTGGGGTGACTGAGATCGAAACTGAACAGTACAGTTGACGGCTTTCGTACGACGGATTCACTTTGGCTAAGTGTGAGAAACCTAGAACCAGTGTGCGTGTGGAGTACGGCAAGACAAAACGTGGGGGATATCGATCGGAATATTGTAAGCCGTGGCTTCGGTCATTTCTTGATCATCTCAGACTAACGGTTCCAGTGTGGGAAATTACAGTCATCTGTGACCATACTCCTTGTCACACCCAGCTGGTAGATGTATTTGAGGAAAGTGAATATTCCGCGATAAAGTTTTTGAGGATACCGCCATATTCACCAGTGTTCAACCTAATTGAAAACATGGAGTATGGAAAAATCGTGGTCAAGTCAGACTTCAGTTTTTACTCTCCCAGCTTGTTTGAAGGGGATCTAGAAAAGCTTCTGAGTTACACAAAATGTCCAATGCCGTTCTTAGGACGCTCAGTGGAAAAAACAACATCCTCTATCTTGGGATGTTTGTGAGAGTTTTGTGAGGCAATCACTGACACATTTTTATCGGCTCTTGAACGAGTAGAAGTGAGAAGCTGTTGAGTTTGCCTCGGATAATAAACCATACAGCTACCCTACTAAGGGCAACCAATCACTGATTTCATTACTGGTCCTAGTTCTCAGGTCTGTCAGCTTCTAAGGGGAGAAGGGAGTTACCATACTTTGCACGACCTATTCAAAGATACATCCGCTGCTTGTGCTTAAGTATGACCCATTATTCCGGACTTCGTAGTAAAGAGAACTCAATTTGCCACAATTATCAATTCAGCAGAAATATATATCTCACCTTCAGACTATTGGAGTATCAACAAATGATTCGCCACTCAGTAACAAAGCTTCTTTTACCACTGAAAACCGTGGAAGTACTGTCAAGACTTGTTGATGTATGATAGATTAGTCTTTATTCTAATAAAGTCTCCCACTACTGAAATTCTTCCCAGGATTACATGGAGATGGGAGTAAATAAGTCTATCGAACGTAGATTGGAGAGATATCAGTGTGAAAAGTTTGCCAGACCTAACCCCCAAAAAGTCGCGAATTTAGTGAAGAAATCTTGGAATTAGACTGCCTACGGTTGCGTTGCTAATGCACTATTAGCAGAGTTCTTAGACAACCAGTATCAGTTTGAGAAAAGTTCTATTATCAAACCTGAGACTGCTGCCAGTGATCCTCCGAGAAAGGAATTTGCCAGAAATACGGTGTGAAATTCGAAGTTTCATAAGGTAAGGTGGCATCACAGAAGAATACTAGATGAATTTAAATGACTGAATGCAATTTAGAAATTATTGAAACTTTTATTACTAACCGTTTGTTTCTATTTTGAACTATTTTTTTGCGCGAGGACAAGACACTTTGGTTTTGTCTTTTTTCATTTTTCCCAAAAAGGCTCCCTCTACAATACTACTCAGTATGATTTTTGACCAGGTTTTAGTTATCGCTTCTCTTGCGTTCATTGTGTTCGACAGTATCATTTTGTATAAATTTTAGTTTGCTGTGTATTGAGAGGAGCAAGCCTAGTGGTAACATCTTGTCGCATTTGGTTTTTTTTTGATACAGACCGAATGAATGAAAGATACCCAGTGCTTTACATGTGTGAGCAATCTGCCGCGTGCAATTGGTCATCACTTTGCTGAACTCAGAGCTGATAAACTAAAAGATCGTAACAATCAGATATTTTGTAGTGAGTTTAGCTCCACTTGCTGACAATAATGTTCACAATCCAAACATTTATATTTGTAGTCAGTGGCAGGCGAAAGGAAATCCTGTTGTTTTTTTAATGCAGACTTACTCAAAAGTCCAGTGTGAGGTGTACACCGTACGACTTCAACGACCCACTGCACTATTGAAGATAGCCAGCAACCACGTGTAAGGTGGAGAACCACAGTATCTCAAAAGATCAGGTGTGGTAACAACTCGGAAGGCAGTGTATTACTGTTGACTGCGAAGGATGATTGAAGATATCAATCTATTCCCCAGAATATTCCACAGCTTCCAACTTACTGAGTTCTCTTTTTTCTGCGGTTTACATCCGGAAAATTAAATACAGGAGGCTTTTATTTATTGTAATAGAATGTACTAAGAGTTAAAAATAAACATCTTGTGAAACGTTACAGGGAATATTATAATAAAACGTCAGATTCATTAGATTAGGTTTCACTGAGTATTTTATTCCTTCCCAATTCCCAGGATAAATGTGTATATTCTATTAGTATCATGAACTCATGCATTTCCGACATATTCTTTAAGTATATAGATATAACTAACTAGTTTCGTAGAAAACTGATTTCCAGGTTGGGGATAAAATATCTAACCAACTGTTGTACAGCCAAGCGGAGTGCCAAGCTATCTCCTAAATTGATGTATTTTTTTATATTTTTTATTCATGCATCGCTTCTGTGAACAGAATGCTGCTGTTATTCGGAGATCTGAATCACCACTCCGTTTACCGCATAATCGAAATGCTCTCGCCAACCCAGAGGCATCTAGCTCAAAGCGCCAACTTTTCCATTGATAAACTGAGGACAGTTTGGTTCGCTGGCTCAGATTGCATGACCCCACTGATCCACCGGATCGGCATCTGTCAGTGAGCGCGAAAAGTCGCATGACCGAGGTCTGTAATATTTTGCACTAGAAGAGCGTTGTAAGACAGGGGGTCACAACGGACAACGGTCAGCCAGAAAGGCTTGTGGCTAGTTGACCAATGAAATACATTTTAGTTATTCGAAAAGCAACCATCACGTTAGTTTCTCAAATTAAACTATTCTAAATCTGTGAAAATTTCTCAATTCAGTGTGATGGTTTCTGAAATCAATCTTAAAATGTTATAGATTCAATAATTATAGTTACTACAACTTTATCATCTTAGCAGCAAAACACGCAAGTTCCATAAATCGTGACTGGGCTTTGAAACAGAAGGAGCCCTGGTGATAAAGTAATGGTTACTAATTGCACACCAGTTCGGTGAAGAGAGAACGCAAGTTCATATGCTTCTTAGAAGTTAGACCAACATCGAAACTAGTCGGAATCAAGGAGCTTCAAGTTACCGAATAATCTTGCATTCATGTCCCAGCTGAACAGATATCGAATTGGCTGGGATGCATTCCTACATTGTTCAGGGATTACGATTCTAAGAATTTTTAACTGTGATAAGACTGGTCTGTGTTTTAAAGCTACACCAAAAGGAAACTTGGTTGTGAAAGAGGATTTATGCAGCTATATTGGAGGACGCAAGGAAAGGCTGACTGTTTTATCGCATACAGTGCGGGTGCAAATTGATCAACTCGTTAGTTATCGGCCAAAAAGGAGTCCACGATACTTCAAACATGTAAAACAGGTGCTGTTGGGAGTTGATTATCAACCTAAAACGATCGTGGATGATCAGAGACTTAACTTAACAGGGGTTCCAAAACATATCCTACTAAATGCTCCTGCAGAGATGTTCAGTTTTTCTTTTTAGACAGCTGTTCATCTTACCTCTGCATGTAAGCAAACAATATGAATTTGGTGTTCTTGCTGCCAAAACTGTCGTCAACTCCTCAGTATTGGGAAGTGGCTACAGTTCAAAAATGAAGCTGAATTACAGAAAAAGCTTCTGACACAAGTAGCACATAAAATAAATAGTGGTGTTTGCGGAAAGCCTCTATTTTAGCTAGTAAGCAATGCGATAGCTTTACAGGAAAGACAGAAACGATATACGCATACAATAAAGACGAAGGATGTGTGACAGAGCGCGAACGGTCGAGGTGAATAGTGTAATATGAGCTACACAAATACTACTAAGATAAACACTGGAAAGGTGTACGTTATTTTTGTCCATAAGTAGGAAAAAGAAAGGGAGCTAGCTGTATACCGGCAACAAAAATGCAGGACGCAATTACCATTGGGTTCCTCACTGATGAAGTGAATTGCTTCTGAAAGTATTTCCGTGTCCCGTTTCAAATGCAATATGAACCATCAATCTCGCAAATTTGGTAGGTACTAAAATTTGCCTTTGTGTTCCAATCACGTTTTTTGCTATTTTCCGAACGTCCCTCCCAAGAGCAAATACTTCAGAGGAGCGAACATATTTGGCCATTTACGAAGATGTTAACTCTAAAAGGGTGGGTCACTGTAAAGATGTGTGAGTTCAGAGTTAGTTCCTTCCGAGATTTCGAATAATTTCAACAAGTGGATTCGTAAATCGGTATGTGTGCACTGGAGTACATCGAATTTATTGACTGTTAAATGGAAACAATAATCAACCTCAAACCCCGAAATCCGAGAATGGAATGACTGAAATTTGAAACTAGGAATTGGACGTCCGCAGAATGAGAATCGTCACAGACTCTTGGGTGAACTTTGCCCATGAAGTCGTATTCGTGTCCCGTGTTACTGTACAGGCTGCCATTTTTGGGTACCCTCCGAATAACTTGTTAGGAAATAATTGACTCACTCCCAACAGCAGCAACAATGAATTTTTCCAGTTTGTCGGAGCAACATTAGCATTTACGTAGTGAATCCTGGGGCAGTCACTCGTAAATTCAAATTTTACGTAAGCAGGTAATTATTGCACTATTGTGTTCCACACACTAAATTGAATCGTATTCCTCCCTCTATAAAATTTTTTATTATGACTTACTTTTCCGAGAGTGCGACAAATAGCAATGCAAAAACGGCTTAAAATCGTGAAACTGGGTTTAGTATTCGCGTGTCTCCCATTGGAATTCTGCTCATTATTCAACGTACTTGCTGTTCTGAACTGGCTCAATCAGACAAGGAAGAACGATTCGTTGATCACGAAAGATCTCGTTTTATCAAATGATAACATATTTACCATGTAGGATATTGGTACTTGTGCCCAGTCAATGCACATAATTTATTAGTCCTACCAGTGCGGGTGAACAAGCCTTCTAATAAGATGACGTTGAGGCTAAAAAAACTTGACAAGATTCATCTGATTCTACTGATCCACGCCATCGACCGGCTAAGCTGTCTATCGTACTTGGGTTGTCTTAGGCCTTGGGCACAGCTTTCCATAGGTTCTGACGTGCTGACTGTTAACGAGACTTGGCTGTCCATCAACAATGAATCAGACCATACCCTCACACTCGACACGTCGACATATTTGGAGATACGTAACAGATTGTTCTATTGCGGTGGCAGTAAAGCCATCAGGTTGTTTGCAAATTGTTCGGGGCTTCACGGAAGTGATGTGAGCTCCCAGTAACGGCTAATTTGGGAATCCGAGTGATCTAGAATGTTATTGAGGCCACCTTCTAGCTGAATCTTCACCTATTCTTCGAAATTACGTTTGTTGGTCCAGATTTGCTATATGAGAATGAAATCTCGAAAGCTTCCGATCAAACTACAAACCGATGAACGAAAAGTTACACTTTCTACAGCCCAGAATTTAACAGAAACTTGATGGTCCAACATAAGTTAATTTATTCATGGAAAAGCAAATGACACTGGGGCTTTCGGGATAGCCATATCCCTCATTACCGTGTAAAGTCCGTATCAACTTAACTCGAGAAAAGGAGCTGTTGGTTGTCCTTCTTGAAAAATTTTTTAATAGAGTACCATCATTTACATCTTTCAACCTCATCTCGAATTCTAGGCGCATCAGATTATAAATAGTTAGGCTCGATTGCAGTAATTTTAACGACGCAATGCTAATTGCAACGTGAACTGATCGTATTAGGCATGCAAGCTAACAATGCTGTTAATCCTGAAATACAGTAATTGCCAGATCTACCATCGAACCATGCAGAGCCACCAAGAAGGCACGGAAGTCAGATAGTACCTACTGGACTAATGCATCTGCTGGCTAAAGTATTCACCTAGTTTACATAAAACTATAATTCATGTAGTGTGGACACTCACACCACCATTGAGAACTATAGGAAAACTGTACATCAGTGCCATCCTTATTAGGAATCCCCAACAGTGCACATCCACTTAATCCTCGCGGGAACTCAAACTCAAGGTGAGCGATTATGAATCGAAGACTTAAACAACAAACGATGCAGACTGACAACCTGAACGTCTTCACAAAGCAAGCACGTGACAGAAGACCAGCCATAGGGTAATAAAGTGCAGCAGATGACATTTGCTTATGTGGGTTTGTGTGTGTTTGTATGCGGGAGTATGCCAGCTGTGCTTGGGTAGCGTAGTCCATTACTGTCTAACCAGGGAAATTGGTCCAGTTGTACGCAACAAGTAATTGAGGGATACCTTTGAAAGAAACAAATAGAAAGCCTAAAGAAACCATTCACGTCAAACCGAGTTCACAGAAAATTAAAAAATCCTTTTACCTGCAACATTTTCATTATTTATATACATTTCACAATTCCTTGCGAGTAGTGTGTGGGAGTGATAAAACTTTGCTTGGCTGACAGTCCTTTGGACCACATCCTTCACACAAAGTAGTAAAAATCATACCTTAGAGGAGAAAAGGTGCGGATTCGAAACTCGGGCTCGGCGATAGATATGTCCCAACTTTGTGCTTGAACGAGTGGGAAACTCGAGTCTGGTGCCTCCAAGTCCCTGGTTGTTCGGATGACCTGAGGTTTTATGAAAGGAAATTGTAGTCCAGAGGACAGTCCGCCAGGCTAAATTTTCTTTTCTATTCAGAACTCAGCCATGGAAAAATGTCAATCTATTTCCTGTCGATTTCTCTCTATCCACCGTAGTTTGTGACATAACACTACTGACTGCGCGTGAAAATGAACTATACTACGAAATCTGTCCTCGGCCTGGCCCCATTCCTACTAATTTCAAATGTAACAGTACAATCGTGGCTGATCCTGGACGAAGTATCCTAATCTATCTCAAAGTACTCGAGGTCAGTTTACCATGTAGAGATGATCGAACGTGTAGAATCAATCACAAATGCATATATTCTGTACACAATAAAGTCCTTACAAATCACTTATTCATCACCTATTCACAAATTCATTCAGTCAATACGAAGATTTTATGCATTCAGTCATTCATCAAGCACATGCACCGTCAATTTACTCAGTTTATGAAATAGGAATTCACTCTTGCATTCAATGTAGCAGAAACGTGATATGTTCTTTCAAAGGTGATAAATGTTCTTAATTCATACCACTTGCATCATCAAATAATGCATTATGTGTATCATTTTCTGCAGACATCCACTGTAAATCAGTGTGTTCAATTGATCGATTTGTTCGATTCATCTCAGATCACTGAAGTGATTTGTGCACAACCTGGTCAGGAGTTGTATCAATCAACGGGATCATCTGTGTCGGTCATGTATCCAGGCAAACAAATGAACACTCAAGTCAATTCATTCCAAGTGTACTACATGTTGAGTGAGTTGTTTCTATTTGATTATGTGTCTGATGATTAAGAAATATACTCAACTGTGTAGCTGTTAGATCTGTTAACTCACTGATCACAGCCACAAAGAGGTTGAGCAAATTTTTGGAACTCTCGCAATGAAATAATCTGCTGACACATCTAACTTCAGTACGCTGTTCGAATGACCGTGGTTAGTTAAGGAAGGCCCAACTGGAATAAAACGTTGGACGATGTCAAACCATTGATCAAATGTCTCAGCTGAGCAAAAGAGTTGTAACACCCAACCTAAAATGAATATTATGCTAATGAACTGGCTATGTGAGTCACTGCAGTACCTTCCTTAGAAAGTAAGAAATCGCACCCAAATGTTTCTCCGTGGTTAGTTCTTCAACCTTGGAATGGTGCATGCCTCCATCTTGAATGCCTGAGCTCTGAAAATTACTCGATATTTACTTCAAAATTATCGTCATAGCTGTGTCGAACTGCGAATATATCTGGTAATACACCAAGCGGCAGTTCGTGATAATCAAAATGCTAATGATTGCCAACAAGGATGAAACAGCTGTACAGTGCTTCCATGGTTTTCAATGGTGAGTTGAGCGTTCAAGCTGCATGATGAATCATATTATATAAAAATATAGATCAGTTTTCCGATGTATATCGACGCGGCAGATGGTTAACAGTACTTTTTTGGGTTCGTCCATTTCGTGGGACTACATTCAAGACTTTCTCAGTTGGATTTTGAACAACGTCAGGAATCCACTTCCTATGACACACAGTGAAAAATCTCATAGACTGGACCACCTGTTTTGAAAAACGGTTTCGTCGCCCGGTGGCTCCGATTATACTGGGCCTCCACAATCAAATTTCTAGGACTGAACGGAGTAGTTGGTAGTATCGCGTCAAGAGGTGTGCACATAAGTCAACACCAAAGCAGTTCCATTGGTGACTCTGCACTGGGAGTCGATACCTTCAGCCTTCTTCTATAGGTCCGTAAGCAATTCGAAATAAACCCTAGGCTTCCCTTCTTTTGTATTATCTTGAGAGTTCTCTTGAAGATGTGTACCAGTCGATCAGTCGGTCCACTGGGTTCGGGGAAGATGAATGAACCAAACAAATGGTGTGCAACACAGCTGTATCTGTACTGCTTGCTCTCCGCTGAACTAAACCATACATCGTTATCCGTGACAGCAGTTTCCTGGATTCCGAAATGAGAGGAAAGACTGCTGAAAGCGGTTACCGAGGTGCATGTGGATGCTTGCGTCATTGGAAGTATTCCAGGAGTGTTAGAATATTCGTCAGTCACCAGTAAAAGTTACAGATTTTTCATAGATTGGACTTCGACTAAGTGGATTCGTATTCCACACCCTGTAGCTACAGACTAGGAGCGAGGCTCAGATCTCACAGGTACTCTGTGTTCTGATCCGTCCCGGTAACTCTAAGAAGACGACTCTCCTGCTACCAAATTATCTCGTTTATTAGTGGGAAAATGACAGTTTTTATACTATGAGTGGGTTAATAACCAAATCTTGGTCAGCACACATTTTGGTTCACCTGCTACTCCTAACCAGTTTTTTCTGAGTGGTTTGTTCGGTTAAGATGACAGTCGGCGTCTGATTAGCTCCCTTGTCTGCTTCATGAGCTCTAATCATGTTCTCGAATCAGGAAAGACGAAGACTTGCAGGCTAGTCGCAAAAACTTCCTACTGTCTACCAAATAAACCAAGCCGTCTGTTGACAACGTTCTAGGCCATTCCTTTACACTTTGGTCTCAGTTGTGCGTTGATCGAAAATCCAGACGAGAACAACAAAGTCTGAGTCTATATTAGGCCAATACACGTAGGAGGGCGCGATGGTTTCAGTTCGGGTCACCCATGGATGGACCATGTACATTTGAAGGATCTCTGTTCTACGGCGTTGTGGAACTACCACATGATGGGATATCAGGTGGTAACTTACTATGGTCAGTATTTATTTCCATCGGTAGGGCTGCCGAACCTCAGGGTCCGTGGTGTTGGCTGGCTAACAACCTCTCAAGTAGGGAATGCTGATCAGTATAGTGGAGTCAACGTGAGTTGCGCTGCGAAAAGAACCGGAGAATTATTAAACAAGTTTGTTTTCGGGGGGAAAAGAAGGTATGAAATGCGCGTTCTGGAGCAAGAACGGTTTTTCGAGAGATCTTCATTAAGAGAGAATGAGTTGTGTCATTGATAATTCACACGAGCGTTCATGTGTCACTTACACACCTGGTTCATTAGTTCACGAGACTGAATGGAAGAGACATGACGGACTGAATGAATACCTCGAGAAATATCACTCTTGAATCCTTCAATAACTACTTTGGGACGATCACAAAGTGGAAATAGTGTGAGACTGGTGAAATACTTGTGGGAAGAAGGAAGATCCATTTGCAGGATTATTTGGGAATCGTCTGATTTTTAGAATTCGAAGACAAAGGAGCCGCAGTGGGCAGAATCCTTTGAAGGTCAATGTTTAAAGTCACTCCGAGGCAAACAGTATATTGATCTGTGGTCGACTGAGCGGAGTTAAAAGAAGAAGGATCACCAGGGGGAACCTGCACGGTAGACGATATATAGTTGGAATAGTTAAGGGATAGATCACTTCGCGGTGTGAATAAACAATGTTCTGGACATCAGAAGATAGATGGTTAAAGTCCTCCTCATTTGTTGCAGTATGAGTTATAGCTACATCCAAACTGTATTTATAAGATATTTCATATGACGTAATGAACAATTAGGTTGGAAATCCAACGAGGGAAGTTTCTCAGGATTCTTCCGCCGTATACCATTCTGATAAAATGTTAAAATCTGTTTTGACTGTTCAGAGAAACAACAAGAAATGACATAATCAATAAATCATCCTCATTCCACCCAATAGATTTTCACATTGTTATTTACTTCTTTGGAAATTCGTGCAACCCCACACGGTACGGAAAGCAGCATCTGTAAATCAGTTTGTGGAGAAGAACTTAGATTTTCTCTTCATCACCAAGCCAAAATATGACTCATTCAATTGCGAAAGAGGCGAAAATGAGCCTGTTGAATCCTATTTCTATTGGTATTCACAGTCAATTCAATTACCATAAAAACCGTGTGGATATCTCGTGGAGAATTTCTGTCTAATCTAAGGAGGTAGATCATTTTCATGATAGCCAGAATTAACAACCAATGCTGTCGCTGATCCTCTGGTTGACAGCATCGAACGATTATCATCGTTGCACGAGTGTCCATCATACGTTTTTGGTTACTGAGCGCAGCATCAGTAGTATAAACTGGAATTCGACCGTAGGTCAGGATTTCGACCGGGTTGCGGTAATCCCGAATCTCTTGGTCACACGTCACCTTGTACGCTGTCAGACGCGTTGACGTGGAACACACATCATACCGCTTGATTTTGGCCATGTAGCGGAGCCATCAGTGGTCAAAACTTTTCAGCCTTTTTGAATCGTCTGCAGTCAACGGCCAAGTTTCGCACGCGTACATGAGAGTTTGGCGGACATCAGCTCGGTGTATGCGGACTTCGTGTGAAGCCTTGGTTCCCTGCGAGAAGACCATTATTTTCTAAGTTGTTGAGACGCTGTCCCTGCGAAATCTACGTGATGTTTCACCTCGTCTTTGACCTAGCCCTTGGATGGTTGATGGAACCTAGGTACTTGAAGTGGCGACCCTGTTCCAGAATTTGGCAATTGGCGCGTGTTGAGCATTGTGAAGTCGTGAGGAATTTCATTTTGTGGTGTTAATCACCTGACCAACGGCATTGTTTTACATACAGTACGGTTGAGAACAGGCAGCTGATTTCCGGGATTCTCTCCTAGAATGAAAATGCCATCGGCGAGTTCGAGGTATGTAACCCAAGAATCACGGTCAATTTGTTGTGAGCCCTACTCATCATCCATTTCATAGCGTAGTTGAATGGAGCTGGTGATAGAGGGCATATATTATGGGCGCCAAAATCGAGTGGAAACTCTGGAGACTTTTCGCCGTAAGAGTTGAAGTTCATCTGTTTTGCCGAGTATTACGATCCCACCAACCTGATGTACTTTTCGGGCATTCAGTCAATTCACAGTACGCTCCAGTGTGACTATCTGTCAATGGAGTCAATTGATGCCCGAAAGTCAATGAGGCACGCTTTGCTGGGTTATTGAAGTTTATAGCGATATTGTTGAATTGGCCGTAGCTTGATGATCTGTTCGAAACAGCCTCTTTCTCGACAAAAATCACACTGGTGGGAGCTTGTTTGAGCTTTGCAAACAGCAAAAAGTGATTTAGCAGAATGGTCGCAAAAAGATTAGCCACTATATCGATGAGGCCGATACCCTTGTGGTTTGCAAAGGGGATCTAGTCTCCCTTCCTCGGTTTAGGGAGTAATATGGAGATTGACCGGTCTTGAGAAAAACTTTGGAATCCCAGATAGAACAGAAGAGCATTCCTAATGAATCCAATGGAACTGTAAATAGGGTTCGAAGATCTCGAACAGGATACCGTGGTCTCCATGCGAATTCTCGTTTTTCATTATCTGGACAGAAGTGAGGGCTTCCTGTTCGATGGGAGGCTCGAAGTCGAATGGTCATAGTTCCTTGTCGCCTAGTGCCGTCACATAGATAAATTGGAGGAAAGGACGGTTGAACAGCTGAAAGAGGTAGATTCGGGGCGATGGTTGTGGTAATCTGGTGGACTGAGGTGTGTTGCACCCCTAGCCCTAGCGCAGCGGTTAGGTGCTTTTGTTGAGATCCATTTTTCGTGTGCCATTTTGTTTTGACAAGCTGTTCAATGGAAGCACTGCCAATGGATAATTTAAGCCCTGTCCACTACCCGTCTACGACACGATCAGCGTCGATCGCGGCTAGTCTGGATGACATCCCGTTTGAAAGAGCTTGAAAGTCGATTGTTAGTTTAGAAGTATCTACTCTCCAGAGAAGACGAGATTATTGTGTACTGAAAGGTTGAGCTTGAGGCGAGAGCCTACCAGTGTGTGGTCTATGCCATTGGCGTTCCCCGTTAAGCCGCCACTGTATGCCCGGCAGCTCTCTACCGTTGATGCCCGAAGTGTAAGCACCAAGATGTAGACGGTTTCGTACGCTATCCTATCATCTTTGGAATACTTAGTCAGCAGGTGTATTTGTGGATGCTGCGAGCAGATATTGAAGACGACCAGTAGACTGAGTTCAGAAGAAGTTACCAGGCAGTCGTTTTTTCTGCACCACTCGTCCAGGCCAAATCTCCCCAGTACACGTTTCGCATATTCATTTGCATTTCTCGTGCGGGCGTTCCACTCTCATGAAATTAGCAGGATATCATGGCTAGGAACCCGACTGACTGAATTCTGAGGTTCATTGTAGAAGACATATCTTGTGGTTGGTTCAGCATATAACGTTGGGGCGTAGACTGCAATCACGATCACGTGGAACGAAATGCTTCTCTACCGTGTCAAAGCAATTAATGGTGTAGATTGTTACCAAGAAATCAGGGCGTTCTGACTGCAACCATTTATTGCGATTACAACTCCCTAAAGCCTCATTTTTTTACTGGCCCACGGTGATACATCCCGTAGGATGCATCCGTTCGAGGAACTTGAATATGCTGACTTCCGGAGTTTAGTAGGAGTACTTCGAATGGACAAGCTACTTCAATTCCGTAGGCGGAGACCCAGTTTTCCGATAGCTAGATTGTCAATTTTAATCATCCAGAGCTCAAAAAGTAGCTATTGCTGAAATCAGACCTCACATTTTGTGAAGCATGGTCAACGTGTCAGCTATTCAGTAACGTATTCGAAGTGATGGCTGAAAATTTCGTGATGCACCACTAAGTTGTTTGTTTCCGTAAAACAGTTATTTCACGTCAAACACCTCAACCAAAGCCAACCAACAGGATAGTTCCCGAAAGCAAACCGTCGCAAATTAATCATTGCTCTTCTCGTGGTGAACTCTATCTCCCTTTTACATACCGCTTCAGTAATGCGACATCTCATTCTTGTGGCCATATCCACAAGGTGATTTTCCAATCCACATGCATTGTGGTGAGTGCGAACCCTAAGGATTCGAAATAGGGTGATAATCTGACTTACACACTGAAAATGGCCAGCCATTCTAACCAATTATTGCATAAAAGGGGCCAAGTTGAATGTGGACTGTAGGAACAATGCACTGTGGATACCGGGAATTGCGAGTCCACTATTCTCAAATTATTGTTTGAACTGATCGGGTTCAGCGTGCCGTTCATCTCATTGACGTGTGCATTTATAACCTCACTGGTCATCGTCTTTCACTGATGGACGAAACTATACTGATGATTCGACTGAAACAAGAGCATATCTCTGTACTAATCCGGATTACTGTGGACAGTAGTACATCGACACGGAGTTTCAAAGATCTGCTTTTAATGGATCAGTCTGTGATCCTACCGATTATTTTCGAGACCCCGGAGAATCGAATCAATCTCTAGAATCTGATTATATCATACTCAAACAATAGGGGAAGCAGTGTGGTTCTACTTGTGAGGTTCGAAGTTGGTGCTAATTCGGTGTTCCTGAAGCGACGAATATTACCATACGGCAAACAAGATAGTGTTCTGAAAGTGCTCACCGCGATGTAACAAGACGGTACCATCACGCGTGTGACTTCATCCACAAAGGCGACTCCGATTATGTTGGCGATGAATAGTGATGGACATACACCCGAATTTTCGGTGATTACCAGCTGACTCTGAATTCGCGACTGCGGAGATGTGCGGCAACTACTGTAGAGCCGTAAACTTCAGGAAATCATACTGGACAGCAATAACTTCTTGAAAAGTGACCTGGCTGTAGTGTACTCTTAAATTTCGTGGGACATTTTCCAGTACAGTTGCGTGCCTTTCAGGATGAGTATATCGTCCAGAATATTACAGGCTTCGATCGACAAGATGATACGTGGTATCTATGGGTTGATGCCATATCAGGACGGTGTGCTTACTTTGGGATCCAAAAAGGAAAACAGTACCGCCGACTGCACAATCTGTTGGAGAGATGCATACAATGAATCACGCCGATCAAAGCTGATAAGTAAAAATTCGGCATCACCGATTTAGGTTTTCTGGATTTCACTGTTAACGCCACCGGGCACCTATCCGATCCACATCGTTTCAAACCGCTGATTGGAATGGGGTCACCTAAGAATCAGACACATGTATGGCCACTCCGGAAGTGTCAGCAGCACTATTCCCTATTCGTTCTAAACTTTGAGATACGAGCCCAACCACTATTCCTAGCACATTCCCCCTCTATGTGGCATTGGGACAAGCAGAGTGAGAAGACACCACGCTGTCTTGCACTACATAATATTAACCGACCAAACTAGCTCCTCTCACCCCATCTGAAGAAACCTTTCTCACCAATGACAAGTCCGAAGTAAGGACCGTAGATGTTTTGAAAGAGGAATAATGTCTAATAGTCTATATCTTGCGTCTACTCAGTGCTACAGAAACGGGCTATTCCCAGAATCGAATGAAGCTCTGGTTGTTTTCTGGAAGGTCTGTAGACAACACAAGTACTATTTTGGACCGAAGTTTACGATTGTCACCACCAAGCTCCTTAGTTCCTATATGACCCATAAAAACCAATGACTGCTATGATTCAGTGATGGATCATCGCCTGGGATCCCTACGAGTAAGATTTTCCACATCGGAACCGCATGACAGTTCTACGGATAAACTTCCCGTCAAGCAAGTTGCGCTTTGCAGCGTTAGAACACGGCATCATTTTCTCGTTGAGATCGCCTGTGTCAAAGAAAGAATTTTGAAAGCAGACAAGACGCTACTACTCATCAGTGATTTCGGCCATCAAGAAGGGGTAATAACCGGAGGTGAAACAGAAGTGCCATCAATTTTTTGTGCTGCAAGAGGAATTTAGTGTCCAACCAGACGTAGTTTTCCATCGAGATGACCGAATTGTCATTCCACCTCAACTGCTTAAGTCGGTATTGGCTGAACTGCTCAAAAGCCACTTTGTCATAGATGAAATGAAGTCACTGACTACACAGATTTGTTGGTGACAAGAGTTGAACTCGGACATTTGCACTACGGCGAAAAACTGCCATGCGTATTCTCACAAAATCCACTCGAGGCTAAGCAACTGGAACTCGTACCTCGAAAGTTCGGTTCCGTGGCAAAGGGTTCATTCTGACTTCTTTGGCTCACTTTTGAACCAATACCCCGTCTTAGTGCTGATAGATCAATACTTCTAATGGCTGGGAAAGTGCCCGACAAGTTTACCAAACACCTCGTCTGTAATTTAGGTTTACCGGAGTTGCTTAGGTCGAAAGTGAATTTCACCGGTAGCGGACACCCATAAACAGTCGCAGTGAACCTGAAAAGCTGGTGTAGAATAATTAGATGCTGGCATCTGTATACGACGCCGAGCCACCCTGCTGTAACGGGGCAGTGGTAAACGTGGTGCACTCTGTGAAAAGTGCACTAGGATCGGTCAACCCATGAATGCTACATGACTTGGAGGCTTTCCTCAAAAGCCTCCTGTCGCAATACTAAAACGCGGTGCATGCATCAGCCGAGGACAGTCCAGTCGTTCTATTCGGGTTGAGAAGACAGCGTTCATCACTGATATACCGTGATTCCAGCGACGTCGTATACGTCTGTGGCAGCGAAATTCGATCGACTTACAGAATCTCCCCCAGACAACTTGGTCAATCTATAGCCGAGATTATGGACTAGGATGATGATGACATTTCTTCAGCCAGATTCAATTCAAAGTGGCAACCGATGATACGAACCACCATACGGCCGGGACAACCGAGGATCCGAACGGCAACTGTGTTGGAGTCAGTGACCTACCTGTTCCGCCAGCCGAGTCGACTACCGAAGTGACAAAGCCATAGCCACCAGCTCTCGTTTGAAGATCAGCGCGACAGACGTAAAACTTACTCGCTACATATGCTGCAGAGCTCCGACTTATTTTCCTATTCATCCCATACACGGTTCTTCTTATGAAGTTTCTTGAATATCCGTTTTGCTGGAACATTCTGAAGAGGTAGGAAGGAAGGATCACACTACCATACATCAAAAACGTCTCTAAAATAACTGCAAGATTGCTTCAATCCCAAGACATAACAGTTGCCCACAGACCAACAAAAACCATGAGAAAACTCATATCAAAACCAAAAGAACAACTCAAAACCGAAGAAAGAAGAAACGTTATATACAAAGTCAAGTGTATGGACTGCGACAAATGCTACATCGGTCAAACCGGGAGAAAAGTTGCCACCCGAATGCACGAGCATAAACTGGCCACGAAGAGACATGACCCATTCTCTCTCATATCCGTCCACGAGGATCACGAAGGACACATGTTCAATCTGGACGACGTTAAAATTTTGAATCAAGCAATCACGAGGCACGCAAGGGAGTTTTTGGAAGCCCAGTACTCTTCAAACAACTCAATCAATAGACATATTGAATGGGATCACGTGTACAGTCGGATGAAGAGCAGGCAGTTGAACTAATCAACAATGTCAAAAGCGGAATTAGTGGACCAAAATCATTCAACCCGTATTATTGAGTCTGAGTTTTTTGCACTCATACATCTTCGGAACTGACTCGCCGAGAATTCAAATATCAAAAATGGAAACAACAGCACAAAGCGAAAAGAATTCAAGCTCACCGAACGGGACGTCAACCGTCAAAGGTCAAAGGTCAAATTCCTAGAAGTGAAGCCGAAAAACAAATGTCGAGCCTTGGGCACAACGTCATCTACGAAGCTCAGGGTCAGGACTAATGACAAACCTATAAATATAAAAGATCACTACCAACGTCGCGCACGCACTGACGCTGTCACCTCGACTGGTGATGGAACGTTTGCGATGTAAACGCCAAGCTCAGCGATCAGAACATCATGGCAGATGTACGTTTATTCGATGGTTTTCAATGGTTTCAACATTCACACTGCATGACGAATCAAATCATGCGCAACTGTAACCTCTCAATACCCATACTTAAATTAGTAAGTCTTGGCAATTTTTCATCGGTAACAGCTCATCGGGCACGGCCTGTTCACAGCACTGTAGCCCAAGTGGCAGCATTGTCTCTGTCGATCCGAGTGGCGGAATGGGAACTGCTCACAAGATCTGGAACAGACCGCTGAAACCCAGTACATCAATATCCTATAACCGTACAGCACGTCAGGCCAAGATGCAAATGGTTCTGTAGGACAAGACATTTCACCCCACGCTACTGATTTTCGACTTGAACAATCGTGTGGTCTCACAGACATAGTGGCACTCACACGCACGCTCTGCAAGAATTTGATCCAAATCCCTCACATGCGTTCACGCATGACAGTTATCGTACACACACCTACAGAGTTCACCTTAGTAGTACTTTATTCCGGACTGCACAGAACCAGTAACTGAGAGTATGTGTTGAAAGGACTTTTATGCATTTTTCCGTCATGCCCACTGATTTCCAGAAAGAGTATATACCATTGGTCGATCATAGTCTAACTCAGATATAAATACGCACACAATCATACGCGACCGGTCGTTATCAGGATCTAGCACAAACTCAGTCTCACTAGCTACATGCACGATATGGGTAGAACACGATTACGGGTAGTAGATCAAATTCCAATCGAATAACCGTGGTTATCGATAATTCGTGGTTCTAAATAATAAAATAAGCATAAATATACAGCAAATAAAAGACTTACAACCAGGTGAGAAACCAAGAACAATGGGCAGTAAGCTTCCGAAAATCGGGACAGCGCAAAAAATAAAAACGGTCCACTCAGCAGGCAGCTGAACGAGACTGTAGCACAGTTCGGTTGCGGTACAATCAATAAATCAAGAACCTTTACCGTCACGAATCAATAAATCAATCACAAACGCGTGAATTGGACTGTGGTTGCAATGGTCAAAGGTGTCATTAACAAATAAGTACAAATAAGCTAAGTCTGTGGGGTAAACAAGAGTACATGCCAACATGAATGGGCGAATCCGGCACTAGATCTGTTAATGCCGTTGACGTGTGACGGCCAATAGTAGAGTGCACCGACAGAAATGCTAAGACTGGGAGTTCGAGCCTCCGCTCGGCAGTACAAATGAAACACTCAGAAAGATTGTATAACAGTAGAAGTGTAGATTTTTGAGGAAACAACTTTTTAAAAAAATACGTGAACTGTTCATGTAATAAGCACCACGAAACTGGAGTATAAACTGATGTGATACTTCAGAAACAGAGAAAATACATTACGAATGTTTGGGGTTCACGATGCATGTACTCACTACTAAAAAGTAAATAAATAGAAAACAGAAGAACAAACTCTAATTGCGGATGGTAATTAACACACGGCGCGTCGTTTTCAGGTACTTACAGAATTTATCTGGGTTCCGATGCACTGATCAGGCAATAAACTTCAAGTTGGAATCAATTTTCAAGGTATCATTACAGTCCCTTACACAGTTTAGAACGCACATCTCGCTTGATCATATACCGATTTGCTGATCCTGTTTTGTGCAATTATTCATGAGTGCCGTACCTTGGTCATGTATTGATGACCAAAGGTGTGGCAGCATCCAAATTACGTGCAAAATCCCTCTAAATTGAGTTATATTTTCCACGTATCATCCTCGTATTACATTCTCGTGTCATGACTACTTCGATACTTTGTTATTTTAATTACTGCATTGAGAACTTTACAACTACACATGATTGACAATGACATAAAATAAGCCACTTTGCTGTAAGTCGATTGGAATACTTTCCAGGACCCCACGTGATTCAGTTTTGTTGCTAACCCATTTTGGTCGGCCGAACATCTCTCTGCTCTTGGCGTTGCTAATTTTCTGTCTTAGAAAAATGGCTGCGGATAAGTATTTACTAAATAAGGTAGTTTTCTAGCCGATGCACACATGATCACCAAATTGTTTGCACCCGTGTGCTGGTCACCCCGTTCGGTTAACCAAATTCGATTACGGCAATCAAGTCCAGTGCAAGCGCGTCTGAGGAGACAAGCTCGCTTTCTCAGGTCGGTTGAGGTTCATCCACTTGGCGGTTTTCGAGAGGAACACATTTGTTTTTCTCGACCACGGTCCATGGAAATTATGAGTAATCATGCTCAGCCTGACGGCCACTTCCGCACATATCGGCAGGTAAATATACTTGCCTGAAGTAAACCCGTAAAAATGGCTCACAGATTGAAGTGTGCTCTCGAAGGCTTTCATGATGAGTATAAATGTTTGGTCATATTAGGTAAATAAGAAAACTGAATCTCTTTTGCAAGCTCTGTATAGCCGTTATATGTCAGTACTGTGGTTTTATGATGAAATTCTGGCGAAAATGTTGTTGAACGGTTTCTAACGTCAGACTTCCGTATTTATAAAGAAATGCAGCTTTTTTCAAAATAATTTCTATAATTCCGGCGTAATTAAAGCCGGAATAGAATATGCCTTCAGTAGAACATTGATCGTTGGTAGAGGTTCTGCAGGCGGCTGACAGGGGACCGCCGCCAGACCAATCACTCCTCTGTGTTTGAAGTGGGGTGAGTTTCGGACTTCGTTCAAAGGTACATAGGATTAACTCAAAGCCATTTGGGTTAAAATATATGTTTGAAAATTCAAATCTCTGAAGCAAATCGGTTATGCAATCCTGTCTAGGTTTATCATATCATTTACTCGAAAATCCACTTACATTTTTCAAATCGAAGGTAGAACACCGCCAGCAGGAATTGAACCGGCAACTCCCCGGTTTTGTTTTCTGGCTCGTTACCACACCCCAAGTGGTTCTGCACCCCGAATCCGAGGGTCAGGTTGCCAGCTATCCCAAATAGTGCAATGGGTCTTTGAGGCTATGTGGTATCCCTCTTCGGTTGTAAACATTTGCGAACATGTAATAAAATGAGTTTGAATCACTAGGTCAGTGGGTTTGGCGAGCCATAATCAAGCTGAGCCGGTCAGCAATAATGGTCAAGATTTTAGCTGCTTCGAGATGAGCTGCTTTTTGTCTTAGTCTAAGAAGTTGATCTTATCGCCTGTCTGTGATCTAAACACTGATAAATTGAACAGTAATCATAAAGGTAATAAACTGTTTTCGTATCACATTATGATGGACTTTGAGATCATTTATCGCACCGTTACGGGTTTTGCTCAATTGGAATTATCAAGTAGACAAAAATAACGACTATTCAGCTAGAATTCTTGTAGCCGTACATGCATCTTGGTTCCACCAAGGGTAAGGGGTGGGTGAGCTCTTTATCCCTGAGTTAAGTAACAGATCTGCAATGCTCGCTGTGTTTAGTTCAATCGATGAACAAATCCAATGCAAACTTCAGTGAGCCGGTTTTTCATAATTACGGAAATGTGATGAAGAGCTTTAGGATAAGTTTATGTATCCGCTGTTTTTATAAAGTTAGTAATTCAAATGATAGTAGTTTTGTGAATAAATATTCACCGTCAAAACAGGCTGTCATGGACTGAAACCACTGGAATTTGTATCCTGTCTGAAATGTTTATCGTCAATTCATGTGGCAATGACTTCATGGTTATTCTGATTCGTTGAATTTTTCGATCATTCCCATTTATATAACTCGACTTTAGAGACGATGCAACTTCGCATAGTCTATTATATCGTCTCAACTGGGCCATTGGAGTAACCGTCATCGATATTGATTTTTCACGCCATATGGTGGTCTGAGACTTTATTCGGGTTTACCTTGAACCACGTTTTTGATCCGTTCTAAGTGTAGTGTGGATTTAAAAGTGCAACGCCATGGGTCTAGGTCACTGTGGTCCATAAGCCGTGCACCTGATGGAATCAGTTTTAAACCTTATAACAGTAATGTCGCTGGCAAGGACCGGTTAAACACGTTCTGTACCGTACAGAGTATGAGTTCAATCACCGGATCGATTGGAGTTGATAAACAGATCAGCAAGTCACATGCATTTATTAGGAATTTCGAAGCAGTTCACTAGTTGTTCTCTTTTGGTTGTAATAATACGCAGCTTGCATGGGAGAAACTTCATTTGCATTTCGTCTTCAGCTTTTGCTGCAAGCTTATTGCATGATTTCACTGGTTATTTGCTTGGATGTTTCTGAATAGCATGAATCGATTTAACATCCAGACGACTTTTTTAATTTCAACGAGTCCATCTGGGTAATCTGTTTATTTGTATTGCAGGTAAACCAAAGACAGCTGCTTGCGTAAACAACAGTTTAACAGCGCGGACTACTGAGCAATCATTTCATGTTTTCCAAGATGTCGGGATGATTCCTAAAGACTACAGATGCGAATGGGTAATATCCGGCGCAGATCAGCAGAAGCTTCAAGTTTACATTCAGCCATCTGGGGTTAGTTCGGCATATGCGACCTAATTGGAACATTTATAATATTGATGATACCATACGATTTCCGACTTCCGTTTCTTGTTCATAATAAACAAAAGTACAACATTTACCAAAAATCAGTGTCGGTAATTAGCGGTTTCCTAAAAGGAAGTAACCAGCCACAACGGGATTCTAATCCGGGACTCCCAGAATGATGGCTGCATTGTCGCCGCCATTGACTACAGGTACAGTTAGGGGAACCATCGCCGAATAACTATGGAGGAATGCTGTTTATCTTCGGAACTCATCGATTGCTGAATAAAATTTACAGTTGATATTTTTGCGCAAAGAGCAATTTTGTTCGCTGAGAATAATGTGATACAAACGGGTGATTCAAATATATAATATTTGCCTACAAAATGCATATTTTCACTAACCATCACGACAGCACAAAGCTGATGCACATCTTTTCACTAGAATGCAGACAGGCACTATGGAATCCCTGTTCTTGTTTACCAGCTTTCAATTAATAAGTGTCGGTCACGGAACAACGTTTGCCCTCATTGGCTTTCAGATTATTTTATTGCCAACTGCTAATACTCTTGTTCCGGTAGCAACTGATTACTACATATCCGACAGGAATTATTTATTGTTGATAAAAATACTGTGCAAACAAAACTCCCCATGCAAATTCCTTTGGAAGAGGCCCTTTTCGTGAACGAGACAGGTGGCAAGGGTATTTTTGAATTGACTGATTACTTTCAGTATTTCATACATTAGTTACTAATTATGGAGCGAGGTTCACATAAAATTTGATAACGGAGGCTTCATGTGACCTGAGGGTAAGACAGTTCGCTATGCCCCCGTTGTGATATATATATATATATATATATATATATATATATATATATATATTTGCAAGCACATTAGTAGGACGACTTTATTATCATGAGAATACGCATTCACTGATCGTATAATCTCTGCACTCAATTCCATGTCGCCGTGTCATTTATAACATATCACTCGTTCGGCTTTCCGGTTGTGATTCATCGTCATTTTTGCTGTGCATTTATTAATCAATACCACTACGACTCCAATCAATAAAGGAATTCTTTCTGAATAATTTAAATTATTCCAATATTTTTAATTTTGCCGTCCTACCAATTGATTGGTCGTGATGATTACTTATTTCTATTCGAACCAAAAATATCACCAATGATAAAACCAGTTACGGTGCTTGCATCGCATTTGATTCTAATAATCGTACTGAGTGACACAGCAGCGAGTGAGAACCCATTGTTGACGGTTTCGAATCTCAGAGACCACAATTTTCCCATTCGCAAGATTCAATGTATTCCTCTACTTGCAACTATTTGAATGGAATTGGTTTATCAAGTCACATTGTATTCATACGTAGTCGAAAAAGCGCCAAAATGATTCCGGATCCACTGTCTCATCGAACTTTCATGTGTATATGTTGGTAGTAAGTAGCATGTAAACGTGTGGACGTGCCTGCTTTCGGGCGAGTTTTTCATTTTGCTCTTCTGTCTATCCATCGTGATTCAATGTGCAGGAATCGACAAACGAATGCATTCGCGTATCTGATCCGTCGGTCGTTGATCTGATATTCATCTGTGCCGCAACTGGCGCGAATTTTTACATTTCTACATCCCTGAAGGTAACGGCCCTTTTTCCGACCATCAAAGACATCCCAACCATGCAATCATTTAAAGTGTACTACAAACTGATTCCCAGTAAGCAACTTTTTCAATGTTTACGATACTGCGTTGTGACCATATTATTGTTATTCCACACGATGTTGATGTCCCCGTGTCGCATTTTTATCCATGTGATATTTCTTCGCATTTGAGAATTTGCAATCCAAAATTTAGGAGGAAACAATCGGTGTGAATTCCAGAGCCCTACTGTCTTTATCCAGATGAGACGATTTATTCCCTGGGATACTCTTTTACCTCACATCAATGAGGCGTTCTTGCAACATGCACTACATTCAGAATACTAGATGAAAATAAAACTCGCGTTGGTTTAGTGACGTATGGGAAATTTACAGGAGCGCCATCAATAATGCAATTCCGATAGCTGTTGTGTGGTCTCACCACTGTTCTGCTTATTGATCCGTTAGTCGATACTGTCTATCATAACGCACGCACGTACGCGCAATAGCTTGAACGTGCTCTTAAAACGATCGGTTTGTTCCAACCAGTGAAACTTCGGCCCTGAGTCATACGTGTTTGTTGATTCACTGTTCGCTGAGCGGCCCGGCTTGCTGGCACGTGCTTGCATCTACTGGTTGCTTTTGCGGTAGACTATGCGCCTTTTGCTTTGCCTCTTTACTTAAGTTCGGAATAAACTGATTTTTTTCTTCGTGTCGCATTTTACCAATGTTCGTTTATTCGCGGTTGAAGACAGTGAGATATGACTACGCATGATTACAAGTAAAGTTCGTGTATAAAACAGGATGCTCATCGAATTGATGATGTTATTCGTAGCTCGCTCCGTGCTTGATCATGCTGGTAATTCTTTTGATTCCCGAGTAATTTTACTGCTGACGAGTAGCAAGCACCACAATCACTGAACTCTTAGTGGTTCGTATTTGTACTTTCTGACCGTGTGTTCCCCATATCATTCCCTTTACTTCAACATAATTATCGTATCTGGGACCACAACTTAGCAACATTACGTTGCACGATGTACTCCTAAACAGTGCGCTGCATCTTTGCTAGCGCAAACTGCAGTCAAGGTGATTGATTTTAAATAGTAGTTCGAACGTTCTCATAAGACTAAACGCAAACGCACAACATTTTTCATTTAGCAACCACTACCAGACAATGGGACAGTAGAAAATTAGAAATAATTACCAACGTCATTAGGCATTTCCACCGTTTTCCCAGTTGTGGTTCATGATGGTTATTTGCTGGTGCCGGATCAATGCATTTGGCTATATAGAGCGTACCGGGCCTCCACAGTGAGTCAGGCGATCACGGGATCTATCCAGTCAGTGATCATAAGCACGAAGATACGTCCATTTGACATGAAAAATGACACTTGTATCTGCCCAACTTAGCAGTCGAAATGATACCATTAGTTGTTGTTATCTCCCTACTTTATAGTCATGGTGGATGATCAGATCTCCGAGTGAGGTTGCTGCTGATTAGTGGGAATTGATGAACCGCCGCAATCTGATTGAGGACCTTTTGAACCACGAACACACTGGTGACAAATATTTTGTCAATGGCTTGTACGTCACCGGGTGAATTCTACGTCATTTGCGGTTTTACCAGTTTTCCATGCAAGGCACTGTAAAACTGACCAACAGGGCCACTTTATTCAAATCAGTGTGTATATATTAGTAGGTATGCCACTAACGTTACAGTGGAATTACGTCCGTATTCTAAGGCGATCACCCCGCGGTTAAAGTTCCAGTTATCACGTCTCGGTATCAGTCATCGTCATGTCAAGCGGACAATCCAACATTTTTTTTTCACCGGATGTCAACATCTGATTTATCTTATCGTCATCATGAGCACAAATAGACGCGCAACCTCCCAAAAGTGGATACGTTACCGGAGCACACTTTGATCGTGCTGCTTCTCTAGTGTACTCTCTCCTGTGTGACTCTCGCACGTAATTCGCCCACAATCTGTAGGCATGTCAGGGGAACTGCATAGAAGCGTTATTAGCCGAGGCGAAATACAAACAATGTGTTCATCTGCCTTATCCACGGCAATTCAGTTCAGTTGCGGCATAATGGTTTCGCGGTCGTGGTGACTTCGGCACAGACAAGCCTTGATAAGAAGCATAGCGACTGATGCCCTGTGGCGATCGATAATCCACTCCGCTGAATTTTTCCGCTGACCCCAGATTGTGCACACGTGCGACCACACAAGCACACCCATTCAGTCTCTCAACCTGCACTCAAGAACTGTCTGCCCCATGATCCTTGCGATCGTGGTGCATCTGTGTGAGAGGTTACCTGGATTTTCATACAGAATGCAACTGAGCTCAGTCTTTTTCGGAATTTTTTACTGTCAAACCAAAGTGTTGTTGATGTAGTTTTCAATTAGTCGACGTTTCGGTTATCGCGGCGACCCTTTTTTAAGGCAAGCTTTTCAGTCAAATAAGTTTAAGATAGACGTCACATTAAAGCATTTATAAAACGGCAGCGCATGGCGCATCGATTGTCTAAAACACTTCAAACCTCGTTCGGACCTGATATACTCGAGGTCACTGTCTGTATTAGGTCACAGTTACCCTCGCTCCCGTGCATTTCAACTGACATGACAACCTATGGTGAGGCTTGTGTTCTGCATTCACACATGGGCTTGCACGTCTCGAGAATTGAGCGCAGTCTTGAGTGTGGACAACACAGCTGATGTGATTCATAACAGGGCAGATGAATTTCGTGGATGGGGAAAGGGTGACCGCTACGGAGTCACTCGAGCATCGGTGTTTCGATCGCGATTCGACCGACCGCTCCACTTGGACTTACGTGGAGTTCACTGCCACTTTCAAAAATTGCAGTTGAACATAAAACTGCACGGGTAACGCTGTTTATGATGTTCCTACTTTACAACGACCGAATCGATGCGGCTGGGATTTCCTTCGCCTAGGGTAAAGTAATTTTTCGTGAATGCTTTCGAAACATTGAATCAGGGTTTATATACGGTATCGTTTTAAAAAATCGATAGAAATATAAAAAGGACGTCATTTTTACCCAAGTTTTTTTGTCTTGCTTCTTTCTTTTGGAAGAAGCTGATATTCTTCGGGAAATTTTCTCGGATTTTCCGCTTCTTGTCCTCAATCAATTTCTTTAATTTTTTATAGGTCTGGCATGTCATCCTACCTGGAACCTAGTGATGGTCTACTTCCTGCAGACGGCCATATTTTACCTCGTATAGTGTCTTTCCGAATTCGATACGGTCTATCCGCTTGGTATTATCCGATCCGTTGACACCTATGACATTGTCGTCTAATTTTTCATCCTGTGGTTTTTTTCCGCAAACCAACTGTTTCAAGCACTCTTCATTCACATCAATGATAATATCAACAATTTGCCAGAATAACTGTTATGACCCAAGTAATTCTTTGCCTTTTGTCGTCAGTGATGTAATGATCCCAAAATCTCCTACGTTCCAAATTTACACATCCATTCTTTGAGTCGCTACATGGTTTTCAGCACTGTTTTCTAAATTTCCACGATTTCCCAAGGTGAGCATGTGTTCTCAATTAAATGGTAATGGTTCAACTTTCTGCGAATCAATAATGGATCGTTAACTGAACACGGACAACTGTACGCACTTATACGGGCGTACGCACGTACCTGTGGACCCACTGTGTTACCTCTACTCTTCCGATCCGCTTGTCTTGTCAATTCACCGATGACCTTGCCTGTTTGATATTAGTATATCTGTCCTCATTGGCACTTTATTCAACCTCTCCGCTTATTTTCGCTCACTCGTTTTTGTTGCGCAAGTGTTCCCGCCAATCCCTGAGTATGATTGGTGCGCTTGTCTTTGCTGACTACTATCCTCCTTTGATTAATTTTATTTGATTCCAACTAGAGCCGCTGCTAGTGAGAACGTAACGTCAACCGAGATCAGTTGCATTAGTCGAATGCTCGTTGCCTTCGGCGCATTTTCCGGCATCAGTTTTACCTTCGACTAGAGCCTTTCCAGGCAGGTTCATTACGGGTTTCTACCGGTTGTAATCTATATGAACAACTCGGGTGACATGTTTTGCACCGTAGTGTGATGCATTTGTTCAACCCAATAGGTGTTCGTTCATTTAGTCTTCTGTCTGCTGGTATACATTATGCGCCGCTTGGAATGGAGCGTGTCGCCAACGTGATTATAAAGATAACAAAAACTGTTGAAAAAATACGGCAGATTACTTAAGTGACATGGCGTGATTTGATGCTCACAATGTTCGCAGCAAAACACCACCATTATTTGCAACACTAGCTTGTATTTACTCAAATTTGCTTCTACTGGTTTGGGCGCACTTAGTTTACTCTGAAAAGTACCGATCGTTTTGACCTTCAAAGCCTAAGCTTTCCCACTTGGGCCAATACGCGTTCCTCTGTGAAACGTTTCAGAAGAAGTTCGAAGGTGTAAAACTGGGATGCCTGGGAGGCCATTTATCGATTAACAGCAGCGTCGAACTTTCATCCAGCCAAAATTATGTGAGAAATGATAAGGAAAATCAGGTCCATGTAACGCAATAAAGGATGGTTAGCACAAGCACTCACGATAGGCCATCAAGCCCGACCATTTTGACTTGATTGATGTAAGCAAAGTTGAGCTATCGGTTGAATCATAATTACAAAAATCCCAAAGACGACGGACGCCGGTTTGTACTCAAGCATGGTTCTTTATGTAACTAACCATGAGTACCACATAAATACAAAGGAAGCCATACCGTTGAACACTCCACGGAATGGAGAAGGCCCAAGTGAAACGGTAGTCACAAATATTTGCAAATCAAGTGAGCAAAATTGACGCCAACGTCTATGTCAAAAAGGGTCAAAGATAATAAGAGATGAATGCATCAGTCAAAAAGTTCATTGTTTGGTTGGCCTTGTGAATAAAGTGACGCAAAATCCATGCAAGAAATAGCAGAT